>CM042911.1:8679500-8972000 GCA_023653625.1 Triadica sebifera | reverse complement strand
AGGGATGAGGTTTCTCTCGCTTTTGGCATACGATGGGCTATTAGCTCAGTTTTATTTCAAGTTATATGACCTCCTCATCTAACTTGTTCCTAAAGACTCATTTACTACCAATGATTGGATAGTCCTTAGGACTTGGAACTAAGGTCCAAATCTTACTTCTCTCAAATTGGTTGAGTTCCTCCTGCATAACAATCACCCAACTCTCATCACTAAAAGCTTCATCAATATTTCTTGACTCAATTTGAGAGGAAAAATCTAGATTAATATCTAAAAATTTAAAATTAGATATAGTACTTACACCCATAATGAGATCACCAATAATTTGATCCATGAGGTGGTTTCTTATAAATTTTTATTCCTTTTGAAGCTTTTGGGTGCTTTGCTCTTGAGCTTGAGGTAATAGATTATCTCGATGCTCCTCTTATTGTTGTTTTTCTTGATCATTATTATAATCTCTTTTTGAAGTCTGGCCATCCTATTTATGATCAAGACCAAACTTATCTATTGTACCTATAATATCATCAAGAGCACTGTATTCACAAGACCAAGTTTACTAGATTCATCAAAAGCAACAAACATAAACTTTTCTACAATTAATGATCTTTTATTAAAACTCTATAAGTTTTCTTAGTTATGGAGTATCTTAAGAAGATACCTTCATCAGATTTAGAAGCAAATTTTCCAAGGTTATCCTTGGTATTTAATATAAAACACTTGCATCCAAATACTCTAAAATTTGAGATAAAGAGTTTTCTTCCATTTCATAGCTCAAATGAGGTTTTATTTAAGATTGACATTTTGAAAATATGGTTAGAAATATAACATGCAGTATTAGTGACTTTGGCCTTGACATTTTGAAAATATGGTTAGAAATATAACATGCAGTATTAGTGGCTTTGGCCTAAAAGTAGGTTGTAAACCTTACCTATTAAGCATTGTGCTAGCCATCTCTATTAGAGTTCTATTTTTTCTTTCAACAACCCTATTTTGTTGAGGTGTTATAAGAGTTGAAAATTTATGAGAAATACCATATTTTGAATGAAAATTTTGAAAATTTTCATTTTCAAATTCTTTGTCATAATCACTTCTTATTTTAGAAATAAAGTATCTTTTTGCATTTTGAATACTTTTGCCAAAGTTTTTAAAGGATTCAAAACCATCACTCTTTTGAGCTAAGAAAATTATCCAAGAGAATATAGAGTAATCATCAACAATGATAAGAGCATAATATTTACCTCATAAACTAGTAACTATAGTAGATCCAAAAAGATCTAGATGCAAAAGTTATAAAAGTCTAGAAGTACTTACTACATTATTAGACTTGATTGATATTTTGTTTTGTTTTCTTATTTGACATGATTCACATGTCTTCTCCTTTGCAAATTTGACTTTTGCTAGTCTATCCATTAGTTATCATTTGCTAAGACTTTGAATTAAGTCTATACTTGCATGACCAAGGCTTTTATGCCATAGCGAATATTCATTGCTAATTGATATAAGACATTTAGAAAAAAAGTTAGATAACTTATGTAAATCTATTAGGTAAGTATTTTCATCTCTATCTTCTTTGAACATCTATTGACCATTTGGGGTGATCACAAGATATTCATTAGAGGTAAAGGTGATTTGATTTCCCTTATCATATAATTAACTTACACTTAATAGTTTATACTTTAAGCCATCAACAAGTAAGACATTTTTAATTAGAGAAGTATTATTTAAACCAATTGAGCCTATGTCAATTACCTTACCCTTGTCATTGTTTCCAAAGGTTATCTTACCACCATTAATTTTTTTGATTTGAGTGAAAAGATTTCTATTTCCTGTCATATGCCTTGAGCATCCACTATCTACTAGTCAAACATTTTTTTTGACGTGGACTTAAGGCACAACTTTAAAACAACAATTTACGTTTGGTTTTTAAGTACCCAAATGAACTTAGGTCCTTGGGGGTTAACACTAGAAGGTTCCCAATGAGCTTTCCTTATAAAAAATATTTATTTATATGCCTAAGTTTCATGTAATAATGGCATTGTTTAGATTTAAACATGTTTTGCCATTTTGCACTAGGTTTAGTCTTTACTATCTCTCTTGGAACATTATGTGCACAATGACATAAATGTACATATTTGGTGAGTGCTTTCCTTGTATAAGAAATTATGATTGACCTTTTGAAGTTTCCCTCTTAAGCTATGTGACCCTTGTTGACTCTTCTTTTGAGCATAAAGTTTTGTGTGTGCTTTACCATTAGCCCTTGGGGCTATTACCTCAATAATAGAGTTTGGTGGGGTGCTAGATTTAACAAATAACTAGATTTAACAAATATAGTTCTAAGTGGGGTATATGACGATACTCCATTAAAACCTAAGTCACGTCTCACCAATGGAGGTTTTTGAGATACAATTAAAGTATTCAAATTTTTCTTGCCATTATGAAATTTTGAGATAGAGTTTCTAAGTTCTTCAACCTTATTTTTTGAAGCGTTGTTTTCTTTTATTAGAGAGCTGGTTGAATGTTTTAATGAAAATTCATTCAATGACTTCTTTAAGTTGTCATTTGAGGTTTTTAGCTCTTCAACTACCTTTTAAAGGTTATTAAAATGATTTTTAAGTTTAAAGCAATTTTTTATGTAAAGATCAAGTTTCATTTTGTACCTTTCTATCTCTAGATTTAGTACTTCAACTATATCATCATGAATTAAATCACACAAGTCATTACAAGATTGGGATATAGAGCATACATCATCATTAGAGTTACCCTTAATAGCCATGAAACACAAATTAGCTACCTCATCTTCTTCTTCTTCAATGGCTGTTGAGGTTTCATCATCCTGAGTGGATTTGTGCCCCTTTTCTTCATCTTGTTTGTTAAGTCTCTCTTGTACTTCTTGACCATAGGGCACTCCAATCTAATGTGTCCCTTCTTTCCATACTCATAACATTTGACTTCCTCTTTACCTTTGTTAGATGAAGAATTTCTTGGAGGGAATCTTTAGGCTCTTTGCTTGTAGTTCTTAATTGAGTCATACTTATGTGTGATTAACCTCTTGATTCTCCTTGAAAGTAAGACTATTTGACCATATCGTTCATTAACCAACTCTTCATCACTAAGAAGATTTTCATCTATAGACATGAAAGTTGAAGTTTTGAGTGCTAGAGGTTTTCTCTTCTCCTTTTATCTTTTAAGCTCTTTTTCTTTTACTAGCCATTTTATGAGTAAGGAGTTTGCCAATAAGTACATCGATAGGAATTAAGCTCAAGTTTTCATTGGTTTCTTCAATACCCAAATCATGAGCCATAATTTTTCATTGGAAGACTCTTTAGAATCTTGTTATTTACATCTTCCAAATTATAATATTTTTCAAGCTTCCTTATGCCATTGACAATGGCAAGAACTTGATTGGTCATTTCAATTATGGTCTCATTAGGCTTCATGTTGAAGAGTTCATATTAGGTGATAAGAAGTTAAACATTTTTAGACTTTACTTGTTTAATGGTTTCGTGATAGTTTTCCAAAGTTTTCCAAATAGAGTAAGTGATTGGACAATATTGGATTATACCACACTCTTCAAGTGGTAGAGAGTTTATTAGAATGATAATAACTTTCTTGTTTTTTTTCATTAGCTCTCTTTTAGGGCTCGGTTTAATCATATCTTGGAATGATTTCATCTTCTTCTTCGGCATTCCTTCTAGTTTGAAGTGTCATTCCTTTCGAACGGTGTCCTAGATGTCTACTTCCTCACTATCAAGATAAGTTTCCATATTGAATTTTCAATTCGCTTAGTTTGCTCCATCAAAGAAAGACTTGAGATTATGAAAACCCTTTATTGGCCACAATTTGATATTTGCTAACACTTGTTAGACTTGAATTCTAGACTTAGTTCTGATATCAATTGTTTCCCAAAACAATAACCAAGAAGAGGCTTGAATTGATTAGTAAATAAAAACTTAACTTAAGGCAATTTTACCAAAAAAATTGTGAGAGAGAAAAATATTTGACACACAAGATTTATAGAGGTTCGGGTATTAACAAACTTACTCCTCTCTCCAATCTCGATTAGGTATTTCACTAACACTTTAAGTGTTACAATGAAATTTTTCCTAGCTCACTCCCAACTATGGTATTTTACTCTCTTGGCTAACACCTAAACCAAAAAAATTATTGGTTTTAATGGCTAACATAATAACCAAATCCTTGTATTTTTTATGATTTATACAAAAACCCTTATAAGTGTTTCACTCACAACCCAACTCATTCAAACTCACTTTTGAGTAATTGATTACAAGAATGAAACACTCACTAACTAAAAAAACTCAAAACTTCTGAGCAATTATAGTTTTTACAAGATAAAAATATAAGCTTTGTAGAATCAATTAAATACACAAGGCTATATAAGATTAAAATATTGAATGCACGTTTTTTTTAGCCTTTGAAAGTCATAAATATATTGTATTTATACTTTTCCTAATAAATATATCCGTTTGGGATGCATTTAATGCGAAAATACTCGTTCAGCCACTTTTCTGTTCATTTTTGATAATTTTTCCCTTTTAGGTTCACAGGCATGACTTAATATTCACGGGCATGAATGTTCTTCATAACCGTGACTGAAGTGATAAAGCTGGTCGTGACCGATTATGTCCATAAATGAGAGGTTTTTTACGGGCATGACTTAGTCAAGTTTCACAGGTGATCCAATGCTTAATTGTTGTGAAAATTTAAATGAACAGTCTAGACGCTAACTCAATCACGTATGTTACTCCATGAGCCACAAGCATGAATTACTATTTTCACGGTAGTGACGACTCTTCACCATGAGTGTGACATTACTCAGTAGCGTGAATATCTTATTTGCGGGCATTAATCTTTGCTAATTTTCATTCTTTTAAACTTCAAATAATTTCAATCAATTTGCTTCATAGTCTTAGGAATATGTAACATGTCTAACACACTTAGAATACAAAATATGGTTATATTCTTTATTGCCAAATTATTTGTGATCATTAAAATGACAGAAATACCGCTAAGGTTCAATAAAAACTATAATATATTTTTTCTTCTTCATGCAATCAATCTAATATTTTTTTATTAACTATATCAACTATTTTATTTGTAGGTGTAATTATGACAAATTCTTTTATATAAAAAGAGTCAACATACTTAGCCATAAAACAAAGATATGTTTTATTAATAATTTCATCAATAGATTCAGTGGAACCATTAATTATTAGATTCGAAGGTATTTATATCCAATTGATTTTATCATCAAATTCCTCAATTTTTTTTAATTGAACTGTTCCATCATTTATTGATAGAATCCAATTAGAAAAATTAGATAATTCACTTCTTTCATATTTATTTTTAGAATTGGACAACAAATGCATATTATTTGTTAATTTATAAACTTTAAAATATTTCCATAAATGAGATATTGTTAATGATGTATTAACAATATCTTATTTGTTATCATTAACAACAACTGGTAAAATTTGTACGAAATCACCTTCTAAAATCTTGCCTCTAAAAGGAAATTAATTTATATTATTATTTACAACACTTAATATATATTTTAAAGATTTATTAAATGCTTCAAAACAATATCTATAACTCATTGGTGTTTCATTCCAAATAATTAAAGAACTTTGTTGTATTAGTTGTGCTAATTGAGTATCTTTTTTAATTTCATAGGTTGAATATTCACTCAAATCAATCAGAATTTTTAACCTAAAGTGAGTCGTTCTCCCACTTAACAGTAATAATGCTGATATGTTAGACAAGCAACAACTATAACTATTTTTCTTCAAATCTAAGTTTAGCTATAATTGTTTCATAAAGATAAGTCTTATATGTGCCTTCATGACCATAAACAAAGAACAAACTATTTTTATTATCTCGAACATTATTGCTTACATCATTATATATAGTGCATTGTTCACTGGTTAGAGTTATAACCATTTTATCATGTTTTATTCTTAATTTTGTAATATCATAACTAAGTTTTTCAACTATTAATCTATTAGCTTTATCATATATAAATGATATGTTGGGTGCAGGGAGGTTACAGTTAGTAAGGGAACATGAATTTTTATTAAAAAAAAAATTCAGTTCAAATAAAACTCGATTTCTAAGATATTTAGCAGAGATATTGTTATCTAGAATTTGAAGATTCATACACATGTCATATTTTATATTATCATATAAATATTTCAAAAATAAACTGAAAAGTTTATGTGGAACGCTAACTTCACAAAATAGTATCAAAATTGTAAATAAAAGACGTAATTCAAATGAGAATGCACAGGAAATGACTTCTTCCATTGCAAAAATTCATTTATTGTCATTTTTTAAGTAAACAATGTGCATTACATGCAAATTGGTAAATAGTATGCAAAATCTCATCTATAATCTTAATGTTTTCAAATTGTTTTGGGCTATTGACAATATTTAAAAATATTTTTAAGTAATACAATTATCTAGAATTTGGATGAATATAAGCAATTTTTCCTAGGCAATGACCTTTTTTACGTCTTGTCCACATTTATTTTTGATATTCTATACCCACTTAGTTGGAAACTCTCTATATATAAGAGTGTGAGCATCTTCATATAAACTATTAGCGTACATCCATTATGTGAACACAGTTCAACTAAAATATGTATCATTAGTAATATGGTTTAAGTCTTGTGTTCGATTTAAATAAAATTATATTCATTTGTTCTAAATGAACTATTAATTTTTCAATAGAATAATTTCTATAATATATCAGAAATTCAAATAACCTCCAAATTGATTCACATGATGAAATATAATGTCAATCTAAATATATTTTAATTTATCAATGATTATTGGATTATTATTATCTGGATTTTCAAAAGGATTTGCATATGCTTCAATAACAACGCAGATTTTATTTGTTCTTTTATTAAGATATTTAAATAAATATTTGAGCAACAATATTCGACATAAATATGAGTTTTGTACTTACAAACTAATTCTTTGTTCTAGAGAATCACAAAATGTTTATCAATTTTTTCACTATTTTTTAAAACGAAATTTCCATCGACTCTACCTTTGTATATTACAAATCCATTGACATCAATTATTGTTTTTTCTTAGTATATTTTTGGAAAAAATTTTGAACATTTATATTTTTTTTCATGCAAGGTGAAAAAGGTTTTATAGAATTACATGAACCATGAATCATGAATTTCGAAACAATGTTATATGCATCGAGCTCCTTATCTTTATAAGGTAATTCAACATAAATTATAAAATTTATATAAAATCATATATTTGATTTATCATCTTTATGCAACCAAACTAAGGAATGGATATAAGGAATACCTTTTTTTGAAACTCAATAGTATATAATAAAGCTATAACTTTGCCAAAATATTTATTTTCTTAATGTCATCAATAAATGACCTATAACACCCTTCGATATAATTAAAACTAAAATCAATTATACCAAAATATACTAAAATACATACGAATTAAAACATCATAATTTTTAAAACTTTCACGCATCATTGTCATGATAACTTAATAAAATAAAAGTATTTTTAAAATCATGAAAGTCAAGCTCAAAATAAAATAAAGTTTAATTACAAATCATACAGACGTATACAAGCCCAAAGTTTTACAAAATGAGTAGTTATAAAACTACATGTCTTTGAAAATACAACATGTAAAGCTATAATTATCCAACCCATAGCAAAACAATCAAAAAGATGCATAGTGTATCATCCACCCCGAATGTATATACTCGGCTCTAGTCATTGGGCGTTCTTCTTTGTTAAACTTCCTCTAAGCTCTAAACTTACACATAAAAAAATTCATACGCTAAGCAACTCGTGTCTACTGGTACATAACAACGTGCTAGATATACAACAACATATACATAATATGCATGATATACTCACCGAGATACTAAGACGACTTACCTAGAAGTACGTACATGTACTAGCTCGTATACTACATGTATGTCATTATATATATATATATATATATATATATATATATATATATATATATATATATATATATATATATATATATATATATATATATATATATAATGCACATCACTACATGACATATCAACAATCATTCAAAACCATACAAGTATTTATCACACATTAAATTTATTAATTATCTTATTTTTGCTCACTTATTCATAACTAGACTAAAATGGATACGGGTAACTTAATCCACTAAGGCACTTTGTCCGCTAACCTTTGGGTTTTAAAAATATATAACTCATCGAGGCGCTTTATTCGTTAACCTTTGAGCCTTTAAAAATATATAACCCACTGATGTACTCTATCCGCTAACCTCAAAATATATAACCCACCAAAGCATTCAATCCGTTAACCTTTGGGCTTTCACAATATATGACCAACATAGGTTACTCGGTACCAAACTCTTCCCTTAATGACATGTTATATATTTTAGCTCTAGTCTTAGTCAGAATATTGGACTTACCATGTTACCATGTGTATATTCATATTATTCATTATTATATTTTATATTAATCTCATGATTTCCACAATGATTTTCACAACATATATTTTCATATCATGTTATAAGCATGTAACCGAGGTCTATTGTCTCACAACGAATTAATTTCAATTCAAAAACAAACATATGAAATTTTCATCATAAATAGTTTCACACCCGTGAATAACCATTCACAGCCGTGAAGTACTACTTCATGGATAGCCCCTCCGGTGAACCAAGTCGTGATTCCACTTGTGAATCAACACATGTTCATAGTCGTGATCATCATTTCACGGGCATGAACCAAACTGTAAACCAGACTGTGAAGCTGCCCGTGAATGGATCTGCTTCAGCAATAAAAATGCATTTCATAACATTCACGCCCATGAATCCACCATTCGCGACCGTGAATCTGGAAAATTTTCCAGAAAAATATAGCATTATAAATCATGTCATTTTCACATGCAATACTCACTACAGTTAACCAATATCAATCACCCTATCAACATTCCAGCATGCATTTAAGCTATCTATAACAACCATATCATCTCTAAACATCAATATTTATCAAAATTATTCCTCAAACATGTCAATCTAATCATGTTCATAAAATTTTCCATCATGCATATTAAACCCACATTTCATCATTTATCTACTCATTTATCATCTAAGTCATGCATTTAAAGCAAATAACATAGAAAACACGAAGTAATTGCCTTAACTATTGGTATGTATAAACCTTACACCTAGGATGGAGATTGACTAAAACTTGATCTCTTCAAGTTTGTCCTCTCCCTTAAGATGGACTTATAGCACTCTCTCTAGGTCCTAGTAAGATGACGAAATGTCCTTTTAGCCTCTGGAAAATGAAGCAAGGTCCAGAAAAGAAAAACTAATCTTTCCTCAAAACTCTCAACCGCCCTTTTCTCACTCTTTCTTTTTCACTTTTTTCTTATGAAACACTAATCTTCCAAACTTCTCCAATGGTAGTAGATGGATCCTATAGGAAGAAAAAATGAAATTTACGTGTTTGGTTGGTTAACAGAGAGTGGAGAGCGGATTTAAAGGGAATGATAGAGAGAAAAATGTGTCTGACTCATATGCTATGTCTATCCAGGCTTCATGGTCGTGACTCTTCTTGCACAAGCGTGAGCTTCTTCTTCACAGTTGTGAAGCAACTCTTCATGCCTTCATGGCTATGTACTAAAATTCGATATTCACGGCCATGACATCCATTGTCACGGAGGTGAAACTTCATATTTCAGCAACTCTAACTTCCCAAAACTCCACTTAATTCTCTCATTTCTCACTAATTAATAACATAACTTATAAGTCTTAATTACAGACATTACATGATCAACTTTTACTTTAAAAATAAGAATAATAATATCTGGTCTATCTTCATATTTTTGTCCATCATATAATAAAGCATATGTTGAATTTCATACCATAAATGATTTCATGTAAATGTTATAAATAAATCAAGATGACCATAAAACTTGCAAACTGTCATAGCATTATGATAATGTTCAACTATATATTGTGGACTTCCTGTGTAGCTTAAGGGGAGCATAATGATATATTTGTCAATATTATTAGGATTGACATCACTATTTAAAACAATATTTTTGATACCCATATAAAATTCTGACTTTAATTTTTTTTATTATGCCTAATATGGCCTAGTCTTTTTTTTCAATATATAAAAATGCATCAACAATATATTGTTGAAATAAATGACCACATCTAAATAAAGTTCTACCTTCACAGTGTCATTGTTGTAATTTATAAAAATAGTATTCACACATTGTAAGATATTTTCCAAAAGTATAATATGGGTCAGTATTATTTACATATTTAATGTCAAATCTGTAACCATCTTATCCGAATGGGAAAAGAACAAATATTGCATAGTCATAGTACTTAGATGCAAAGTACTTATTCATTTTAAACTTTCTAACCTATGTTCAACGATAATATCTCTATCCTTATCATATAAGACAAAATCTCAAACTACTAAACCTGCTATTTCGGATGAGGAAGGGATTATATATTGTAAACTATCATAATTTTGTCTACCTAGCAATTTTAGGCTAATTGGTTAGAAGTCACCATCCTTAAACATGTATCTGATCATTCTAAAAGGTTTCACTAATTTGTTATATGTGTCAAACTTTTTTATTAATTTATCTATTATTAATTTATTAATAATTTTATATTCATCATCATAAATAAAAGAAGGTATTATATTTTTGACCTTGTGTTCAATATCATAAACATACAATTGCGTAAACTTTGGTTTTTCACCATTTGGAAGTAGCAATGAACAAATTAAATGATGATTTTGACCACATATTCTAAACACACAATGACCCAGTTTTGTTTATTTCATAATCAATTTTACTGCTAATCGAAATCATAGCAAATATAGTATTATAAGTTCTTATATTTTCTCTAAATCTTGAACCATTAGGACCTTCATAATAACTTAATAAATCTTTAAGAAATAATGGGGTTTATTTGAAGAATAGTAACTATATTTTTCCTTTTTTGCAACAAATGGAGTAAAAAACACCAGTAATTTTTTATTTGTTTTTTAAACATTCCACTTGCAAATAAAATGCATGACAATATATACATTCATTATCTGAAATCTCTAAATATGGATTTTCAAGGTAGAATTCTATGTAAAAATAAAAAAATAATTAAAAATTAGAATCTAAAAAATTGATAAGAATGTAAATAAAAAAGATATCAAAAGAATGAAATAAAATTATAAAAATTAATACTCGAGTTACGGGAGTGATAGAGATTGAATCGTTCATTGTAATGATTATTGTCCACAGTTATAATAGCTTAACTAACAATATATTTGGACATTTGTGATAGGTTGTCCAATTGTCAAAGATGAAGAATTTTGACCTAATAACATACGAAACGTAATTAATATATTCATAATTTTAGTATTTGTTTTTAAATGTTATTCATAAATACCTGAATAAGTTTGCTCATTATTAGTCTATATAGAAATTGGCTCAGCTTCTTCGCAAATAAAATTAATGCGATATTTGTATTTCAATTACGCATTTAAAAAAATAGATTATCTTAACCGCTTCATTGATTCTCAATAAAACAAATGGGCTAATAAAATGGGAAGAAAAGAAACTTAATAATAGTTAACAAATTAAAATGACATGCATTTAATTGCAAAATTATTTTAAGTAATATAGTCGGTTTAAAACATAGATAAATTAATATTGTAGGAATGAACAATCAAACAAAATAAATTGGATAACAATATTTTGACCAAACATAAAATTTCATAAAAGTTAAACTTGTTGAGCAGATGTCTATAGAGAATGAAAGTAAAAGCACTTAAAAAAGGTACAATAGCACAGTCCCAATAACATCTGCAAAATTTATAAGAAACAAATTACATTAAACATCTTTAATATTTTATAATAAATTTTTTGAAAATATCAAAGTATTTTGATCATAAAACTCAATTACAACATTATAAAGAGTTCACACTTGATAATTAAAATAACAATGATTATTTAACTGGTTAACACTCAATATAATAGTTGATTTGTATAAAGTAACTAACCAATTTGTTCATAACCTCTTTCAATTCTTTTCTTCCTAATATTATAATCTCTTGATCAATTTAATTATTTAATTTCTTTATTTGAACTATTCTCGGTCATTCCAAAATTTTAGACAAATGAATTAAATTTGTCATAACAGAACCAAGTTATTTCTAACATCATAACATTTATTTTAGCATTTATATTATTCATTAAACATTTTATGTATTATATTCGAGCAAACAAGGAACTTAGATAATAATTCAAGTATGTTTAACTATGTTTAACTGTAGTAATATATATAGTATGAAATGAAGTAGAATAATATTATGAAGCATAACTATGTTTAACTGTAGTAAAAAAAGTATAATATAGATTTCAATTACTTAAATGATTTAAATTATCTAAAATAATTTAAAAGTTATTTATAATATCATAAATATTTTATATGGGTATAATTTAATTTTAATATGTGAAAAATAAAATTATTTTATTTTTATGTATTAAAGATAGGATATAAAAATTCCAATTATATGCTAAAAGTTGATAATATTCAAATTATTAAAACACTATTTTAAAAGGGATTAGAGAATTTCAATGCAATTAATTAATAGGAGATTGGGTCTACATTAGAAAATATTTTTTTTGACTCATCTAGTACAAATAAATTTAAGTTTTAATGAACTGACTTTGAGCATAGTTACATAAAACTGAAATGAATTGATATCATTTATTTGATGATGGTAACTCAGGAAAGTTCTTTTTTTCTTTTTTTTTTTTTGTTCTGATGAGGTGAAACATATTGGTTGTGAAGTTTAGTGACACCAAAACTTTTTTGCAGATCATTGATCTTGCTTATTGACATGTAATATTATGCTATTGACTGTTTGTCATCCGATTGCAAACTTTAAACAGGTTTTGGAGATCATTTTAAATGATAATTTTGTTGCAAATCATACGCGCTTACACGCAGATGGAGAACATTGTCAAGTAGTTACTGGATCCAATATATGGTATACAAATGGAAATATCAATTTTTTTTAAATCTAATAATTCTAATAAATTAAAATTAAGCCACAAGTATGTGTAATCATTTCTTAAAAAATGTTTGATTTCTGATGCGGGAATAACAAATACCCAATGGGCCTATTTAATTTTTTACCATTTAAAAACATATATATTCTTTAAACAAAATTTGGAGAGTATTTTACATGATAATTTTGATTGAATTTAACATTGCATCAGAGGAAGCTTTAATATGTGATTCATATGCCACATCCAACCCAGTCAATTGCAGGGAAAATAATAAAAAAATGAGAAGCTATGTTGGAAAAGAAATATGAAAAAAATTACAAATAACTGAGTTAATCATCAAGCTAACTCATTGTACAAAAGGAAAAACGTCCACATGGATTTCATTAATAAAGGGATAACATTACAAAAAATTTCATCTAAAAATACAAACCCAACCTACCAAAATCAACAATACACAGAATCTTAAAAACTGAACACTAAATAATTTGAGTAGCAAAAAAAAGAGATTAACCTATCATATGCAAGATCAATTACATGAAGTTCAAAATATCCAGGGATAAGCAAACTGTTGGCTGTCCAAAATAGAAGCAGATTAAGACTTTCTTTGTTTTTTCATTGCAGCAGCCTAAAGCAAATCAGTCAGCCCTTCAAAAATACTCTTAACCTTCTTCAACATTTTCACTAACTTTCCATACCTTTTAGTCAATGAAAACATAATCATATGTAAGTTGTTCATAAGTGGTTCTTAAAGCTATTATTTCAGCATTAAGTGTAAAGTCAGCATTAATCTTGTTGATCATAAGATTCTAGCGATTGTAAAATACAATTTGATGCCATATAAACACCTAAGATAGTCTAGAGCAATCATGAAGGTCATATTCTTGGCTTCCAAAGCACTGTCAGTGCTGATACCAACACCATAGGACAAATACCTAGTTCCAGCATTATCCTTGTGTGGGTAATAAATAGTGTATGTAAATGTTCCTTCGTATGAAATTTAAGCCTTATGTCGCCGCAGACATCCCAAATTGGTCTAAAACAACGTCCAATACAGATGAAAATGATATTCGAATAATAGACATCTATAAATCAACACAATATAAATAGAACAATCAGTAACACATGTAACAATATATGTAAAAAAAAACATTGTAAAACACTTCTGATTTGATGTTTTATCCCTAATTTTTTTCATGTAACCGAGCAAATGATAAATCTATCCATATAAGTGGTAATTATAGATAACTTTACTCAAAATCCTATAATAAAGGAATCAAACAACTCCCATAAAAGGATAAACAGTCCCATAGTCAAAAAAAAAATTTATTTGATTTCTAAAAATGCTTCAACAGACCAAGTATAAGTATTATCCCCGTGCCACGCATTTTTAAAATAACAAATATGTTAAAAGATATAAGCACATAAAACATATAATAACAACAAAATAATATCACTTTTATAAATAAAAGTGCTACAAAATAATGTGAAGGGAAAAAAAGTAAAAAAATAAAAAAAAAAATCTTTTTGTTGTAAATGTTTTAGGGGATTTATAATTATGGGGTAAAAGAAACATTTAAAGATTAAAAAAATTATTAACTTAAACATGCATACAAACCATATGATTATTTGAAAAAGAAGAAAAATTAAAATTTTGACTAAAAATCAGCAATAGATGAATACCTCAAAGCAGTGAGTTAAAGAACTAATGCGGTTAAAAGATAGAAAGAATCAGGAGCAAGTATAATATGAATCAGTGAACATAAAATGAATTAGAATGAGAAGAACTGAAGATGCAAAAAAAACAAAAAGTCTGTAAGTTTTACTATTTATAGAAGACAGAAAATAGAAGAAGGTGACAAATTAAGTAAATTATATCAAAGCAGAGTGTGCATGAGTGGGTGAATTTAATGCTACTGACACATTAAATTACAACCAAATTTTATGCACAGTGTGTAGCTGACGTATGGGAATGAGAGATATGTACAACATGCATATCTATGTTATGAATTATCATGACACTTACAGAGAAAAACAAATAAAAAGAACCAATGAAAACACTGTAAAATGCAATATAACACAGTGATGTATCAGCATTCACATAAACAATTAAAATGATCAAAGATTTACCATATCAACTGTATTAAATGAGGGAGATTTTTAAGAGATTTTCTTACCAAATCTGATGAAAAAAGTACGATCCCAAAGAAGATGTGGCAACAAATCAGCCGTTATACAGAAGCATGTAATCAATGGTACACATTTTTCATTTAAAAATAATTATAAAAAAAAAAGATTTCCTTACCAAATCTTATGAATGAAGTACAATCCTAAAGAAGACGTGACAATAAATTAGTTGTTGGATATACAAAAGCAAACTCCAAACTACCACCTAAATTAGTTGTTGACACATCATATAATATCATGGAATAAAAGATACATAATAGCAAAATATCAGTTTTGCAATTAAGTTAACCGAAACAATGAGATATAGTAAAACCAAATTTTTTTTTGATAAACTCTCTGACCATGAAAACCAAAATACCAAAACCACATTTGGAAATGGTGAAATACAAAGAAAAACAACAAAAATCATTATAAAAGAAAACCAGTAGTAAAGAAGCATGCAAAAATCATAATAGAGAACAAAATGAAGGAAGAAGAAGAAAAATAAGAAAAAGAAGCAGAAAGGATAGAGTCAGAGCCAAAAAAAAGGAAAGCAGATGGGAGAAGAAAAAAGAGTGAAAGTTTGAAATTCACTAAGCCAAAAGACAAAAATAGGTCCATATTCACAAATGGCAAACATGTCATAAAGGTTAATTAAGGGAGAAAAGTGTGAAAATAATAGAAAGCATTAACACGTTGAATTAATATACCACCAACCACCTGAAACAAGTATCAATTCTCCGATTGAATAAATAGCTCAGCATCAGTGTCACGATGAGTGATTTACAGAAAAAAAAAAAAAAAAAGCTACATGAAAATTTATAAGGGCATAAGAGTATTTTTATTCATTGACAGATAATGCCAGAAAAACAACAAATTGATACATATAGCCAAAACATAAATCAAGAGACAAGGGATGACAACAACATACTGAAATACACCTGAAAAATGTAGAGTTTTTTTAATCAAAATGAACCTCCAAAATACACCTGAAAAAACTCAAAATTTAATATGTAGATCATTCAAAACAACCTGAAAACACATTTAAAAAATCTATAATTTTATTCTCTTGATTACTAAAAAACCATTCAGCAAATATATATATATATATATATCAACATTCAATGAAACAAAATAAAAAAAGCTAAATCTATGTTATAGAAAATGGTAAATACTAATAAACAAAGCTATGTTATTCCTTAAATAACTAAAATCTAAACAATAAACAATACCAAAGAAACCAAGTGGAAATTGAGATAGAACTTGAAATACGATGGGTGGCTTGCACTGCATAAGGTTGAGCTGCGAAATCTGCCAACTCATATCACCTATTTCTTCAACTAAATCGCAAAGGCAACTCAGATCCGAAAACCCCGAAACCATCATTGATGCTGAACAAAGATGAAAGACAGCGGGAGGTGCGAAATTCACCATTCTTGATGTTGTCCAGGGCGGGATCATGATGGAAGAACCCATTTCTTCATGGTGGAAAAAGGCCACAACGGGATCTATTGAGGGTGTACCTCATGTGGTTGTAAATAGCTATAGGAGTGCCTATTTGGGCATGAAAAGTTCTTCATGGTCGAAGAAGCCGGCGGTGTGACTCTTGCTGGATAAAGAGATTGGAAGGTCTGAAATAGGGCACGATTGTGAGAAGGCAGAGGGGTTGGGCTATTTCTTCAACTAAATTGCAAAGGCAACTTAGATATGAAAATCCTGAAACTACCATTAATGTTGAACAGAGATGAAAGAGAATGGGAGGTACGAAAGTCGTCATTCTTGATACTGTAGCTACGCAATTTCACTATTTTTCTATTTTTTTGTTTGATAAATCCATTGACAAAAAAAGAGGAAGAAATAGAGAGAGCAGAGGAGAAGAGAGGGAGAAAGAAGATGAAGGATCGGGAGGAAGAAAAAGAAGGAAGGGATTGGGAGGAAGAAAGGGATCAGGAGGGAGAAGGGAAGAAATAGAGAGAGTAGAGGAGAAGAGAGGGAGAAAAATCGGTTTTACTGGCGGCAATGACAATGACGGTAGGGTGTGGGTGGAGGAAGAAGAGGGGAAATAGTTGTTTTTGGTGCAAAAATTAATATTATTGGTTGGAGATTATAACACTATAAATATACTATTTTGGTATAAAAATCACATTAAATTAGTATTTATGGTTGGAGATAGTCTAAGTGAGAAAGACTGCAGCTGGGGAGCGACTGGGAAAAGAAGGGAAAAATGATATTAGGGCAAAGTTGCTACTTTGTACGATGTCGTTTTAGTGTAGTTTCTTTGGACAAAGGAGTTGAGTTGAACAACGTCGTTTTGGTGAGGTTGTTTTTGAAATTTAATTGGCGCAGAAACAGTGTAAGATTTACAGTTTTAATATTAAAACATAGATGCATTTTTTTTTATGCTTTCAATTTTTCCCTTTCTTCCTTGTTCCCACAGGACTTTTTTTTTTCTTTTTTTTGCCCTATTTGAAAATCCAATATTTAAGTAATGACTTATCAAAAAATTCTAAATTCTCATTATTAATTTACAAGTATTTTTATAAATATTTGAAATAACTTTTATAAATACTATAACTGAATTATGAAATAAAAATGAGATATTTATTCCAAATTTAAGTTTGTTAGGTAAAATATTTGATAATAAGATTTTGATTCTTGTATAGAAATTTATAATATCTCAAATTTAATTTGTAAATATTTAAAAAAAATTCTGTATTTTTTTAAATAAAACATTTTATATTTCAAAAAAAATACTTTCGACAAAATTAAACTGAATATAAAATTAAGATTTTAGTTCATATTACATTAATATATTAAAGAGAAATATTGGAATCATAAAACAATAATTTAGAAATAAAATTTCATTTTTCATTAAATAATGTTATTTTAGTATACCAAACATGTCATAAGTTCTATATTTAATTCGCTAAAATGATTAAAATTTTAAAATTAATAATTACATTTCAACTTTAATTTTATTAATACACATTTAAACTTTAGTGCCATTTTTTTAAAATTCATATATGTTATAAATTATTTATCAAGTTTACACTGAAATTATTAAGGATATATTTGTTTGAAGTAAAAAATGTCCAAGAATGGGAAAGGGAATGGCCAATTCTTTTTTTTTTTTTTTATAAATATTTGGTTCAACAAAATAAGGGTTGGAATGGAATTCTATTACCCTAGAAATTGGAATCAGCCAGTGGCAGAGCTAGGATCCAATATCATAGGGTGCAAAAAATTTTCAGTTTCAATATCATTTAGATAAATCTCAAAAAATGATATAAATTTATATACTATTATATATATTTTAAAAAGTTAAAGATAATGCAATTATTCACCCACCCTCAAATGAATATAATTCTGGCATTGTAATCAGTCATTCCCAGCCATATCTTCCGTCGATCTAAATTTCATTCACGCATGAATAAAAATAAATAAATGAAAGGAAATGCCTGAGAGTGAAGGAAGCTGAAAGCTTCGAGAAATGCCTTTATAATAAAACTGAAAAATGATCATAGTAAAACTTTTCCTACTTCGTGTACGGTTACCAGTGAAATTTCTCCACGTGGAAAAATAACAATATTATTTTTTAAAACGTATTTTGCAACATTAAATGTTTAGAATTTCTCTATATTAATTTTTCATTTTAATATGCCTCATTTTTTCTATATTTGAATGTATAAATCCTTTTTAGTACTCCCTTCTTCCTGTCACAGAGGACAAATTTATTTTTCTCATTAATTTATATTAAATTATAATTTATTTTTCCTTTGAAAATATAATTAATTTTTTATTTAATATATCTTTGCTCAAAGTGCTTTCGAGATGTATACAATAATTTTTCAAGAATTGAAAAATGCATTTGCTCTGTAATTAATTTAGAGCTTTGTAATTAATTTTTTATTTAATATATTTTTTTTACAATAATTTTTTAAAATTATAAATACATCAAAAATAAAATTTAAAAAAATATATTGATTTTCATTAATATTCCAATATTTAATCAATATATGTGCAATAAAATTTCATTCTCATTCCTTAATAAAGAAAAATGAACCAAAAAATATACTAAAAATCAATCATTCACATTCTTATTTTCTTTCATTCACATTTTTATTCTCATTTTCATTTACACCCTTCAACCAAACGATCTTAAGAATATTTAACTAGCCAGTGGCCACCTTTCTCACCCATCCTCTTTTTTTTTTCTTTGTTTTAGTTTTAATCCGTTTTACTTTTTAGAATTGTAATGAGTGTTTAGTACCGATTATTGGTTTCTTTCATTATTTTTTTTCCTTAGTAATATCATATTTATTATTGTTTCTCTTCTATATGTGTTTTATTTAATTAGATTTTTTATTATTTTTCTCCGCAAATTTTTATATTTGTATTTCTTATATTTAAACATATTTTGTTTCATGTTTAATTTGTTAAAATAAAATCAAATGCAAGTTAGAGTTTTTTTAATTATGAAGTATTATCTTCTAGGTTTTGAATTTACTCAGGTGAGAGTTGTCCTTCTCACGTGGAAGACAATTCAATACTTTACGGCTGCTAATAGATGAAACATCCTGCTAAAGACTAAATTACTGGCAACATATCCCTAACTTTATATTTTAATAAATTTATTGTTTCGTACATATTTTATGCTTTAAAATTATATAAATTTATTTGAACTTTATCGATTTACTCATTTAGTTACTAATTGGAATTTAATTTACATCAAAAAATAAATTGTGCAGATTAATATAAATATTATTTTTTTATTTATATTGTAAATAGTAGCAAAATATTAACATTTATGATTGCTATATAATGACAAATAACTCAAATCAGTTTGAAATGCATATATCTTGTATAGTTATATATACTCGAAACATCATACGACCTAGATAATTTAAACACAAAATGGCCTAATTCAATTTGGTTATAAATACCCTTGAGCTTAAATTTTGGAAAAAAAAAAGTTGATTGTTAGGGTATTATAACTAAAATAAAATATATTTGTATTTTATTCATTTTATTGTTTTTTTTCTGCTATAAATATATTGCTGTAGCAGAGAACTTTTGGAGGGAAAAAAACGATTCTATTGATTGATTAATTCCAGTACGTAGCTGAAGCTACTTATTTACGGATGCAAAGTGACAGTTATCAGGATTAACTAATTACAAGCTAATGCAGAGTGACAGTTATCAAGCTTAACTAATTACAAGCTAATTCCTAAAAACAAGGAAAAGAAAGTATTCACTATATTGATTGTACAATAATTAATGGGAGTTCAAAACTATTCTTGTATATATATGATGAGCCTTGTAGCTCTTGTCAGCACTAGAGCTATATATTGCTGAGATGATTCGAACTAACTTCAACCTTAGCAGCAACTTTATGATTGATATTTGAACTGGAGCTCTGCTTCTGTTACATTGAAATTCAATATGTAACTTCAGTCTGCATGCTTCCAACTAAGGCATTAACTCTGTTAAAATATAAGAATTAGATGGCAAAAAGAGTGAAAAGATGTAATGAAGCCAGGGATGGTTAGTTTCATGGCCGAAACTCAAAGATTTGCATAATTTGCTTTGAAGAAAATGAATGTTACACCCATGTAATTGTGTATATATTGAATTTAAATGAATGTTAAAGATTTTTTCAAAGAAAGTGTTTTCTCCCCCTCATTTAAAATGTTTATTGTGATATCTTTATACATGTTAAAAAATAAATAATTACTATTAATTTATAGACTTTTTATTGCAAATTATCTTAATTTTTTTATCAATTATCTAAAAAAATAACATCTTTAATAAATAAGGATACAGTAAAAAAATATGTATTAAATATTCCATAGATTTTTGAAATAAACATCTAAACTGAAACAAAAAAAAAATTTTAATTAATATTTGAAATAAAATAGAGAAAATATTGAATTTGGTCCAATTGAGTATGAAGATATATTGATTTATGTTGGTGTGGGTATGTCCCCTTAAGGGATTGTGACCCAATCAAATAATATTCACTAAAAATCAAAGAGGTCTAATTAAAAACTTATCAAAATTAAATTTATATATAAGTGAACAAGTTTACATGAAATTTTTTTAATTTAACTAGAGATGAGTTTGAAACTTGAGTATGCAACTATTTTAAAATTTTTAAAAGACTATTTTGCTACACTTCAAAATCCTATCTGGAATGAACATAATTAGTTTCAACTCATTAACATATAAACTGAAAATATTTGTAGTTTCACATAAAAAAATTAAGCCCATTTATTACAATTTGATTTTTTAATAAAATATGATTTAATCCTATTTAATCAGAACTTACTAACTTTATTTCTCCATATTTATTTCATCAGCTAAGAACGGTTGTCTTTAAAAGTAATTGTTCAATATTCTCCTTTTTAATAATTGATGAAAAGAGAGAAAAAAATTAATTATTATTTTTTTAATTTTCTTTCTATATTTTAGTGTTTTCTCTTTCTCACCATTTTTGTCATGACATAAACAACTTATTTTAATTATTTTTTCAAATTTCTTTTATTTGTAATGATTATTAACTGTTTGTTTGAAGTTTGAAACTTTATAGATTTACCCTTTTTTGCATATTTGTATCAAGTGTTATTTTGGCTGAGTAGAAATCTCATATTATTTTCTTTTGGGGTTTTTCATTTAATATTCTTTCACAAACCTTATTTATAAACAACTTGCTCTCATAAATTGAATTGTTCAAAGTTTCTTAACTATCAAGCAAAGTATCCAAAATCAAATAAGCCTTCAATTTCATTAAACAGGTACAATTTTCAAGTTGATCAATCCATTCTCAATATCTTAAAATTTACTCAAATGCTCATGCATATATATTATTCTAATGGATACAATATACAATTCATTTTTAGCACCATTTAAAGGGAATTTCAATTATTATCACAAAAACTATATTATCTCAGCAAGTTAAACAAATCATGTAATGCACATCATTCACTTTGTAAATTTTGAATAGAAGAATAAGGTATCATATATTCGTTAAATCAAACAAAAATCAACAATCCGATTTTGAAAAGAACCCCCCCCCCCCTTTTTTTTTCTTTATGCTTGCAAAACCACCCTCATTCAAATTATTTTCTCCTTACCATGTCTCACTCTTTCTCTCAATATAAATATGTAATATGACAAAAATGGTATTTTTTTTTCAAATTATTGCATTTTAATTGTTTCTGTTCATATCTAAAAATTGAACTTTGAGGACCAATTTTGAGTATACTTAATTATACATAAATTACTTTGTGTTTGCTGCATGTGAGGATTAATAGGTGCATATGTATTATGGTTTTCTTTGTATCACGTTTGACCCTCATCAAATTGAAATATTGCTACTTGCTTTACTTTAAATCTATGTATTCCATTCTTATAATAAATAGCTACAGTTTTTTTGAAAAAAATTTGCATGCTATTTGATATTTTAATTTAAAATTAAAAAAATTACAGTAAATAGTCCAATCTCTTATAAAATATTCATTAAATATCTATTGTCCTATTTAACTAATAAGTATTTTGCTTTCAATTTTTAAAAAACTTATTAATTTTATTTTTAAAATTTATGAGCGTGTAAATGTTAGAGATGAATTTACTATGGCAAATCTCGTAGTTATTTTGTATGCCGACAAATAAAGGTAAATTAGCAACGAAAGAGCTAAGATTTAGGGAAAGGTAAAATTGGGACGTTTGTTGTTTCCATATTAATCAGCCGTACGTCAATAACTTCATATGCTTTATTGATGGATTTTATTAATTTAGTGATGAGATTAGTTGGTTGCAATTTTGACAATTTCTTGTCGTGTTTGTATGATGTATATTAATTTATTTTAGTGTAGAGTAAGCGATTCCAATAATATGATAAACTTATAATTTTTTAAAATTTTATTAGAAAATTAATATATTTTTTTATTTATTTGTTTATAACCATATCGTTAAAAAGGAGAAATGAAAATATAAATGTTAGAAAAAGATAAATATATTAAAATTTTAAAATAAATTTACAAGTAATTTTCAATATTTTTATGTAATTTATTTATATTAAACGTAATGTTAATGGAAAAATGTTAGAAATAAGGAAGTTTCGAAAATGACAAATGAGATTTGACCCAATAAAATAATTAGAATGGTTTTGATAAAGAATTTAATTAAGAAAATTATTAATTGAAAAGCAGGGACAATGAAATTCTCTCTTTTTGCGGATACAGGGAAGAACGAAGGACACAGAATTACGGCACAAAGGAATTCCAAAAAAAAAAGAAACAAAAAGAGAATTTAATAATAACAAAATCTCCAGATCTACTTTTTTTGGCTGAATTCCGAGGCAGAGTTGACGCAAAAAAACAAAGTCAAGCACTCGAAGTCAACTCGACGCGGCGTCTCATGCAAGTGGCCATGTGGACCAAACCGAAGAATCCCATGTCCAATGCCTAAAATTGTGTGGCTGCTTGAGGATGTTTATACAACATCAGCCTATAACTAACTAATTAAGAATAAAATAAATACAAACAATATATCAAATTTATGCTGCCGATTTTATTAATTATGCAGTGGGTAGTCATATTCTTCTAAATCTTCCATTTGATTTATTTAGTTGGTTTTTATTATTATTTTTGTAGAATTATCTATTTTCATTAATTGTTTCTTCTTACGAGTTTCGCACAATTTTTTGTATTTATATATATATATCAACTATACTAGTAATCATAATGCATGCGAAATCACTTTTCCAATAACTTAATGCTCATCTCATAACTAAGGAAAAATACCTCCTTCACCTCTTCTTCCATGCAAGCTGAAGAGTGTGAATGCTTAACACTCTTAGCTTGGAAATCAAGTGTTGGAGAGTAGAACATGTTGAGCATTTGTTAACAGATTTACAATTTAATTAGTAGAGATGCGAGGGATAAGTTTGATCAATCCAAAATGATCTCTTGAATGAAATGACAATTCAATTATATACATGGTCAGATCGTTCATATAGAATATAATTATGAGCCAAATAGATGGCAGAAAAATTAAAGCACTAAAGAAGAACAAACCTTAATAACCAGGGCTTTATTCTATGTACATTAGCACTCAGTGGGCACACACACTTGAGATGAAACTCAATTGGTTTTATCAAGGAGTTGACTAAGATAATGAATAGCAAAGTAAATGTTAGGCCGAGTATTAATTAAGCACAATAATCTCCCAATTAATTGTCTGTAAGAAGAAATATATCAGCAAAAGCGGGAGAATCATTGACTTTTAAACCATTAGAGTAGGCACTGGTTTAGAGCCCAAGAATTTTGTGCTTGCAAAATTTTTAGTGCATATATATATATATATATATTTTTTTTTCTTTTCCGACAGAGATGGATACCCTTTTGAGTCCTAAGAAAAATTTCAAAGATCTTTAATCTTAAAAAGCTTCATGAAGAAAAACTTTAGTGTCTCTAATCTCTATAATATTCATGTTGCTTGCCAAAATCACATCACCAACATAAATAAATAAGTAAAGCAATAAAACTAGTTGATGTGGATTTTGTGAAAGAAAGAATGATCAAATTTAGCTTCAATGAATCCCTAATGCACAAGAGAGATGGTATATTATTTTGAGATACACTTAATAGTAGAGATGGAAATTTTTAATTGAGTCTAATTCATACTCCAAAAATTTAAAAAAATAAGAAAATCATGGTTGAATAATAAATAATTTGCTTATTTGGATCGATTCGAGTCTATCCAAATAATTTGAATAGCTTTTATTTTTTTTCAGAACAATGAAAAAAATAAAATTTTGAATTTTAGTTAAAACTCATGCAAAAAGATTTACCGAGAGACAATGACAAGGAAGAAACCACAAAGGCCCAAACACTTTTTCAACCACGCGGCGTTACGAAGCAGATAATCAAGGGAGTAGCCTAAGCAAACGCGGATTGAAAAATACGCGCCGCTATTTTAATATACTAAAAAATATGTTTACACATTAAAAAAAAAATTAGATTTTTAAAAAAATTATTATATAGAGTATGTACTAGTTGACAAAAATAAAATACAAATAAAATAAAGGAAAAGAAAGTCAAATGGAACGTAATGGCCTGTTTTTAATAGGCAAAATGCTTTTTAAGACTTCGAATTTCATTGCATTTGTTTATATTAAAATTTCTAATTAACACTTCAAATTTTATTGCATTTATTTATACCACATTAAGCTTTAAAATTATTATTTTTCAATATTATGCCCCTCAATTATTATTTTGGTTTTCGATAGTGAAAATTGCAGAAAGAGAGAATTTAGAAATATTGTACGAAAAATGTAGAATTGATAATGTTATGTAGAAAATGTTACATTACAAGTGTATACTTTTAAGTGGGGTGCAAAAAAAAAATATTTTTTTTCAATTGTGTTGCAAACATATTTTTAACTTGAGTATTATAGTTAAAAAAAGGAAATTTCAGTTAGAGTGTAAGTATTTTAAAATTAGAGAATCTAAGCAACAAAGTAGTATTATTTTTATTATAATTATGTAAATTGAAATTGAGGGACTTAATGTCAATAAATAATAGTTCAAGTGCTCAATGCGTTATATAATTAAAATTAAATGGCATAATATATAAAAATTAATAGTTTATGAGCTTAACGCAAAACAAACCTAAAATTTATGGTCTCAAATGAAGTTTTACCTTTTTAATAATGTCAAAATCACATGCTATACAAACTAAAATACCGCAAAGCAATCTGCCGCTCTCAAAACAATTAAGTTTCCATCTCTCTCTCTCTCTCACTTAAAATCTGCAAGGTCTTTTCTCTAAATTCCAATAATGTCCGGCTATCCTCACCCCCCAGCCGGTTACGGCTACGGCGCACCACAACCTCCGTACGGAAGCGCTCCTCCGTATGGTGTGCCCCAACCGGCACAGCCCTACAGCGCACCATCAGCCCCTTACGGTCCACCCTACGCGCCCCCTCCCGGGGAAAAACCGCCAAAAGACAAGCCCCATGCCTCTGCACCAGGCGGCTATTCACCATCGGCTCCGTATGGAAGCCCTTTTGCCTCTTTAGTACCCTCGGCATTTCCTCCGGGGACGGATCCCAACGTCGTCGCTTGCTTTCAACTCGCAGATCAGGACGGCAGCGGGTTTATTGATGACAAGGAGTTGCAGAGAGCTCTGTCTACTTATAATCAGAGCTTCAGCTTGAGGACCGTTCATCTTCTCATGTATCTCTTTACCAACACCAACACAAGGAAGATCGGTGAGAATTCCAAAACCATCAATTTCATTTTCCATTTCTATTTTTAGTGTGTTATATGCGCATTTTAGCAATATTTTACTAGCCTCTTCCGATGTGCGATTTGAGCATACGCTACAGTTACTTCGCCTGAACATTTTTCTAAGTTGCGCCGGAATTATCAATCATTATCCCCTTAGGTTGCTAAATTGCGCTGGGAATAAAACTACTAGGTGTACGTATTTTGATCTTCCTTTTTTTAAGTTGATTCGTGGCATGAGAGTGCAGACACGTCTGCTTATTTCTTGACCAAAATGCCCTTTTAGCGTAAAATTTTGGCATTTTGCTTTGAAAGAAAAAATGCTTTCTGAAAAAAAAAATATTTAAAATTTTGAAAAATATTTTTGGATAAAAGATATTTTTTCTAGAATTAAAAATAGTTCAAAAAAATTAATAAAATCAATCAATTAAATAAAAAAAATTATATATCTGATTTTTAGACATTCTACAGAATTCCAAATAACTCCTAAATTTTTATTTTTCATGCATCCAAATCTGCTACGCCGAATTCGATTGGAAATCTTAAATCTGTTCTTTATTTAATTACATTTCTTTTTTTGCTAACAAAATCCTTTTTTCATTAAATTTAGTTATTTTTTATGAAAAGTTTAATTTGAAATTTTGATGGCAGGGCCGAAGGAGTTCACCCAAGTGTTTTACAGTCTTCAGAGCTGGAGGGTAAGTTTTATTTTTGAATTATTGCCATGAGTATTACCGATTTCATAAATTTTTTTAATCTTTTTACATGGGTTAAAAGGTTTCTTTTGAAAAAAAAAATTATTTCTAATTTTTGTGAATTTTGAAAAAAAAATTTTAGAAAGAAATAACTTATAAAAAATTAAAAAATCAGTCAATTAAATTAAAAAAAATTATAAATCTACTTTTTTTATACCTAATAACAATCCCAAATAACCTGTAATATTTGGATGGCAGTCAATTTTTGAGAGATTCGATAGGGACAGGAGTGGGAAGATTGATTCTAATGAGCTGCGGGAGGCGCTGTATAGTTTAGGATTCGCTGTCTCACCTGTCATATTGGATTTACTGGTCTCTAAGTTTGATAAAAGTGGAGGCAAGAACAAGGCAATTGAATATGACAATTTCATTGAGTATGTTTTAATTCGTCTTTTAGTTCCTCTTCTTTTTAATTCCTTGTATTTATTTGTATCCATATCTAATTGTTTTCTTTTTTGGATTTCTTTACTGTAAAAATGCAGGTGCTGTCTTACCGTTAAGGTGAGCTATCCACTGATGATTATTGATATTCAACTTTTTTTTTTTTTTTTTACTTTTAATGTCTAAACCTAACAATCTGCCAAATGCATTAGCTTGTAACTTCAAATTTCACTTCCTTATTCTACTTTCGTGGATTGGATATTGATATTTGTAAACTAAAGTTCTCTATGATAAAATGAATTACCTTATTCTGAGTTAGCATTCTATTAATCGAAGCTGCTTGTAATCTTGGATGTGAGAAAGCATCAAAAACTGGGTTATAAATGTTTTTTTTTATTTTGATGTTCTTATTTTGCAAATTGTGTGTTTTCAGGGTCTGACTGAGAAATTCAAAGAAAAGGATTCCACATACTCCGGTTCAGCAACCTTCACTTATGAGGCTTTCATGCTAACTGTTCTGCCTTTCCTCATAGCGTAAGATGGATGGTGAATTTCACCCCCTGTTTTTTTTTTTCTCCCCCTTTTCTCTGTTTCTTTCTCTAGGCTATTCCTCCCCCTCTTGTGGAAATAAGCCTGTGTTTGGTTTTAACATCATGTAGCCGTATGTTTGTTTTTGTCGTAGAACTTTGTAATGATTTTAAATTTTTCAGATCAGTTTCCAATTTCCTGATGGATAATCATATTTATGCTTACTGAGTCTAGGCATATTAAAATATGAATTTGATTAGATTTATCGATAGTGAATATTTTTATTAAAAATGTGAAAATTAGAGGATTCTTTGTAATATTTTTATTCCAATTTGTGGCTTGTTTTCTGAGCATATGTAATTGTGGCATCTAGAGGGGTAACAACTAACAACTCATATTGGTGATGCAGAAAGACAAATTATATTACTTTGAGAGCTTAAAATCCCCATGAATCCATAAAAATAAAGGCAGGCAAAAGTGGAAGCATATTCTTTAGAACTTGGTAGCTATTTCAAACGATTTCTAGCAGGATCTGCAGTCCTACCCTGTTATCCTTATCCTATCCTTATATTTTTTTGATTTAATTTTTTTCAAATCTACTTTTGAAAAAAATATTTATTTATCTGTTTTTTTTTCTAAAAATAGTTTTAAAAATTCAAAAAATTTAAAAATAATTTTTTTCCTTTGCTTTTTAAGACTTCTACAGCATTGCATTGATGCAAGAGGCTAGAAGAATACCATTTGCTTAATTAAAAATTTGGACTAAAGGACAGTAGCATAACATATTAAGCAAGTGCAGCATTTATTTTGTTCTCTCTTTTGACTGATGATATGGATCATCTAAAGCATAAAACATGCACAATCTGTAATGGATCCCTAGACTAAGGTTCCCTTGTAACTTGGATGATACATGTGAACTGCTCTTCCATCTAATTGTTGCGTTGGCCTCGCATTTGCCTCAAACCCCTGAAATACACCAAGCCAAAAATTCGTTACCAGTAATTTTTCCTACCAAAGATCAGCATTCACTTTGCAACTTTTTTGATTCATACTAATAAGCTAGAAAGGACTAGTTAACATTTCATCACAGATTAAAAGTTGCTTACATCATGAACAGCATCCCTTAATGCTCTCACTTGCTCCCTTGAAACTGTCCTCACCTATCAATACAGAAACGGAGCTTTTATTAAGTAGAGATAATAAGGAAAAGTTTCGAAGAATGTAAGCCAGAAACTATGTTAATTCAGACATTGAGTGGGAACATATATAAAAGACCTTCTTGACTATTGTCCAAACAACACCCTCAGTGCACGGAGGAACAGTGAGAGAACCAATATATCTGTAATACTTTCTGCTTCCAATTTTGATATCTCCTGGATTCACAACTCCTAAATCTCTCTCTTCTTCGTCAACATTCTTTATGTGGCGGAACAGCTGTGAGAAATGAAGAACAAGGTAAGTCTAGCAAGGAATCATATCATTATCATATATACTATAATTATGAACACATGGAAGCTAATCAAGTAAAAATGATTTAAGAAAAAAAAATCCAATTTAAGCACCCTAGAAAGGAAGCGATCAGGCCGGCCAGATTTGTAGACTATTCCCACAACAGCTATCTTTCCGTCAGCGCTCAAGTGAACCATGTGAAGCTCCAAGGCATACCTTTAAAACAAAACACAAAGAAACAAGCCATTGGATACCTTTAATGAAGTGGTTTTAACTGCAGACAGGAGTTGAATATCTATTCAGTAGGCAAACAAACCTCGAATGGTTGAACGTGTGCTCTGAAGGTGAATGCCAATGACAATGTTTGAGATTGTAAATAGTGCCATTAATCTTAATCTTTCCTGCATCTCCTTTCCAAGCCACCTAAAATTCACAAACAATCGGTTTGATGAATGTTCATTCTATCAAAATCGCAAAAGGTTCATAGTTTGATAATGAATAATCAACAATCCAAGCTTTGGTAGGAATCAAGATATGTTCATGTGATAATTGTTTAGGCTAAATTAATTAAGGAGTATTATCATAATTTAGTGAATTTATGGATACCTCAATGGCATGTCCTCTGTTCTTTATAGATGCAGGCGCAGGTTTGTAATCTCTGTGCAATTTTCCTATCATAGGAACAGTTTCTACCCTTTTGTCAAGAAGGTCAATAGGCGACTGCATATGTCCATTATTACAAACTCTCCAATTTGGGTTAATCTGACCCCATTTTTCTGGTCCTTTTCCAGTCCCTTCAGTATAAGCAAATGGGTTTTCCTCGTCTAATTCATTAGAAACAAGAATCAGAATGTTAGATTGCACAATAACATCCAGAAAAAAAAAAAGAAACAAAATCTAGTCCTTTATTAGATCAAAATTGGATAAAAGTAAAGCTGAGTGAAATCACATTGAAACAAAAAAAAAATGCCATACCTGATTTACTTTTAAAAAGCTGATCATAAATAGTTTTTAACTGGTAAACATCCAAGAAAAATGCTATCAACATTTTTTTAGACACTTGCTCTATAATTAGTTTGCATAATTAATTATAAAGCAAAATTTCCAAAAAAATATTGAAAAGAAAATGTGGGTAGTATTTCTCAATATTGAAAGAAAAGAATTTGATATAATCTTTTTTTTTTCTTTTGGTATATTGGGATTGATAAGGATTGAACATTGATCTACCTTGGGAAATAGAGACTAGACCATCAAACTCCTAATCATGCTAATAATAAATTAAACCAACTGAGTGCAAAGAACAAACAATGTGCAAATTTGAAAAATCTATTCTACTGTGTCATATAGTGAATTCTTCTTTGTTTTTGTTTATTTTACCTTTCATTTCCTAAAAAACAAGACATAGAGGTCATAATCTACTTGCTCTTTACAGATTAACATAAATCAATAGTGAATGGGGGATCCATCTAAGCCAAATTCGTTATCTGAAGAAAAATTTCGAAACTCAGAAGTGATAATGCCTTAAAAACATATAATTAATGAATGATTAAAGAAGGTAGAATTAATGTCATCAACCTCAGTGATTAAAATTAAATAGTGCATACCAAGTTCAGACTTAGGGGCAGTGCTGCAGAAGGCGAGTGAGGAACAGAGGATGAGAGAAAGGAGAAAGAGAAAGGACATGATTATTTGATTGAGGTGTATGTATATATCAATATTAAAATTAATATTATTCACCAAACAAACAAAAAAAGAAAATTGATGTTATTTATTGAATACTGTTTCAAGAACAAGAAGAGGAAGAGTGGCTGATGGGTACAAAGTTTATGGATGCCAACATTCTCATTTATAACAACAAAATTAACAGATAATAAAACAGATTTCTAATTTATAAAAATAAAAAAACTGAATAACAGGAAACAGTCTTCTAATTTAGAACTTGCGGCTGTACAATTGTTATTTTGTTAGAAGGGGGCGCTCATAAACCGGTTTAACATGCTGTATTACTATAACAATTCCATAAATCCCAAAATGTGAGATGATATGATATTGGTTTTTTCTCCCTTAATTATAATTTTCGAATTCGAGATCTGAAAAATTTGGGAGAAAATATTTTATTCTATTAATAGATATATCCGGTATGAATTGATGAATGTATAGTGGAAAAAAAAGAATAACAAGTCCATAAGCCGTTGCTTTAAAACCGAATTCATTTGTCCTTTTAAACCAGCCTGTGCTTTGGTCCGGTTATATCAAAAACTCATATTAGATGGCAAATAGAAGAAAACCGGTCTGATCTCAACCTATGGTCGTTTGACCGGTTTAAGTTAAACTGCCAGCTTAAGCGTGAAAACATATAAAATTTCTTATTTTAAATGGCAAAACCAAAAAGGGAAAAAAACTACGCCATTTAGGATAGAATTGCTCACGGTTGAGATGTTTGCCTGTAAAATTTAAATTTTATATGAATTTTTCCTCAATTAGTTAATTTCCTTTCTTAATATTCTTATCCAAATACTTTTAAAAAATATTATTATCCAAATTAATGTCAATTTCAAAATTTTAAAGAAATAAAATAGTTATTTTAAAGAAAGGAACTTGATGTGTACATGCATTGCATGAGATAAATTATTTCTAATAAATTTATTTATTTTTATATTTGAATATATTTTCATAATTAAAGAAGTAATATTTATACTATTTTAATATATTATTTAGTGAATATTATTTTAAAAATGTCATTTTGAGATAAAAAAAATCAAATATATAATATATATACAAAGTTTTAAAAATATATCAAAAAAGTCTTATATTAAAATTTTATATAATTAAGTGAAAGGTGAAAATATAAAAGAAAATAGACATGGATGACATGTTGAGATATAAAATAATAAAAAAATCTATTAATATTATTATTCAAGATGATTTAATTAAAAATCTGCCGGCTTTAGAATTTTTTAGAGCCCTATTAATTTAAAAATTTTAATTATGTTTTCTCTTTAGTATTTGAACTTATTTCTTCTATTTTATATTTAACTTTCTTATAAATAAATAATAGTCTTTTAGTTATAAAAAATATATATATTCAAAGACATTATAGTCTAAAAAAGTTTAAACAACATCCGTACTTTTATATATAATATAGATAATGCAATATTTTTATTATGTAATTAATTGTGATAAAATATATAAATTATAATGTTTATAAGTTATTATATTTAATTATAAATTTACAGTTTTGTTTTAAATAAAATTAAAAAAATTTCATTCATATTTAATATTTATTAGGATTTTTGTATTTAAACTTTGAATATGTAATAGACATTTAAATCAGTATATTGATTTTCTATATTAGACTTTTGCATAGAAGTACTATTTTTTTAAGAAAAGGAATTTAATTATAAATCTATCCATTAAAATATGAGTTAAAAAATCGATTAATTAGTTGGTCAAATTTATTTTTGATTTTATGTTCATTATTAATAGATAAAATCAATAAAATAATTTCTCTACATAAATCATTAATTCAAACAATAAATTATAACCATGAAATTTATAAACATATAGTTCATAAAGTATATGGATTTTTTTGACACCTAATAAGTAGAGTTTTTTTTTTTTGTCAAATAGATATTCTAAAACATTAATTTTATGCATTCAATTGTCTGAATCTATAGTTAGAATATTTTGTTATTAAATCAACAATAATCTTATAAATGAATCAACTCTATATAAATTGAATCAAAAATTTCACCACCATAAAGAAATATATAAAAAATTAATTGATTAAATATATTATTCCAAGCAAAATAAATAGTTCATATCACTTTTGATGATTTTATATGGTTATTTTATTAACAATCAAGATTTTTTTTGATAATTTTTAAAAATTATATTAATTTTGTTAGTCTAGTAATATAAAATTATTTTTTCTTATTAAGTTTGGTTTGAATATGACATATATGAATTAAAATGTGTGATGACAATAACGGTATTAGTCTAATTTTTTCAAAAAAAAAATCATAAAAGAACTTAACTCTCTATAAATTAATAATACAATGCCTTAATTATATATAAAAAAATACAATACCTTCAATCATCGAACTAAAAGTACAAGTGTTCGTTGCAAAAAAAATAAAAAATAAAAAGTAAATTAACCAAATAATGAAATGTTTACCTTTTTTTTAAAATTTTTTTTTTTATTGGAGTTGTGCCTCTTTGCTAGAGGCATGTTGTTTCTCTCCTTTTGTGAGAGACTATAATTTTTTTCTCCTTTTGCAAGATTTCTTACTCACACAACCATTAAACTAAATGTGATGAAGCATCGCATGGCAAGTATTTGGCATCCAAGTAAAGGAATTACTACTAAGGAGATAGCAGGCCGGCTATTCATTTTTCAATTCTATCACAATGACAATCATGTATTGATTTTTCATCATCTTTATAATGGAGAGGTTCCATTCAATGTTTCCCTTTATATATCTCCCATTTGGGTTCAGATTTATGAGTTGCCGGTGGAATTTATGTTTGTTTCAGTGGGCAAATAACTTGATAATTTTATTAGAGAATTCATTGATTGGTTTACGGAGGAATTATATGTGGATCCATATTAAAATTGACATTATATTGCCTTCGAAAAGATGCAAGAAGATTAAACTTGTCAATAAGGAATAAACTCTGGTGCAGTTTAAATATGAAATTAACACATATATCTGTTTCCTTTGGGGTAAATTGGGACATACAAACATGTTTTGTGCTCTTCTTTTTGTTGAGAATGCAAGTGAAGTGAGAAAGGAGTGGGGTCCATGGATAAAAGCTTTGACGAAGAAAATCGGAAAACTTGGAGAAGAGAGGTGGCTTAGGGAGGATGAGGAGACAGGTTTGAATTCAAATTATAGAAAGCAAAAATCTAGCTCGAAAATCATGGAAATGGATTTGGTAGGGAAAATTTCAAATGGTGTTAATCACGAAACTAAAGGGATTGTTTTCTTAAAAATGGGAAGTTAATGCTAGACGGGATGGGAACGAGATCTAGTGCTAATGTAGAGCAAGACAATGATGTGGCAAGGGAGGAATTGGAGATAGAACTTAATGAGGATAGAAAAAAGAAAAGGCTCATGCAACCCCAGGCCTATGAGAGTGTCAATGGGTACAAACTCAGAATTTGGTGAAAATGTGCAGAACGAGGTTAATAACCTATATTGGTCAAACTTTATATGCAGAAAATGTAATAAATGATAATAATGATAAATAATGCATATTTTATTGAAAAAGAAAGAAAACTAATTAATAATTAGTTAGCAAAATATTTGATAGGTGAGCATTAATCTTAATCATCAATTTAGTAGGTGAAAATTAATTTTAACCATCTATTTAGTATGTAGGACAATATGTGGAAAATTATTTCAATCATTCATTAAAGTATGTGAGAATTAATTTTAGTCGTCCATTGAGGAGATAAAGGTCTATATATAGCCTTAGAAATTTATTTATAAGACATCTCATCCAAAAATCAATTCAAGTGAGAGAGAAAAATAAAAACTTAGAAAAACTTTAGTGAAAAGTTGTGAATGTTTATAAATACTTCATAAATTTTTTCTTCTTTCAGTAAAAGATCTGCAGCAGTCTGAAAATGTAGGCATAATTGGCCGAACTCTATTAACAATTTGTGTGCGTCTTATTATTTCACATTTTCTTCGCTTTCTCGTAAATCTTATTATAGAAAAATTTGCATTATTTTCTAACAACTGGTATCAAAGTTTTGATTGCATTTTTTCTATTTTTTTCGAGTGATTACTATTCATACGAACATTGCTTTTGTGAATAGTAAAATTTGATTGACGGTACCAATTTATTCACAGAGATATTCTAATACACAGTGGTTCGTAGGAATTGTAAGAAACAATCCTGAGAAAATCATATTCGAGTGGGAGCGATGACCGCAGATGAAAAAATGTGAAAATTGAAAAGTTCGACGATGCAGACTTTGGCTTTTGAAAAATGCAAATAGAAAATTATATATATAAAAAAAGTCTATATCAACCTCTTTTAGGGAAGAAGCCAGAGTTATACGATTGACATAATTCTGCAATATTGTTTTTAATATAGCAAAGGAAAAGACCACAATAGGTCTTAGGGCGACTCTCTTTAGTATGTATGAGAAGTCATCGGCCTTAAACAAAGTATACCTAGTGAGACGTTTGTTAAATTTGCGAATGATGGAAGGTGCATCAGTAGCTCAACATCTCAATGAACTCAATATAATCATAACCCAATTGAGTTTCGTTGGAATTGAATTTGATGAAGAAATATGAGCATTGATACTTTTGTCTTCTCTATCAAAAAGCTCGAATGCTATTGTCACGGCTGTGAGTAGCTTATCGGGAAACACTACGTTAAAATTTGATGATGTTCATGATCTGGTTCTCAGCGAAGAGATCTGACAGAGAGAGTCAGGTGAATCATCAACATCTTCAGTTTTGCATACGGAGTTAAGAGGAAGAAATTTAACCAGAGGGAATTGACGTGGCAAATTGAACTATCGAGGTAGATCAAAGGACAGGAGATCCGAATCAGAAATTCTAGTAATTCTCATAACTCGAAGATTGTTGAATGCTAGAATTATGGGAAGTCTGGGCACTACAAAAATCAATGCAAAAGTACACCGAAGGACCTGAAAGTAAAGGCAAAGACAAATGTTACTTCCATCTTAGGAGGCGATGACGCGTTGATATGGCAAAGAGGAGTCCTGGGTGTTAGACTCTAGAGCATCATTTCATGCTACTTCATATAAAAAATTATTCGAGAGGTATGTCCCTGGAAACCTTGGAAAGTTATATCTTGGTGATGATCAACCTTGTGCTATTATTGGTAAAGGTGTAGTGAAAATTAAGTTAAACGAATTTGTTTGGGAGCTTAAAGATGTCAGACATATTCCCGACCTGAGAAAGAACTTAATCTTAGTAGGATAATTGGCTAGCGAAGGCTACACTACAATATTCCATGGTGCTGATTGGAAGATTTCAAAGGGAGCAATGACGGTTACTCGAGGAAAAAAGAGTGAGACTATTTATATTATAGCATGAGCATATTGTTCAATTATAGTTACAGATGACAATAAAAATCTCAATCTATAGCACCAAAGACTCGGTCATATGAGTGAAAAGGGGATGAAGATTATACATTCAAAGGGAAAAATTCTAGGTTTACAGTTAATGGAGAGAGACACGTGCAAAGATTGCATACTTGGAAAGCAGAAAAGAGTCAGCTTTTAGACAAGTGGCAGAACCCCAAAGAAAAAAAGTTATAGCTTATTCACTCTGATGTTTGGGGACCATCGACCATCTCATTTATTGGTGGGAAGCACTATTTTGTGACTTTCATTGATGATCACTCTTGGAAGGTATGAGTTTACTTTTTAAAGCATAAGTCTGAAGTGTTCGAGACTTTCAGAAGATGGAAAACTATGGTTGAAAATGAGATAGGTTTGAAGATCAAAAAGCTCAGAACTGACATTGATGGTGAATATGAAGATGCTAGATTCAAGAAAATTTTCTATGAGCATGGTATCATAATGGATATAACTATTTTCCAATTAATAAACCAAGAAGGGGGATTGAATTGGATATTAAAATTTCTTAACCTTTAAGGTGCGGAATAAAAAGTTAAGTAGAGTAGGGATAAGAAGATATCACATAAGAAATTTATAGAGGTTCAGGTGTTAACAAACCCTACTCCTCTCCCCAATCTCAATTGGGAGTTTCACTAACACACTAAGTGTTACAATGGAGTTTTAGAAGCTCACTCCCAACTATGGTGTTTCTATCAATGGATCACACCTAACCCAACAATCTCTTATGTTTTAATGACACACACAATAAACCAATTCATTGTATTTTATGGCTGACACAAATAACTCTTGCAAGTATTCTACTTTTAATCCATATACTCAAACTCACTTGAGTAGTAGATTACAAAAAGAAACATTCACAAATCTAAAATGCTCAAAAATTATGATCAAAAAGATTTTTACAGAAAATTAAAGTTTTGTTGAAAGAATTAATGCACAAATGGCTACAACAAGATTTTGATTCAAAGTAATTGTTATTCCCTTGTTCTAGATTCATAAATCACTTGTATTTATACTTCCTTGGCGAATTATAGCCGTTTGGTTGCATTTAATGCGAAAATAGCTGTTGCACCTACTCTTAATTTCTCGTCTGACATGTTTCTCTTTCCTCATTCACAGTCGTGAATATGTATGTCACGGTCGTGAATGTTCTTCCAAGCAGTGGTCCAAGTAGTGACTCTGACCGTGAAGCATTCTGGAATGAATTGAAGTGTTTGATCACATGTGTGACTTTATTCTTTCACAGGCACGGATATCCTTCCAAGTCGTGGTCCAAGTGGTGACTCTGACCGTGAAGCTCTTTAGAGGAATTTGACATATTTTCTCATGGGTGTGACTATCTTTCACGGACCTGACTGATATGATCATTCACAGTTGCTATGATTCTTCATGGTCGTGAACTTTAAATGTTGGATAGTTGGCGCTAAGCTACATCACGGGTGTGAACATGCTATTTCTTCATTTTTTTTTACTTTCAAAGTTAGTCTTTCATTCTTGCATCATATTTCATACCCTGTTTAATAAAATTAGAACACAAGTATGTTAAATACATTATTGTTATTATATTTATTAGCATTAAAATGAAAAAATTACCCCTCATGGTTCAACAATCTCCCCTTTTTTGATGGTGACAAATAATCTAGCAATATGTGTTTTTGAGAAGTCTCCCCCTCAAAAGATGCTTAAGATAAAAAATAATAAAGTGCAAGAATTTTTAAGAATGATGAAGTGTAGCATGGATGCTTGCTTTCTAGTTTAGGTATATGCAAGGTATATGCAAAGTATATCCAATGTATACCAAATTTTTTCTTCTAACTAGTTAAGTATATGCAAAATATATGTAAAGTATATTGAAAGTATATCAAATGTTTGCTATTAACTAGTTAAGTATATGCAAAGTATATTGAAGGTATATTCAAAGTATCAACACATTTGCATTCATGTAACTTGCATATTCATTTAATTCATTTATATTGCTAGGTTCTCCCCCTTTTGTCATCAACAAAAAAAAAACATAAAAGATAAATCATAAGGGAAAAACTAATGCAATAAAAAAACCAATTATATTAGTACCAAATGTAAGAGTACAAAGATTTGAAAAGTAAACTAAAATCCTACATTTTTAATACTAGAAACTAGAACACAAAAAAAAATAATAAAAACTAAATCTCTAGCTAGACTTGGAGTCAGACAACCCATCTCGAAGGCGTGCTACTTCCGCCTCGAGACTATCCATGCGAGACTCTATGAAATCTTTGAGGTTTTCCAACCTCTCATTAATCAAAGCTTGCATTTGGTCAAAACGAGGTGTTAATAGGTCTACCACCTGCTGAGCCAAGTTCGGTGTGAAGGCCAAGGATTGTCCAACCTCCTACTCAACCTCTGGGGCAGTCGTATCGACTCGAACTCTTTTTCTTTGCTAGATTCCTTGGAGGCCAGCTTTGAAGTTGTCTGAATCGTCATCTTCCCAAATAATTTCACCAGCCGGAGTGGTGAAGTGGTAGTAGGTGTTATTTTCATAAACTATGTGAACCGCTGCTCCTATCTTGATAAAAGACTCGACGTCTAGCTGGTCTTTATGATGTGCTGGTACTATGTTGAAGTTGTGCTCTTCTAGCTTCATATATCCAAGCTTGATAGTAAGGTGAGCCACGTACCCACCAATCAAGATATCTCCTGAGGGCTTCGTTGCAATAGAGAGTAGATGGTTTGCAAACCATCAAGATAGAGCCACAGTGGCTTAAACAAATTAATATACATTATTCATATTAATAATTAAAATTTTTCCTATGAGGCAGTATGACCTTATGAGACTGTTTTGACTATAAATTTTTATATATTTGATCAATTAATCTGATTCTTATTCCTAATTAAAATTAACATATTAAAATTTTAGACCAATTGGATCACTGTACAATTTTTGGTAGAATTTCTAAACGTGTTCTGTTTTCTATCTTGCTTTCTGCCCATAGGCAGTTTCAGGGTAGCAACTTAATCTCCTCATAACTTATGACATATAACTCATATTTCAATGAAACTTTACAGAAACTTGTATGAGTTCAAATGAAACATTTTTCATGTTTACAACTTTCATCAATTATATATCTAAGACCCTCAAATTATAGGCAATATTTTACTGCTATAGAACAGAGTTGGTTTTCAGGATAGTGTAACTTGTAACGGCCATAACTTACTCTATACATAACATATTAAGATGAAATTAGTATCAAAATTTAGATAAGACATATACCTATAACTTTTATGTTTTAATAATTTACAGAATCTATCTTTAAGAAGCTCAAAAAAATTAAACAAGTTTCTGAACCTGTATAGGGCACTCAGCAGACAGTTCAAACCATGGAACAGTCATGATTCCATTCACCATAACTCAAAATTTACAGAATATATGAACCTAAAATTTGGTATATAGATACATAACACATATATCTACAACTTTTATATTTTTAGATACTTCAAATAATGGCTTTATCATATTCAAAACTAACAAACATTGTAACTAACTTACTTAGGATTCACATCCGGACTAGTTTCAATATAGAGAGGATATCTCATTCTATACATCACATCTTGCAAAAATGTTTACATATCCAAAAATCTAAGATATAAAGGAACAACTTTTGTGTTTTACACTTCTCCAGATTCGACATCTAAGATCATCAAAACTATAGTACAAAATACTGCCTATTTATGAACCCTAAACACCATAATCAAACTTAACACAAATTAATTATTTATTCACCTATAATCACCCTTGGCTAACCTTGTTGATGTAATTTCAGAAGTGAAAAGAGAAGAAGATGTTGCTGGAACTTCAAAGAAATGGAATGAAGCAAAGAGAAAGAAGAAGAAGAGGAGGAGGAGGAAGAAGACTTAGTCTAAGTTAAAAATTGTCTTCCTTTCTCTTTTCCTTTCACCCGTCCCTTTTTATTTTTCTTTTTGACTCCTTTTTTTTTTCTTTTTCTTTTGCTGTATGCTTTTTTTTTAATTTATTATTATTATTATTTTTATTTTTATTATACATACATATACATACATTCATGTATACATATAAGCATTTACCCAATTTTACTAACCAATAATAAAAAAATATAATTTAATCACTTATTTTAATTTAATTAAATTAATCATATTAAATTTTTATTAATTCAATCTAGTCTCTTTATTCACTTATATATTAATTTCATGTCATTTTCATCTATATTATAAAACGGAAATATGCATTTCTACACAATTGTAAAATACTTGAAAATAAACTAATTGTATGTGATGAATATATTTAAATAAAAAATTCATATTATGCATGTGTTCAAGTGTTATATATGCAAAATGTATATGCACAAATGAGATGCTGCAAAAATGCATATGGAAAAGTCAAAGATGTTACATGATAAGTATGATAAACGGTTAAACCCAATACTTTGACTAGGACTATAGTTAATATAGATGACATGTCATTGGAGGGAGATCAGTACCAGATGATGTAGGTTGGTCACTGTGGAGATTCTTTAAAGGATAAGGGTTTAAGCCAAATGAGCTTCTCTTGGTTATCATATGTGTTCACTATTGTTTTCTCATATAGGTATTCTAAGAAGCTAAGGCAGGTGTCCTGAGGGCTCAAGTAAGAGCCTTACTTATTTTCGTATCCAATTTAGTTTAGTTCTGAATAAAACAGACAATGAAATGACTTTAATAATCTCTAAGTGTGATATACACTTATATGATTTATTTTTTTCATTATGTTTATTATGTCATGTTCAATTTGGTTAGTAATGCATGAAAATAATTTGGTATATGAACTATGACATATGCAAACTTCGAGGTGAGTCGGCTGACAAGACAGTAAAAGTAATATGTATGTTGTATATGCATGTTGTACTTTGTATATTATTATGTACCACTAAGTATTAGGTTGTTTAGCATATGAGTGTTCCAATGCATAGACTTAAAGCATATGAGGTAGATCGACAGAGAAGGACGCCCCATTGCAGAGTCGAGGATATATTTGAAGGTGGATGATACACCTAGCTATACTTTTTGGTTGGGTTGGATAGTTATACATGTACATGCTTATATTTTCAGAGTCATATACTTTTGTAACTATTCGTTTTGTATAACTTTTGAGCTAGTAATTGTCCGTATGATTGTTGTATTAAACCTTTAAATTTTATTAAGTATTTTAATGATTTATGATGTTTTATTATTTTAACAAGTCATTATGACAAATGGTGCATCAGAGTTTAATTTGTTATGTTTTAAATTATATGTATCATAATATTTTTTGGTTAATTAAATTTATTATTAATTTTATTGGAGGTTGTTACAGTATCTACTGCTTGATTCTCAATATAAGTTTCTTTGTAAAAAAAGAAAAAGAAAAAGAAAAGAGGCATGTCACATTACATATGCCTTTTTCCTATTAAAAAGAAAACTCAATTAAAAAAATAATAAAAATACAAAAAATTAATAGTTTAAAATAAAAATATAAGAACTCGATTTAACAAACAATACTTAAATAGTTTTCGTATTTGTTACATTTTGCTTTATATTATTATTTTTTATACAAATGATTATATATATATATATATATATATATATATATATATTATTACAACAAGCTCTTTAATTTCTTGTTTTAGAGTGATGTGATAAGAATTTGTATGAATATATCCAATAAAAAGATGATAAAATATAAGAAATATAAGAAATAGCTATGCATATATAAAATAAAAATACAATTACTTAACAGTACCAAATAAAAATATGGAAATTTAACAGAAAAAAGAACTCAAAAATTGAAGAGCCAAAAAGTAATTTTGATGTTATATATTAATCATAGTAGATTTTGTTTTTGACAGATGACAATAGATTTTAATAGGAGTGTGCAAAACTGAACCGAAATTGAAAATCGAACAGAACCAACCTGAAGCAAATTGAATTCGATTTTGTATATTCAGTTTTCGTTTAATTGGTTTGGTTACCCATTAAAATTCGGTTCAGAATGTTAAAAAATCGATTAAACCAAACTGACCAAAATATATATATATATATATATATATATTATATTTTTAATAATTTATTCTAATTTTTAGATAAAAAATTATAGTTTATAATAATTTATTTCAATTTATAGTAGGATAAAGTCATGAATTATAAAAATTTATTCAAATTTATGTTAATTAGGTGTGATAATTGATTTTAATTTATGATAATTTATAAAGTTATGGTAATAAAACTTAATTTATGATAATTATGGTAGTTGATGAAATAATTATTATGTCAATTTATCATAATTTATATTAATTTATAAATTTATGGTGTTATAATAATAATAATAATAATAATAATAATAATAATAATAATAATAATATTATTATTATTATTATTATTATTATTATTATTATTATTATTATTTATATAATTTTAATTAATTAAAAACTGATTAAATTGAATCGAACTGAAAAATTTCGGTTCAATTTTTATAAATAAATTTTAATTTCATTTAATTTTTATAAATTCAATTCAATTCAGAACCAAACCGAACCAGCTGAAAGCTCACTACTAGATTTGAATTAGCTAGACTATTGTGTTAAAAAAAATTTATTTATGAGGGGTTAATCTAAAGATGTAATTTTGCTTTTGGGGCTTTAAGATGTGTTTTTTGCTTTTGGAAAAGAAAAGAATTGTTTTTGATATTTATCCAAATCACATACATAATTCATATTCAATTTTAGAGCTAGGATGCTTACTTTAAGATTGTCGTTTTATTGCTAGCTCTTGTACCAATGTCATTATGATGTTTTTTTAATAGGCAAGCTAATGAAGTTGCTAATGCCTTAGCTAAGGTTGCCCATAATTTTGCTGCCAATTCTTATTAGGTAGAGGCTCATTCTTTTGTTTGACTTTTAGCCCTTAAGCATGTATATGTAATATCCCTAAAATAGGGTTTATGAGTTATGTTGGTATTCGGGAAAAATTAAGATTTCAATAAAGTTTATTTAAAAGTTAAGTGTAGGAGAATTAGGGGTTTCACGCCTGTGACATAGAGAGACAGGTGAGATAGCCACAATTTTCTCTTGCTGCAATCTTCAAAATATGCTCCCATTAAGTGAAAACCAACCTAACACTCCAACTTATATCTCCCTCACCTTTGAAACCTTTCTTTTTTTTTGGGGGGGGGGGCGGAAGCAAAAACTCTAAGAGTGATTAAGGAAAGTGAAAGAAAAGAGAAAACGAGTGTTTTTTAGTTGTGTGAGAGAAAAGTTCAGATTTGGGTTATTTTGGAGTTATTTATCATTCAAAAGGCTAAGAAAACGTTTTGCTTGTGTCTAGAAACTAGAAGTCCATCTCAAGGGAGAGAACAAACTTGAAGTTTTTAGAAATCTTGATAGACTATATTCTAGGTGTAAGGCATATGCATATTCAAAGATTTGAGTTGCTTGAATATATTTTTTTCCTTAAATGCATGTTATGGTTAGTTAATGGGATGTAAATAACAAGTTTTGGGTTTAAAATGCATTTGGGTGGTGAATATATTGATATGTTAAAATGATTATTTTGAGATATTAGATTGTTGAATATTTATGTTTGAAAAGGTAATAGGCTTGATAAATGGCTAGTATGTATGCTAAACTATTGATAAGGTGATTGATATTATTTAATCGCAAATGAATATTGCATATGAAATTGGCATAAGTTGTTGTATTTTGATTTCTGAATTCTTTTTAAATTAAAGGAAGTGAATGTCACGATTTTAAGTTTTTGCTTGAAACAAACTCTTTCATGGATGGTTTTACAATTTGGTTCACAACTTGGTTCATGCCTATAAAAGGGGTGATTATACTAATGAAATATGTGCTAATTCACAAGTGAATCATGGTTGGATTTATAGATAGACTACCCATGAAGGGGGTTTTCACGGTTGTGTAATGTTGTTCACAAGCATGAAACTGTTTAATTTGAAAACTTATATGTTTTGCATGTGAATTAAGGTTGATTCGGTTTGAAGTGATACACTTTTATTTATGCTTATAACACATTTTGAATATACATGTTATGTGTATAATTTATGAGAATCACAGATTATGTATGAAATGGAGATGATAAGTATGATAAACGATTAAACCCAATGCTTTGACTAAGACTAGAGTTAATATAGATGACATGTCATTAGGGGAGAGATCAGTACTGAATGATCTAGGTTAGTCACTTTGGAGATTTTTTGAAGGATAAAGATTTAGACCAAGTGAGCTTTCATTGGTTGTTTTATGTGCACATTCTTGTTTCCTCATATAGGTATTCTGAGAAGTTAAGACATGTATTATGAGGGTTCAAGTGAGAGCCTTGCTTATTTTCGTATCTAATTTAGTTTAATTCTGAGTAAAACGGGCAATGAAATGACTTTAATAATCTCTAAGTGCGGTATACACTTGTATGATTTATTTTTTTTGTTATGTTTATTATGCCATGTTCAATTTGGTTAGTAATGCATGAAAATAATTTGGTATATCAACTATGATATATGCAAACTTCGAGGTAAATCGACTGACAAAATAGTAAGAGTAATATGTATGTTGTACTTTGTATGTTGTACTTTGTATATTATTATATACCATTAAGTATTATATTATTTAGCATATGAGTGTTCTCATGCATAGGTTTAGGGCATATAAGGTAGATCGACAGAGAAGGACGCCCCATTGCAGAGTCGAGGATATACTAAAGGTGGGTGATACACCTACTTGTACTTTTTAGTTTTTGTTATTTTGGTTGGGTTGGATAGTTATACATGTACATCCTTATATTTTTAGAGTCATATATTTTTGTAACTATTCATTTTGTATAACTTTTGAACTAGTAATTGTCCGTATGATTGTTGTATTAAACCTTTAAATTTTATTAAGTATTTTAATGATTTATAATGTTTTATTATTTTAACAAGTCATCATAACTATGGTATATCAGAATTTAATTTGTTACGCTTTAAATCATATGTATCATAATATTTTTTGGTTAATTAAATTTATTATTAATTTTATTATAAGTAGTGTACAATATCTATTGTTTGATTCTCAATATAAGTTTTTTTTTTATAAAAAAGAAGAAAAAGAAAATAGGCATGTCACATTACATATTCCATTTTCCTATTGAAAAAAAACTCAATAAAAAAATAATAAAAATACAAAAAATTAATAGTTTAAAATAAAAATATAAGAACTCAATTCAACAAACAATACTTAAATAGTTTTTGTATTTGTTACAAATTATTATTTTGTATTATTATTTTGTATACAAATTATTATATGTATTTATTTATTTTTTTATTACAATAACCTCTTTAATTTCTTGTTTTAGAGTGATGTGACAAGAATTTGTATGAATACATCCAATTAAAAAATGACAAAATATAATAAATATAAAAAGAGCTATGTATATATAAAATAAAAATACAATTACTTAACAGTACCAAATAAAAACATAGAAATTTAATAGAAAAAAAGGCAAAAATTGAAGAGCCAAAAAGTAATTTTGATGTTATATATTAATCACACTAGATTTTACTTTTGACAGATAATAATAAATTTTAATAGAGGTGTGCAAAACTGAACCAAAATTGAAAATCGAACTGAATTGAGTTGAATTCGGTTTTGTTTGTTTGGTTTTCATTTAATTGGTTGGGTTTTTCATTGAAAATTCGGTTATGTTCGGTTTTGAATGTTAAAAAACCGATTGAATCGAATTGACCGAATTATATATATATATATATATATATTATATTTTTAATAATTTATTCTAATTTTTAGATAAAAAAATTATAGTTTGCAATAATTTATTTCAATTTATAGTAAAATAAAATCATGAATTATAAAAATTTATTCAAATTTATGTTAAGGTGTGATAATTGATTTTAATTTATGATGATTTATAAAGTTATGTTAATAAAATTTAATTTATAATAATTATGGTAGTTGATGAAATAATTAGTATGTCAATTTATCATAATTTATATTATTTTATAAATTTATTGTGTTATAATAATAATAATAATAATAATTTTAATTAATTAAGAAACTGATTAAATCGAACTAAATTGAAAAATTTCTATTTAATTTTTATAAATAAATTTTAATTCAGTTTAATTTTTATAAATTCAATTTAATTTTAAACCGAACCGGCCGAATAACCAGACTATTGTGTTAAAAAAAAAAAGAAAATTATGAGGAGTTAATCTAAAGATGTAATTTTGCTGTTGGGGCTTAAAGATGTGTTTTTTGCTTTTGGAAAAGAAAAGAATTGTTTTTGATATTTTCCCAAATCACATACATAAAATCTCTAAAAAACCCTACCTCTCTCTCTCTTCCTTCTCCTTAACAAAAGCAAAGCTCTAACACTACCACCGCTCCTCCAGCAGCAACCATGGCTGCGTACGATCTAACACCGAGAATCGCGCCTCATCTTGACAGGCACCTGGTGTTTCCCCTTTTGGAATTTCTTCAAGAACGACAACTATACCCAGAGGAACAGATCTTCAAGTCTAAGATCGAGCTTTTGAACAAGACCAACATGGTTGATTACGCCATGGATATCCATAAGAGCCTCTATCACACCGATGACGTCCCTCAAGGTAACCTCTACTTGCACCTATGTTTACCTTAGCTCTTATTCGTGCCTTCATCTCATGTGTTAGGCGGGTGTCTCTAGATATGATGGAGAGGAGAGCGGAGGTCGTCGCCAGATTGAAAGCCCTGGAAGAGGCGGCGGCACCACTTGTGGCTTTTTTGCATAACGCCAACGCTGTTCAGGAGTTAAGGGCGGACAAGCAATATAATCTTCAGATGCTCAATGAACGTTATCAGGTTTGCAATTATGAGCAATTATAATGAAATGTGGGTTTGTGATTAGTGTGGTGTGTGGGTTTAATTTGGAAGAAGATCTATTTGTGGCTTGCTCCGTAGAATTCATTGTGAAATGATGATAGTTGTTCATGACCAGATTGGGCCGGAGCAGATTGAGGCTCTATATCAGTATGCTAAATTTCAGTTTGAATGTGGAAACTACTCGGGTGCAGCTGACTATCTGTACCAGTACAGGGCCTTATGCACTAACAGTGAAAGGAGTCTGAGTGCTTTGTGGGGGAAGTTGGCAGCTGAGATACTGATGCAAAATTGGGATACTGCTCTGGAAGAACTAAATCGATTGAAAGAAATAATTGATTCAAAGGTTATATACTTAAACTAATTTTTCCTACATCCTCTTCACCCAACCCATTTCTCTTCATGCTGTACTTTTGTTTTCTTAGAATAAAGATAAAGATGTTGACTACCGTGGTTTTTGCTTCAGAGTTTCTCTTCGCCATTGAATCAGGTGCAAAGTCGCATATGGCTGATGCATTGGAGCCTTTTCATCTTTTTCAACCACGACAATGGAAGAACGCAGATTATTGACTTGTTTAATCAGGACAAGTAAGGGTCATTTAGTTATTCACTCTTTGTATTAGTATTTGTGGAAGTTCTCTTTCTCTAACTTTGTTTCTCAAGTCAACTCTTGAATGTCTTTTCTGAGTGGGTTAAATAGCCTATTTGTTCAGCTTTTTCTGTAATATATTTTTTGTTATATCCTGTAATTGTCTTATAAATTTCCTCTTATGTAATGTTGCATTGCAACTAATAAACTACTGCCTGAGCAGGCTGCTTGACAATCTCATAATATATAATTAGTTCGTAGATTTTCAGAACACTGTTTCTGGGTCCATGCTGCTGGGATATTATGGTGCCTGCAATAGGACTACCTGACTGATAGTCTGTCTTCATACTGCTAAAACTTTCCTCTTATACATAGGACAAACGTATTTAGCATTTGCTGCAGTTCATCTTTATTGCTTAGATGTGTAATTTGATATGCCTTTTAAATGTTTGAAGGTGATGCTCAGTTTTCTATATATAGTTTGCCTTCTCATTGGTGGGCAAAAAGATGTAGAAGACTAAAGTTTTCACACCCATGATACTTTTATTCAACCAATACAAAAACATTCCTTAGAGACTGCAACCTTATAAAGAAGAATAAATCCCTAAAATTGCTAAAAAGAGTTCTACCAAAAATAAATATTCTAAATAGTTTTAGAATATTCCAAACAGGACAATCAATTTTTATGTTTCCTACTTCTGGAAAGAAGAATAATAGTTATTAAAAAGTCCTTTCAAAGAGATGCTAGGATGAGGATTAGAATGGAGACAATGCTTATTTGGTGGAACATAAACGGAATCACAAAATAACTAGCAGAATTTATTTATGCTGCTATAAACTTAAGAAAATGCAGCAGTGAGATGTTAAGATCTCATGGAACTTTGTTGAAAGTTATCTTTCTCACAATTTGAATCTCATGCACTTTATTTGGGTTAATATGTAAAATTTTCTAGTATTTCCTTGTGGTATGAAATTGAAATGTTATTACTTTTTCAGGTATCTCAATGCCATTCAAACCAATGCTCCCCATCTTTTGAGGTACCTTGCAACTGCATTCGTTGTGAACAAAAGGAGAAGACCTCAATTCAAGGACTTTATAAAGGTCATTCAACAAGAACATCATTCATACAAAGATCCCATAATAGAGTTTTTAGCATGCGTCTATGTTAATTATGACTTTGATGGGGCACAAAAGAAGATGAGGGAGTGTGAAGAAGTAAGCTTCCTTTACCCTAGTGTGATTGTGTTACTAATACTTTAATGGGAAGATTGGATGCATGTTAAATTTTACTTTTGCTCTCTCTAGTTGGGTGGGGATGTGAGGTGGAGCTGTAGTTCTATGCTTATCTGACCAGGATTGTCTTCATATTGTTTTCCTGCTCCATCTCTCTCTGGCTAGTGAGTGAGGATGTGAGCAGGAGCTAGAGTTGGTATCTGGTATCAGCCATTATGATTTTATGCTTCTATGAGCAGAGCTCTTTCCTTGTGGAATTCATGTGACATTTCTCTCTTCCTCTCTCAGTGCCATTCTGGCAGTTGTGTGGGTGTTGAAGAGGGAACTAGACTTGTGGCCTTTCTGACCAGAGTTGTTTTAATATTGGAAGTGTTCTCCATTTCTCTCTGTGGTGAGATGGGGGATGCTAGAGAGAATTAGAGTTGGTGTTTGGTATTACCTTTATGGTTGTATACTTTTGTAATTAGAGTTGTTTTCTGTGTTCTTTATGCACCATTTTTCTCTTCCTCCAGCAGAGTTGTTTTAATATGGGAAGCCTTCCCCATTTCTCTGTGGTGAGATGGGGGATGTTAGAGAGAATTAGAGTTGGTGTTTAGTATCTCCTTTATGGTTGTATAGTTTTCTGAGTAGAGTTGTTTTCTGTGTTATTCATGCGCCATTTTTTTCTTCTGTCCCCCCACTTTCCCCCCAACTCTTGCTGTTGGGGTGTGGAACCGGGGGGGTGTTTGGGTTTGAAGGGAATGATTGTGGATGGTGTCTCTTAAGTCTTAACTGAGTTACTTTCATGTGTTCTGCCTAGATCTATATTAACTAGTTAACCAATTGTAGGTGATTTTAAATGATCCATTCCTTGGCAAACAAGTTGAAGATGGGAACTTTTCTACTGTACCTCTGAGAGATGAATTCCTTGAAAATGCTCGCTTATTCATCTTTGAAACTTATTGCCGTATACATCAACGCATCGACATGGGGTAAGTACAGAATTTTAGGGTTTTGTAAAGCCTTGCAGATGGAATAAAGGACATTTGGTGGGATATGAATATTTTCCATTTGATATGAATGTCTGTGCCCTTTCTAATTTTCTTCTTCACATGTTCATGTTGGTGCAGCTGTGTTGTATTCTTGAAGCTAATCTTATTTACTCATGAAACATTCCAAAACTTTTAGATTCTTTTTCCAGTAAAACAAGTTTAGTGGATTTTTTTTTAATTTTACGAAGCACTAATTGCTATCATCTTTTCAGAAGTGCATAAGTGAACTCTGATAGACTCTGAAATCTGAATTCAAAATATTTATTTTTAATAAATTTTCCAAGAGACATGAAATTTGAGTGAAATGGAAATTTGCACAAAACTCGGCAAATGAATCTCTTTGTTTTCTCTTATTGATTTTTAATTGTTTGATGTGTTATGGAATCGGTGCAATCCGGATTCCTATAATTCTAGGTAATGTATGTGCAGTCAAGTTGTTGCCATAATTATTATAATTATGTTTCTTAACTGATATTTGTCTTCTATTGTATCTTTCATTTTTCAACAATAGTTGAATGCCAAATCAGGGCTCCATTTGTCAGATGAGAAAAGAATTTTATGCTCCAAATGTAGTTGTTGAGGTTCTTGTAGTTGAGAATTGGGAACACAGTCAATGTTTGGATCATCCGAGAGCCAACTAGATATTTAAACAATTTGAGGGAATTGGGACGTGTTAAGTATTGCATTATGGTTTTTTGCTTCTTTTTTTTCTCTCTCATCTAAATTAAGTTGCTATCCATGGCAGAGTCCTTGCAGAGAAATTGAATCTGAATTATGAGGAGGCTGAGAGATGGATTGTAAATCTTATTCGAAGCTCAAAGCTTGATGCTAAGATTGATTCAAAATCAGGAACTGTCAACATGGAGCCTAATCAACCCAATGTGTAAGTTTGCAGATACAGATCCCTAAATGATAGCACTTGTTTTTTCTCTTCTGATTAGGGTGCTCGGCCTTTTCTTCTCGTGTATCAATACAGCTCTCGACAACCTTTTTACATTGGTTTTGTTTGTCATCGCAAATGAGCTGAACTTTTATTTGAAATTACTACAGGTATGAGCAGTTGATAGATCACACCAAGGCATTATCAGTGCGTACTTACAAGTTAGTTAGTCAGGTGTTAGAGCATGCACAGGCACAAGCTGCTAGATAAAGTTATCATTGCAACACCCAGGATTTATAGTTGTGATTTTGGCATCTACATTTTGTATTTTTTGGTCAATGATCATATTTAAGCTGAGAGAGGATTGTACTGATCATCTTTTCCGACAGGTTATCTAATTAGATAATTAGAAGTTGAGGAATTATTAATTTTGAGAAAGATGATTCATCTTTAAATTAAAAAGCATATCTGTCATAACTCTTTAACATATGTGAAGATAAATTTGTCTCTGCTTTAGAATTGCATGCTTGTGGTTCTGGAAATACGTTATTGCAGATTTACCCAGGTTTTTTCCTTATAATTTTTAAATTGGCTTAAACCACATGTGATTCCTCCAATTTGTCCATTTTTCTCTAATTGTCCCCTTGATCAGTGTTTGGTCATATTTGTCATTTGAATGTTATTTTTGGACCATATTGTCACCTCAAAAATTTGAAAAATGACATACCGTGCCACAATTTGTTGATGTGGCAATAAATTGTAAATTGACAGATTACTGTTACGTCAGTAAATTGTAGCTTGATATATCTTTTTTTAAGATTTTTGAGATGATAATATAGTCTAAAAACAACATTTAGGGGTAAATATGACAGAAAACTAGTAAGGGGGTAATTTGAGAAAAATAGATAAATTGGATGGACTTCATATGGTCTATACCTTTTAAATTTTATGGATTTTATTAAATCTTTTTATTTGGTATGCAAATTTCATGGATTTTAAGGGTGATGTTTAATAAATTAAAAAAAAAAGTGAAATCCCTTGTTAAACTACAGATTTCATTCGAGCTGATTATTTTTTATCCAATTCAAATGTGACAGATTGGAAATTATCTGAAAGTGAGTTAAAAACTCAACTCAATACAATTTAGCTATTTTTTTCTGGTGATGAAAAGAGGTAAAAAGATACGTAGTTCCTGAACTTAACATTATGAACTATAATATTCTCTTTTTATTTGGAACTTAAAAAATCATTTAAGTTGGTGAGACATAATATCATGGTCTTATTCACTGGTTCAGGACGATTACTGTATGTTACATGTGCATTATTGGTAAAGGGTAAAGGAACTCTAACAAATAAAAAACAAAAGGGCAAAAAGCGAAAAAAATACATTCTTCATTATTTTTGATTAAAAAGCTATATCACTACATCCAACATGGGGCTCTAGTTAGGTAACATACAAGACCAACACTGACAGTTAATCCTCCTGATGGGTTAATTGCAGGACTTTTTCCACTAGTTGTCGATCTGACCTTTCTTGATACAAAGAATGTCACGTCAGAGCTAAATCCTAAATTCTGTTTACCAGCACATGTTAATAACAACCCAATCTCCATATGTGTTTGTCACCGAGAACGCGAATGACTTCATGTCTTCCAATTATCCTGCCAGTTTATCCTTCCATAAGCATAGCTGTGGCTATCCGTTGTCCTTCTGGAATGGTAGCTTCCATTGTTTTCTTTTGATGCTTTTCTAATTTCCTCATCAACATCATATTCTGACCGCTGTACTGAAGGAATAGATTAATAGAATGATTTAGCCTTGTCAATTAATATAAAGAAATAAGTAACATGAAAAGGGTCAGAGATTTATTGATACAAAATAATATGATTGCCTTCATTTGATTTTTGTGAAAATTAAAATTTTTAGATAAAATTCGAACCTCATTGAAAGAATAAAAATTCTTTTTTTTATGACATACTAGCTAGGTATAACATAAAACTGTATATTGCATATGAAAGCAATTTCATGAAAATTCAAAAATAAATTCTCAGAAAATATAAGAGGTTTAACACAAGTCACACTAGACTGAAGACGCGAAAATCAGCATTTGAAATTCAAAACACAAGGGAATGCATGTGAATGATCTTTAAGTTCATTTTTGGTGAAGAAGTAAAAGCAATAAATTCTAACATTTTCAGCCTTTTAATGTTGAAAATAAAAAAAGCATATAGGAATAAGTATTTAGAAAAAAAAAAAGGATACTATTTATTATTAAATGCATTTTATTAGCAAAATCTTTTTGTACAAGCAATTAAAAAAAATCTGCTACAAAAGTAAAAATCAAGGTTGAAATAATTTGATTTTACTTGATAATGAAGAGGTCTAATTTCGTTTTTTTTTTAATAATTTTTATTATAAATGTTAATCAAATTATAAATTACAATTTATAAGTTTCAAATATAAAACATATAACATAAAAATCAATGTAATATATTTAAAATGTATGTATATTATATGATATATATAGTCCATTTAAAGGCAATAAAAGTGAATCTATAAACTAATTCAATCACACAGTGATATACATTTAAAGATTTTATTCACATTGAATGATGAAAATACAATAATTAATAAATCTGTATACATACCACTATATGATTGAATTAATTTATAGACGATCGTAGTGAGAAAAAAGTATTAACCAACATATCTTTGTATAAAAATTAATGGAAGGAATGTATCATTGATGGAATTAATTGTTAAGAAAACTATTATATTAAATCGACCTTTTTGAGGAAAAAAAAAAGGTAAAATCCAATGGGATCTCTAAGCGATTAGGTTTTACTTTTACATAATAAGGAGTGAAGTAATCACATTCTATTAAAAATTTCAGTTTCTAAAAGCATCAAGTGGATGAATTACACACAAAATAAGGCAGTCCTTTCTTAGTTTCCTCTTCCATAAGGATAAATGCAGATGAGCTTGCCTTAATTCTTTTGTGCTGCAGGTTGATCTACCAGGCGTGCCAGATTGTTTAGCTTTTCCATCAGACGGATTTTCCAGACGGGATACGACTCTTCGGAGATCACTAGTTACTTGTCCATAGTTTCTGATCATCTCATGCAAAGTGGCTCTTCTTGAAACTGCCGAAGAAGGGAAGCAAAAAATCAGGCACGCAATATTAGCAGATGACTTATCTTCAAGTAAGATACAAATAAATTTAATTAAGAACATAGCCAATAGAGTTCAACTCAATCGGCAGGAATCCTGAAAGAGGTATCTAGCTTTTAATGGGAAACTGGGAATTGACCAAGCTATTGCAGACTATATAAAGCACTTCCAAAGTTCAAACCAAAAACCCATGATCCGAAATTTTAGATATTAATAGTCCATAATTAAGGGAATGAGATACAGATTATTGGGGAAAAAATATTCTTTCCAGCTAAGGTAAAGCTTTGAGCACAAAGCCACTAGGAAGAAAGGCAATAGTTTTTTAAGGAAAAAATATTGAAAAATAAGTTAGACGTAACATAATTCATAAGGCTTAAGTAGGGAAAGGAGGGATTAAGGTTTGAAAAATAAAAAGAAATAGAAAGAGTGGGAATATTAAAAGCTAGTGCTGAACCAATAACCATTGTCCCAATGAATTATGTGAAAACACCCAAGCTGCTTGTCTGATCATAATCAAATAACGGCATTGCTCTTCAGCATCAATATCACTCGTTGGTATTTGTATCATTTTATTAATATTCACCAACTTTAGTTCCATTCCTTAAAGAGCTCAGTGCATCATTAGAATAAAACCAAAACAACATTAAGACAGATAAATAATATAGACAAACCATAATATATATTAAGGTGGTCTTAAAGGGAACCGCAACTTCAAGGATCTAATCATTTAATATTAGGGTTAAATTCCTTTGTAGTAAATAATGTTATCTCCTGATTGGGGATTTCAAATTTTCCCGTTGATACATAAATACAGTAGTTGTGGAAACTATAGGTCAAACATAGCTCATGTCTGAAAAATTCTTTTGACAAATTAGCACAATCCAAAACCAAAAGTTTATTTCCCATTTAAAGAAACATCTGTTCATCATTATGATCCGCATAAATTAGATTGACTTATAACAAAAAAAAAAAACATATATTCTGAAGGTATAACTTTGAGTAATTTCCATCAAGGGCTACTGCTAGACTACAATCAGCAGTAGCATCTGTAATTTGGCCCAAGGCTTGATAAGCAGCAGCACGATTACAAAAGCAGATTGCAGCTAAAGGGCGTGATTCAACATTGCTTAATATTGCAGCAGTGTAATGCTCTAATGCTTCTACATATCTTCCTGATCGAACTGCTTCATTTCCTGCACTCTGCAATTGACATGAATTTAATGAACTGAAATATGAACAGGAAAAATGCCAATACTTTCATAACACATTCACTGGGATCATTGCGCTGTAGTAATAATCACACAAAATCTGAAAGAGGAAACCAAGTACTGAAGTTAACTGGTTTCCTCTTTCAGTTTCAAACCCTAATTCAGTACTTGGAAACAAAATTATCTTCCATATTCACAAAACATAAAGCTACATAATGATGATGCAGACCAAGGAAATGAAATAAAATAAAATTTAGTTAACGACTAAGCAGTACTCAGTTCATACATATTATAAGCCCCTCAAAGATTGATGTGATATGGAAACTGAATATCTTAGATAATCCATAGTCATTGACGCAGGAGGTCAGACAGCCATAACAGCGGGAAATAGAAACATTTTATAATAGTTGCATGTACGATAACTGCATATATTATGGTGTTTTTAGTGTAAATATCAACCATTTCTTCAATTTTCATAGCAGTTATACATAGGCCTAAAGACCAGGTGCACACCATACGCATCTTTGTTGCACCTACATCTTGCCATGAGGCTTAGAAATACAGCCTTGGACTTTTGCATCTAACATTCAGCTCGCTCTCAATTCAAAAAATAAAACGAAAACGGAAAGAAAACAGAAGGATTTCAAAATGGTCATATGGTATAAAAAGAAAAAAATATAAAAATTGACTAAGGAAACACAGAACATAACAGCTTGAAAAAAAAAAAAAATTAGGTTGCACGCGAAAATGTTTGAAAACCAACCCAATGGATAAGAAGACACGAGAAATTTATTGCCACATCCAGACCTCAGCTAATCATAATATCATAATAACTCATTAAGCCTTACTTGGCAGCTCTTATTTGAACTTTAAGAAATCTGGGAAAGCAGCAGCCTTTGCACAATCACTGAAAGCCTCCCTCAGGTTTCCAAGAGACATCTGAGTTGCTGCCTATTGCTGTAGCATATAACAAGAGGCTTGAGGCAGGATCCAGATGACTCACTAGGTGGGACAGACTTTATCCCCTGACTGTAATATTCTTCAGCTTTTGACAGATTTCCATTTTTATAAGCATGATTTCCCCTGCACAAATCAAAATCAGTCACATTAAAGTAACCAATGGTGAACCCCACAACTCACATTATTAAGGTAAAATATCTTGATATACCAAGAATACAGGAACTCTAATTATGAACAAACCGGTTAAATACCTATAGCTTTAATGTTGAAAATGCACCTAAGTCGCCAGGTCTCGCATGCTTCCTGAATTTTGACAGTGAGAGCAGAACTACGATTCACCTGTTGACTGGCTTCAGAACTAATCCCCGGTATTCTCTGTGAAGTAGATAAATCTCCTTGATCCTACAGCAACAGAAGGTGACATGGAGTTCAGCAGGAGCTAGCATGAGAAGGGAAAAAGACAGAAGAAGAACCAACCTTAATATTTGCAGCAATAACAAATGGCTCACAAGAAACTTTCGTCCTATATTTCTTTCTATGCAAGCGTTTTGCTGCAGATTCTTTATTTGATGCAGAGGATGAAGTAGAAAAGGAAAAAAATTTCCCATCTGAATTTTCCAAACCTGAAGCAAAACCAAACTTTAATCGATGATTGTTTTCACTGCTTAAGCCAGATGCATCTTCAGCAGAAGCAACACCAGCACCACTGCCACTGCAGACCTGCTCAGTATTGCTAGAGCATGTCATAATATTCTCCTGATAAGGAGAAAAATCCATGGGTGAATAACATCATGGGGAGTTTAGAACCTCTTGAGCACTACCTTCATTTTCTACTTGATCTTACTCATGCTGTTGCTTACTTTGAGACAGTAGTTTCAATTGTCTCCTCATTGTCTTTGATTTTCTGTTCTTTTTCGATCTACCCTTTAAACTGAATTCTACTTTTTCATTTACTTCAGGAAACACACTTGCTTTTAAAGAAGAAGGATCCCACTTAGGTGTCTCAAAGTCTGTAAACGGCACTCCTAATCTATCTGGGGTGCTTGTAGAACAAGTTTCATTATTTTCCTTAACCCAAGACACAGGAGGTGCCAAGTCGAGACCATTTGACAATAATGGAGATGGTGCAGCAGCTACGTTGACTTGTGTTTCATCAATCAATTTACCACGAAATAATTGACCCTCAGCAGAACTCGTTGCAGCTCCTGCCTGAAATCTAAATGTTTCAGAAATAGAAATTCCAATGGAAGCAGTAGCTACATTACGCCTTTCATTCTTATCAGTGGATTCGAATTGTTCACAAATGGTGCCACTAGCAGCATTAGACAGACTTCCTGCGGTTGGCTCATGAATGGTACCAAAAGTTCCATTAGAAGAAGCAGAAGCCATTTTATTGCTTATAAACTCAAAGAAAGCATCATCATTTGTTGATGACTTCTTATGATTAGCTCCATCAACATTCTTAAAACTACCTATATTCAACTTTTGCAACTCGTCAGAGAGACTAAACACAGGACTTCAGCACAAGCATTAGCTACACAACTACTGCTCTGACGCGATGCTAGTTTACATTTCCCATCAATTCTAGAATCTAGAGTTCCATTTTGAGAATTTGCGACGCTGTTACATCTTCCAAGAGTTTCACTCATTGACTTCACCCCATCAGGGCAGTTTATACCTGCATATTCTGTTGAACTGGAACTTTTCTTACAACTACTATTACTACCAAACCCAGGAGGAACCTTATCATTATCCTCCTTCCAGTTCCCAGCACCATTAATATAAAAATTAAATGCAGTACCATTGAACTCATGTGCCGTTTCACCCTTTAACTGTTATATTTGTAAGATATTTTAAATATTAATATCTTATATTTATGGGCTTTTAATTGAGATGTCAGGATAAATTACAAATAAAGGGCCTTAAGAATTTGATCAATTTTTTATTTAGGCATGACTTCATTTATTAATTAAGTGTGGGGGAATTAATATGGGCTCAGATAATAATATAGGTATGATGGATAACCCATGATTATTATATACCGGTGAGCTAAGTCTCTCTTGTTGCTAACCTTGAGATTAAGCTCCTCTATATAAAGTAGAATAGAGGATAAGGAAAATCAAGTGATAAGAATTCCAATCATTCTGGGGTTAGAAAACGAGAGAAGATCTTGGTGCAAAAATTTCTCGGATCGTTTCTAAAACGATGGATTCGGCCAAATCAGGTACACATCTTCCTCTTACTCAATTAAACTCATTTGTTTTGTATTCTAAATAGCATGTATGGGATCCTGGGGAGAGATATGTCAGATTTCCGCTATAGATCTCTCCATCAAGTGGTATCAGAGCCTAAATACATATTTTTAGAACCATATTTGAGTTTTTCTAATCAGGATCTAGAGAAAAACTGAGTTTAATTGAGTTTTTGAGGAATTTATGATTTGGTTAATCACATGCTTGATTCTTTGATTTTATTGATTTTCGGTAAATTTTGTTTAATAAAATCAGAATAATATGTTGTGGCATGTTGATTTAAAGCAAAAATTTGAAGAAATTTCGGGTTTAGGAGTGAATTGAATTTTTTGGGAAATTTTCGAAAAAAAATTGCAGAGGTGGGAGGAGGAAGACGCTGGCGCGCGTGTCGTGCGGTGGAGCTAGGAAGGATGTCTGTCTGGCGCGTGTGATACACGCGCCAGAGCGCGCGTTGACGCTTCATACGGGTGGAGGTAGAGGCTGTCAAGCGCGTGTATCACTCGCGCCAGAGTGACAGCTGCATGCGCGTGTGATACAGCGCAGGCGCGTCGGGAGCTTGCAATGCATGCTCGCGCCGCTGCTCCCTCTTTCCAGTTTTCTGAATTTGGCCCCTGAACTTTCTGATTTTTTCAATTAAGTCCCTAATTCATGATTTTTCACTCCATAAGGCTATTTTTTTACCCGATTTCTTCTGTAATTAATTTAGATTTTCTAAATTAATTTTTAAAAGCCATAATTGAGAAAAAATTGTGACATTTTTGGAGATAAATGGTTATCTCATTATTTATTTTATTTATGCATTGACATAAAATGTCACATATGGAATTAATTTTTCTCAGGTAAAATTAACAATGTAATTTTATTTTTTGTGATCATAATTTTTCGAGACATCTAAGCCCCATGTCCATAAGGAATGAAAAATTATATTTTTTCCAAGACAATAAATAAGGTGTATCCCGATATAAGTATTTCTTTTAAAATTGGCTAAAATGTAGTTGCCAAAGTGACATTTTTAGCTGAAATTTTAAGAAATATATAGACTTATATGGTTTAGGGATGTCTCAGATTTGGTTTATAATTATTCAGCCCAAAGGTGTTTATTATAAATTCAAATTTTGAGATGATAATATAAGACATTTGATTGGGAATGAACTGGTCTGAGTGATTTATTCTGCCCAAAAGTGTTTAAATTTGCAAAGACTGTGTAAATTCCTAGATCGTTCTTATATTGAAGAATTATCTATTGCATGTTATATTTTCTGCCCAAAGGTGATTATATAATGATGTGCTGAGATTCTTCGGATTAATACTCTTTTATGGCTTTGAGTATTATTATTGTCTTGAACTAAATTATTACATTGTTGATTTTTCAGTCACCTTCTCAATCAATAACTGTACTGTTACAATTCAGATATTATCAGCTTCTAATTTTAAGGAGTGGAAAAGAGATGTTGAAATGACTATGGAGTTGGCAGATATTGATCTTGCCATGACTACTCCTAAACCAGCTGACTTAACTCATGAGAGTACTGATGTGGAAAAAGAGTTACACTCAACCTGGTATAAGATGAACCGCATGTGCTATTTGACCCTTAAAATGTCAATTCCAGAGCATCTGTTGAGCGGTCTTTCTGAGACTCATATAGCAAAAGAGTTTCTTACAGCATTGTCTCAGCATTATAAAGTGTCAATCAATGCTGAGATTGGTACCCTTCTGAAACAGTTATACTCCATGAAGTATAACGGACTTGGAGGTGTTAGGGAGTACATTTTAAAGATGGTCCACATACAGAATGAGTTAAAGGGTTTTGACATTATTCTCCATGATGCTTGTATTGTGCATCAAGCTCTCAATACTCTACCTCCTGAGTTTGAGATGCTTATTACTGTTTACAACTCTAGGGAGGATCCTTGGACAGTTAATGCTTTCATTGCTGTTTGCGTAGCTGAGGAAGAGAAGCTAAAGGCGAGACAATCCAGTGTCGCGCTTCTTGTATCCAGACCTCAGCATAAAGGTAAATTGAAAGGTAAGAAAGCTAAGACTAATGCTTCTTCTTTTGTTCAGCGACTTGAGTTTTCCCGATCTAGTGCTGTGGGTGATTTTAAAGGCATAAAGAAAAAGAAATTTAAATGTTTCTTTTGCAAAAATAAAGGTCATAAAAACACGGATTGTCTTAAATATAAAGCTTGGTTAGAGAAGCGTGAGCCTACAGGTAACTCTTTTGGTTTTGTTATTTGTGAATCTAATTTTGCTGATGCCACATCCAGTTCTTTGTGGCTTGATAGTGGAGCGACTAAACATGTTGCCTTCACATTACAGGGGTTCACAAACATGAGGAAGCGAAATAAAAAAGAGTTAATGCTCACAGTTGGCAATAATACTACAGTTGATGTTCAACTAGTTGGAAATGTTTGTTTGAACTTAGATAGTGGTTATGAACTATTTTTATCTAATGTATTGTTCATACCATCTTTTAGACGGAACTTGGTATCTGTTTCTGAATTAGACAAAATTGGCTATGCTTTTGTATTTAAAGATGGAGTTGTTAATATAACTCTTAATTCAAAGGCAGTTGGCCGGTGTATTTTGTCATATGGTTTGTATCAAGTTTCTTTAAGTTCAAATGAAATATATTCTATATCATGTAATGTTGAACATATTGTTGCCAAAAAACCCTTAATAAAGGAAAAGTCATCCATGTTGTGGCATAAAAGACTTGGCCACATTTCTAGGGAAAGGGTAGATAGGCTAATTAAAGACAATATTTTGCCTGCCTTTGATTTCAGTGACCTAGAAACATGTGTTGACTGTTGTAGGGGTAAGCTAACCAAAATTAAGAAAAAGGGATCTATCAGGAGTTCAGATCTCTTAGAGATAATCCATACAGATATATGCGGACCTTATTCACCCACAATATGCAATAATAAGTATTTTATAACATTGATTGATGATTTTTCCTGATATGGCTATCTGTACTTGATTAAAGAAAAGTCTGAATCTCTTGAGAAATTCAAGATTTTTAAGACTGAAGTCGAGAAACAGCAGGGAAAAGTTATCAAAATTGTTAGGTCTGATCGGGGTGGTGAGTATTATGGCAAATATGGTATAGCAGGACAATTTAAAGGTCCTTTTGCCAAATACTTGGAGGACTGTGGAATAGTAGCTCAGTTTACTATGCCAGGAAGTCCTAAACAGAATGGTGTGGCTGAAAGGTGAAATCGCACCTTAAATGAAATGGTTAGAAGCATGATGTCAAGATCTAATCTCCCTGACTTTTTATGGGGTGAGGCTATTAAAACGACATTATATATCCTCAATAAAGTACCCAGTAAGTTTGTGGCTAGAACGCCGTTTGAACTGTGGACTAATAGGAAACTTACCTTAAGTCACCTTCGTGTTTGGGGTTGTCCTTCAGAAGTACGCCTTTATAATCCTATTGAAGGTAAATTGCAATCTAGATCTACTCGTTGCTATTTTATAGGATACCCAGATCATTCTAAAGGCTACAAATTTTATTGTAGAGAAAGGGGTTCTAGAATTGTGGAATCACAAACAGCTAAATTTTTAGAATTTGATATAGCTGATCAGTGTGAACACTCTGAGATCACTAGTGAGGAACAGTAGACTAAGGTTATACATATACCAGTTCTCAAGCAACCTGCAATGTTGGTTCCTACACCTGTGATTAATCCAGTGTTAAGGGACGAGCCTATACAGTTTAATGAGGCTTCATCATCACAGGGTGCTGTTGCACAGACTCCTCTCAGGAGGTCTACTAGGGAAAGGAAATCTGCTATTTCATCTGATTATGTGGTCTATTTAGGAGAGAGTGATTATGACATTGGTCATGTTTCTGATCCTATATCATTTGAGAAAGCTGTTTCTAGTACCCAATCAAATCTGTGGTGGAAAGCAATGAGAGATGAAATGCAATCTATGGATTGTAATGGCGTGTGGGAGCTTGTTGAATTACCTGAAGGTTGTAGACCTATTGGCTGTAAATGGGTCTATAAGACCAAGAAAGACTCCAAAGGGAATATTGAGAAGTTTAAAGCCAGATTAGTTGTCAAAGGTTTTACTCAGAGAGGAGGAATTGATTACAGTGAAACATTTTCTCCTGTATCCTCTAAGGATACATTTAGAGTAATTATGACACTAGTAGCTCATTTTAATTTAGAGCTACATCAGATGGATGTTAAAACCGCATTCCTGAATGGAGAATTAAACGAGCAGGTCTATATGGAACAACCTAAAGGTTTTCATGATGATGGTAAAGACCATCTTGTCTGTAGACTTAAAAAGTCTATTTATGGTTTGAAACAAGTCTTACGACAATGGTACTTAAAGTTTGATGATGTAATCACTTCTTTAGGCTTTGTTGAAAGTAAAGTTGATAGATGCATATATCTCAAGATCAGTGGGAGCAAATATATCTTTCTGATATTATATGTAGATGATATTTTGCTTGCATGTAATGATTTATGTACATTGTATGAGGTTAAACAGTTGTTATCTAAATATTTTGATATGAAAGATCTTGGAGAAACATCTTTTGTCATGGGAATTGAAATCTTAAGGAACAGATTTCAAAACCTTTTAGGTCTCTCTGAGAAGGCATACATAGAGAGGATATTGAAGAAATTCAATATGCATGAATGTAAATCTTGGGATGTGCCAATTGCTAAAAGTGATAAATTAAGCTTAGGACAGTGTCCTAAGAATCAGGTTGAGAGAGACTCAATGAAAGCAGTGCCATATGCTAGTGTAGTAGGAAGCTTGATGTATGCTCAAGTTTGCACTAGGCCGGACATTGCATTTGCAGTTGGTATTCTGGGTAGATATCAATCTAATCCTGGAATGGACTATTGGACTGCGACTAAAAGAGTTTTGAGATACCTTAAGGAGACTAGTGATTATATCTTAACATACAGAAAGGTTGAGCATCTGGAGTTAACTGGCTATACAGATTCAGATTTTGCTGGTTGCTCAGATGATAGAAAATCCACATAAGGTTATGTATTTATGCTGGCTGGTGGGGCTGTATCTTGGAAAAGTGTTAAACAGTCCTTAATCTCTTCTTCCACGATGCAGGCTGAGTTTGTAACATGTTATGGTGCAGCCACACAGGTTGTATGGCTACGAAATCTCATTACAAAAATGTCAATTGTTGATTCCATTAACAGGCCCATAAAGTTGTATTGTGATAATCTTCCAGCTGTGTTGTTTGCTAAAAACAATAAGAATATCACAGGGTCTAAGCATATGGAAGTCAAATATTTGACATTGAAAGAGCTGATAAAGAAAGGTGACGTTGAGGTGGATCATATCAATACAGAAGATATGATAGCAGATCCTCTTACCAAGGGACTTCGGCCCATTATTTATGTGAGACATGTCATTAGTATGGGTCTAAAGTCTGGTTTTGATCCCTTGGATTAGTGGGAGGATTTTATATTACTTTATGTAATGTTTGTGCGTACTTTATACGTTGGTATAAATGTACATTATTGTATTTCTGATTATCAATACATTGTTGTATTTTCATTGGAAAATATTATGTGATATATTAGATTAAATATTTGAAAGTCTTAAGATTAGTGTCATCTTAAGCGAAGGCTTGGGGCATTGCTGTTTATAGCCTTGGGTGTATATCTTGTGACACATAAAGAATCTCGTGATATAAAGTTTTAAGACATACAGACTTCAATTTGAAGTAATAATAGATTTCTTGTGGAGTAACTGTGTTACATAAAGATAAGAAATCTGGATGATAAGAAAATCAACATAAAGTTTTGATTATAAAGTTAGTGTTGAATAATTCTTACCATATTACCACACTGATGCTCATTATGATTGATAGGGTTATTGGCATGTGTGACTATGGAATGTGCCATGTTCTTGATTATGTGGTTTTCGCCATGATCCTATGTTGATAATCTTATTGAATCGAGCGGGAATGTGAAGTCTTTTGTAATATATTCTCAATTAATACGCCCAAGTGGAAAAATGTAAGATATTTTAAATTTTAATATCTTATATTTATGGGCTTTTAATTGAGATGTCAGGATAAATTACAAATAAAGGGTCTTAAGAATTTGATCAATTCTTTATTTAGGCATGACTTCATTTATTAATTAAGTGTGGGGGAATTAATGTGAGCTCAGATAATAATATGGGTATGATGGATAGCTCATGATTATTATATACCGTGAGCTAAGTCTCTCTTGTTGCTAACCCTGAGATTAAGTTCCTCTATATAAAGTAGAATAGAGGATAAGGAAAATCAAGTGATAAGAATTCCATCATTCTGGGGTTAGAAAACGAGAGAAGATCTTGGTGCAAAAACTTCTCGGATCGTTTTTAAAACGATGGATTCGGCCAAATCAGGTACACATCTTCCTTTTACTCAATTAAACTCATTTGTTTTGTGTTCTAAATAGCATGTATGAGATCCTGAGTAGAGATTTGCCAGATTTCCGCTATAGATCTCTCCATCAACATTTTCATCAGAGGCCAAATTCTGAAGACTTCCACTAGATTATTTATTGTCATTGAAATTAGACCAACTGGCTCCAAATAAAAAACCGCTATCAAAAGGTCCGATGTTTGTTCTGGAATTATTCTCAGTAGCAACAAATTTGACCCTGACATTATTGGAATCCGGTTCTACTGCACTTCCATTAGGCTCTCCCTTCACAAAATTCAAATTTGACCCCGCTGTGCTCTTATCAGCACCAAACTCAAAACCCTCGAAACTATTCTTCCCATGCTCAACTTCAACCCCTAAACTCACTTTCCCCACATTGTAGGTACCTGAAACCAACCCACATTCTCTTCTCTTTTCCACGTCTGACTTCGCGTCCACATTATTCCCAGTAACACCAAACACAAAAACCAAACTGTGAAGCTTTCCATTCTCTACCTTTGAAATCGGTTCTCCCTCATTTTCAGCTGATTGCCTCTGCTCAGCCCCAAACCCAAAACCTGCACTATTAAGCTTCCCATTATCTGCATTGGAAAATGGTTTTTCAACATCTCCATCGAAGTTATTCAGCCTATCCCCAAACATTAAAATATTACAAATAGAATATGCAGACTCTTCAATAGAACTTCGTTCGTCCACATTCGTATTAAATGATGTCTGCTTAGAATCCAAATTCCAGGGGACAGCCAAATTTGATGTACAAATACTACCACTATTTGAAATACTAGTACAATCATTTCCATGATTTACACCATCACTAACAGGACTGAAACGGGTAAATACCCGAGCCGGGAGTGACCTCCCATGCAACTGCTTCCTCACCTTCACCAGTCTGGGGCGGGTTCGGCCGAAAGCCCGATTCGGAACCCATTCCGTGATGCAACACCATCATTCGCATCAAATTCACTTGCGTTACCAAAAACGACAGGGTTGGTACTTTGTTGATGATCATCCGTAGAACTAAAAGAAGAAAATGGAGCGAAAATGGGGTTCTGGTGAGAGGACGATTCAGAAGTGACCGGAGACTGAAAATCCACTGCGGCCGGAGCCATATTAACGGCCGAAGTGGTATTGTTGAGGATCTTATTAAATTGTTATTTGGATCGATAGGATTTTTGAATGTGTAGCGTTTAAATACTGAAAATGAGTTCGTTCAGAGGATTTTGCTTTGGTTTGAAGGAAGCAGGAGAGGGAGCCAGAAAGTCGAACTTTTGAAGTGGCAGAAGAAGAGGCTTTTATATGGTTTCGCTCGATGTCTAATTCTTGAAATTTTTAGGTCTTCTGTCAGCATAAAATAAATGCCGCTACCCAAAATAAATAAATAAATAAATAAAAAGAAATATTAAGTATAATCTTTATTTTTTCGGACATTTTCTGGCTGAGAAAAACGAAAAATTGTTCTTTTGGTCTATTAGGCCAGTCTAAAGAGCAGAGGAAAAAGAAAAATTCTTCTAAGATGAGATGTAGAATTGAGATAATATATTAAGCCAGTCTTTAGGAAAATATGATTATATTGTTAAATATGAATCATTCAAATCAAAAGTGTTTACTCCTTTAGTATCTCAATAGGACGAACCAGTCCAAAAATATCATATGAAGTCATATCCACTTCCTCTTCCAATTTATATATAAAAAAATTGAATAGATCAAAAAGCATGAATTACAATGGGTTCTTAAGTTCTGTGTTGATCAAGATTCTAGTCAAGATCCACAACCAATATTGGTTTCAAAAACTAAGTATGTTTCAACCACAGGAACATGACTTTTCACTTCTTCAAAAAATTATAGATCCAAATGTTTGAATCAAGAAAATTCCTTGAATTAAATCTCATGATCTTAATGCTCATGGTAGGCCCAGAGATGTCATAGTGGGAAAATCTGTTGTCAACTAGCATTCTGATAATTCTTTAGCCAAAATACTATTCTATAGAAAATTGATTGAAAGATGGATAAAGTCTCTTTAAATGTTGATCGTGTGGAAAGTAATGTCAACAATAAACTCAATTGTCAACAAGAGTTTATGCTCGAGCTTCAAAGACAAACTATGACATTATATCAAGAGATTATACAAATGATTCAAAATCATATTAGTGGACCATAATTTCTACAAAAAAGGAAGAGATCAAAGTTAAAAAATCAACTTTCTCAGATTGAAAAAGATCTACAGGTCAAAACACCATTTAATCGTTTTGATATTACCAATACACAATCTTTACCAAAACTTGTCATTCAAAACACATGTATCCAAACAGAAATTGATCCAATTACTTTTCAATATGAAAATTTCCAAAAAAATGATGCAAGCTAAAACTCTTTCCCAAAAGCCTCCAAAGAAAAAACCAACTATTTCTACTCATTCAACAATTGTTTCCACTTCAACTCTCTCCTTACCTGAAATACAACTATTCCTAAAAGACAAGATAAACATCCAATTTTAGACCATTCTCCAGATCCTTATCAATGTATGGTTCAACCTCTTCTAAACAAGATTGCACCTTTCCTCCAAACCTGTATAGAACAACCTCATCAAATTCATCAAGTTCATTTGCAATTTAACTCTTCTGAAATTTCTTCCGAAAATGAGTCTATGAATTTTGAAAAAACAATTTCATCTATTAAGATGGCTAGTCTAGAAGAATCTACTACATAGTCTGGAAAAACACAGTTCACACCTCATAAGACTACACAAACCCATTTCACACCTTTTAAGACTACACCAATTGTTAAAAAGCCACATGATGAACATATGGATGAATATTCCTATAATCTAAAGGCATCTAATGGTCATTGGTTTACTATGGATGATATGATTCCTAGCCAAAGAAGAACTAGACTTCTTGAAATGTATGATATGGAAACCAACATTCAAGCTGGGATATCAATGTCAGAAGTTCTTCTAGAATTCATTACTAGATCTGTAGGTAGTCTGAGGGAATGGTGGATCAGAGTTTCATAATATCAAAAGTTACAATTCTGCCAACTTCCAACAATTGTTGCTACTATGTCATATATTAAAGTTAAATTCATTGGTACATATGACGATTATATGGAAACAACCTGAAGTGAATTCTTTCAATTAAAATGTTTCTTTTTCAAAAGGAAAGATTTGGATAAACATTATATGCATACAACTCAAAGATATTACTAAATTGGTTTTGGTGATATCAATCTTAAACAATAATTTATCAATTCTGTTCCAAAAGAATTGGGCGATGCGACTCAGATATTTCAGGAAGCAATGAGAGAATCTTAAAGATTTTTTATTAGCACAAATTTATTAAAAAATATTGATTGTTCTTGAAGATTTATGTTCCAACAAAAAAATATATTAAAGAAGCATTAAGGATGACGAACAACAGAAATTTTGAGCCTATATAAGAAAAACTATGATTGTAAATAGTGCAATAAGGACAAGTATTAAAGAAAATACAAGTATAAAGTCAGTTCATCTCATAATTCATACAAGAAGAAATTCAAGTACTTCAAAAAGAAGTATTGCAGGCATAACAAATTATATCGTTATTATATTTGTGGGAAAAAATGGACATTATGCTAAGAAAAATCCAAACATGCCTAAACATATAGTTCAATTAGTTCAACATTTTGAAGAATGATTCGATGTTAATATTGAGGATGCAAACATTGAATATTTGTTCTCAGTTGATGATGAGCTCACATATGAAGCACTTATGGGAGTTGAAGTTTTAACACTATCAGAAAATACTGATAATGAAGAATGTTTTTCCGTAAGCCAAAAGCTTTATCCAACCCATAAAATAGCCAAAATATCCAAAAAAAATTATTCCATATTGTCTAATCCAATTATTCATAGAAAAATATGTCAAGCCTATTAAAGTCATTGCCTTCATTAATATTGAAGCTCACTAGACAATAACCAACCAAAAACTCATTGCGAACGACTTTTAAAAAGCCTACAAAGAATTTTTCAAGGCTGTAACATATATCATTACCAAGAGGCCCATAAAAATCCATTTTTTCCCAAACTGTGTTGTTTGGACTAAAATTTTAGGATCAACACTACCAAAAAAGGATATTTTTAGTGGCTTTGATATCTTAAGTCAACTTTCAGAGTTAACATTTTGTGTTAATGGTCTGAGATTAAAGAAATAGTTTCTTCCGTACATCTCTACACCAAATTTATTCATAAGATCTATCACGAGCCCATTTGAAAATATTCAAACTCAATTAATCCAAAATAGTTGTTATAAAAATCATGTGGAATTTCAATCTAAATGTTTCAGCCCATTATGGGTCCATCTAAAATTCTTCATTTTTTTTTGTCTAAAATGAAAATATTAATCTCATAAAGGCAACTCATCTTGATATGAATTCAAAAGATCAATCCTTAGCAATTGTGGAATGTTCTCAATTATTACAACAAAGATTAATTGAACCAATATAATCAGATTGGACATGTCAAGCCTTTTATGTGAATAAAAGGTCTAAACAGAATCACGAGAAGAAAACATTAGTGATTGACTATAAGCCATTAAATTATTTTCTTAAAGATGATAAATTCCCTCTGCCTAATATTTCATCCCTATTTTCCTTCCTAAAAAACATTAAGGTATTCTCCAAATTTGATATTAAATATGGTTTTGGGTAATTATATATAATTCCATCAGATCATCCTAAAATAACTTTTTGTATACCTAATCACCACTACTAGTGGACAATCATATCGTTTGGTCTCAAAGTTGTCCATTTTCTTTTTCAAAAGATTATGATAAAAATTTATGAGTCTATCTTGCCCTTTACTCTCATTTATATTGACAATATCTTTATCTTTTCAAAGATGAAATAAGTTAGCAACAAATGTTTCAATAGTTTGCAACTTTAGTAGCTCAGCATGGGGTAATATTGTCAGAAAAGAAGATGCACATAATACGAGAAGATATTAAATTTTTAGGTATGAAATTCAAAAATAGCATGTATCAACTTTGCTCATACATTGATCTTGAATTATTGAAATTTTCTTACTCAAATATGACAATAAAATAAATACAACAATTCTTGGAGATAGCAAATTATGTAAGGGATTTTGTCTCCAACTTTTCAAAAGTTACTAGTCCACTAAGATAATTATTGAAAAAAATATATTTCACCATGCTCAGAAAGACAAACGATAGTTGTTAAGGCCATAAAATAAATCTGTAAAAATCTTTCACCACTACACATCTCGACATATGGAAAATTAATTTTACAAACATATGCAAATTATGAATATTGGGGACCTATCTTGTTAGAAAAAAATGGAAGCCAACAAATTTGTACTTATACTAATGGACAATTTAAGAAGTCGGAATGTCACTACTACTCTATTTTCAAAGAGATACTTGTAATAAAAAATGAAATTAAAAAATTTAAATTCCATTTGATTGGATATTATTTTATAGTCTTGATGAATTGTTCATCTTTTCTTAAGATTCAACTTCAAGAGAAAGTCATTGCCACATGCACAATTACTACAATGGAGTGAATGATTCTTTCGCTATAAATTCACAGTTGAGTACATTAAGGGATATAAAAATTTGATTCCAAATTCTATAACACTGTCTTATATAGTTAGGAATAATCTCAACCATATAGGAGAATGTCACCTGCTTATTACCTTAAAATTATTTGAATTAAAGTTTCTTCCATTTTAGTTATTATATTTTCATATGTTAATTTTTTTTTCATGATAGCAATATGTCATTCAATTAATAAATATTTTTATATGAGAAATTAAAAAACTATATCCATATTTTCAAACATAAGTTTGGGCTTTCGTTATCCCAATATTTACAAAATACATATGATCCAAATAAAATTGCATGTTCCTATTATAAAAAGATATGTAAAACTTTTGAAAACCATAATTATACTCATCACCTATGACACGTGGGCAAGAACAAAATACATGTCATGTAAAGCACCAACCCTCTGATGTAGATTTACTTTATTTGACTTTGTATGAGCTTGCTTCTCTTTTTGTCAAATTCTCTCTATAAGCTCTGAACCTGCGTATGGGAAAACACTCACACGTTAATCAACCTAATACTTAGTGGTACATATGTGCATAAATATTTATACATACACTTATGATATGTTATAAAAATTTCATTTTCATATTGTCCAATTTTGCATAAAAAATCATAAATAATCCATATATCACAGTCCTTTCTATAACAATATAAAAAATATCAATTTATCATCTATCAATATGAAATATTGCATACCTGGTTTATTAGTTTAACACATATACATGTCATAATTACAAAGATAAATTCATATTCATATCTTATTTGTGATTTATATTTTCTTGTTTCATTTACCTGATAATTGATTTTTTTTCAATTTTTTATTCTTATATTTTATATTTTATAGCCCAAAAATTCTAAATCTGGACTATTTGGATGCGGGTTGTGAAACATAAGCGCTCTCATCCGAGCTTAAGCCACCCTGCTCGCTATTCGTATCTGTCTGTATAAGTGTTCAACCAAGCTTCTCAAGTTAATAGCGCTTTTACCTGAACTTAAGCTATCTTGATTGAGTAAAATAAATAATTGCATACATTTAGGATCAAATGCGCTCTCACCGGAGCTTAAGCAACTCTGTCCTTATAATAAAAAAATTTCATATCATCATAAATTATTACAGTACCGTCAACCGTTCAATGACATGTCATCTATCCTATTTCTAGTCATATATTAGAGAATTGGACTTAATTGATGTTATCATGTTATTGTTTACATAATTCATCAAAATTTACGTATTCATAATAATTTTCGGTTTACATGTCATATACATATAAAAATTTCTCAATCTCATTTAAAACCTTAAACCACAACATATCATATTAATTTAGTCAATACACAATAAGAATTTTAAATATAACTACTATTATATTATTCAAAATGAAAACATATATATATATATATGTCACACAATATTTAAAATACCAAATTACTAAATATTTTATTTCTAGACAGATTTCTGCCCTAATTTTATATTACATCTTTTATCTATATTTTATTCGAATTTGACCTTATGATATTCTATGAATTTTTGGTTTAATGTCTTATCTTTCATATACAAAAAAAATCATATAAATATAAATTTTCTAGCTAAAATTATGTTCAAATAATTATATAATGTTCAGTAAAAATATGTCAAGTATTTTTCAGAATATTTTTAGGTCCGAGATTTTGTATCAAATTTTAGGTCCAATATAAATTATAAGTAACATTTTATACTATTCATAAACTTTTTTATATTTATGTGTCTACTTTTATTTATAACTAGTTTCATCCAAATTCAAGTTCCAGAACAAAACATATGAACAAAACACTATATAATGGTCAGAAATAAGTACCCAAAATTTTCTGGATACTTTCAAATTCGAGAAATTTTTAAAAATTTATAGGCTAACTTAAAACCTGATATAATATTTACACTCTATATAAAAGTTTTAAATCTATGTATTTATTTTCATTTTCAACTAGTTTCATCCCAATCCAAGTTCCAAAACAAAATATATAACCAAAATACTATAGAATGGTCAGAAATAACTACCCAGAATTTTTTGAATAATTTCAAGTCCGAGAAATTTGTAAAATTTTTTAGGCCAACTTAAAATCATATATAGTATTTACACTCTATATAAAAAGTTTTAGATCTATGTGTTTATTTTTATTTTCAACTGGTTTCATCCCGATCCAAGTTTCAGAAAAAAAAAAATATAACCAAAATACCGTAAAATGTTCAGAAAATAATTATCCAAAATTTTCTGGGTATTTCCAAATCCGAGAATTTATAGAAATTTTTTTCAACTGGTTTCATCCCAATCCAAGTTTCAGAATAAAAAATATAACCAAAATACCGTAAAATATTCAGAAAATAATTATCTACAATTTTTTGGGTATTTTCAAATCCGAGAATTTGTAGAAATTTTTAGGTCAACTTAAAATCAGATATAATATTTACACTCTTTATAAAAATTTTAAATCTACATGTTTATTTTCATTTCCAACTGGTTTCATCCCGATCCAAGTTCCAGAATAAAAGATATAACCAAAATACCATAAAATGTTCATAAAATAACTACCCATAATTTTCTGGGTACTTTCAAGTTTGAGAATTTGTAGAAATTTTTATACCAACTTAAAGTCAGATATAATATTTATACTCTTCATAAAAGTTTTAGATATATGTGTCTATTTTCATTTCCAACTAGTTTATTTTCATTTCCAACTAGTTTCATCCTGATCCAAGTTTCAGAACAAAAGATATGGCTAAATACATTAAAACTGTTTCAGACGAATTTTAATAAAATAAGCAAACATAACAAGTTATTTGTTCACTTATCCTTCAACATCAAATATCATTAAAATACAAATAAAATGCACAAATGAATGAATATACTCATATGTACAAATTTTGACACAATGAAGTCTTAACTTCTTCAAACTTTAAGCTTTTATAGTTGTTTTAAGGTTTTGGAGAGAGGAAGAGGAAGAAGAAGATAGGTGAAAGAAGAGAGAATTTGTGTATGAAAGAGTGAGAGAAAGACTAGGGTTCTAAAATTAAGAAGAAGAAGAAGAAAATAATATTTTTATACTCATGGTAAATACCCTATTAGGTCATCCCTTGTTTTTGCCAAATATCCACTTAAATCCTTGATTTTTACCTTATTATTATTAACTTATCTAATTTTTCTATCTCTTTTATTTAATACACATAACTTAATAAAAATTCACTTATAAATCTTTTTGTTATATTTTATTTTCAAATTTAATCTCAAATAATTAATTATGATAATTAAATATGTTAATTATTCAAGCCTAAATTGATATGCGCTACAAATTCTCTCTAGGCCATTTTCAAAATCTCTCAGTTTGATCACAAAAATGGAAATTATTTCAATCATCCTAATGGCAAAACTAATTTTTCCTTCTTATTCTCTAGCTACTATCAAGACAATGAACAAGGAACAAAGGAAGAATTTAATTGCAAATTGTCAACTAGATGTCATACAAAGATATGGAGATACTTTTATAAAGCCTGAAGCTTTTCACCCTGAACATTCTTTCATGTAGGTATTCAAAATTTCTATAAATAGTTTTCTGATGAATCTCTTCACATGTTATGGTTCATCTGTGGCATGTATCAAATGACATTCGAATAATGCCCAATTTGTTGATACAACATGATAACAACAAGGACGTTGCCAGAAAATACAAAAAAGTTTTTATCCTGGTTCGAACCTATTGCAGATTGACAACTATCTTTCCTTCGTTTGCTTTAAGGGAATTGGAATATTAGAGTTCAAGCCAACCAAATTCATTTAATTATCATCTTTCATTGGGACAAGTATCATTCAACTTTTGAGATATACCAAAATTTTTCATACTCACTTTAAAAAAATTGCGACTTTCATCCAATTAAAGTAAGAAAGTTGCAAAAAACTCTGGTAGCAAAAAATTAGTATATTCAAAAAGAAATATAATCAAAGTATGAAAAAGATGCCCCTTGGAAAATATTTTCAGTTGGATATATGAAATCAGTTACAAGTAAATATAAAATCTTTGATGCAATCCAGTCAATTGAAAGGACTCTACCAAAAAAATAAAGTAGGATAATTTTATTGTGAAGGAAATCTATCACCCAATCATAAATTAATAAGAGAAAAAATAGTAGTTGGTCTTCCGATATCAATCATCCATATGTAATAATAAAGTTTTCATTATTAGCATAGGGGTATGTGGTCAGTTTATAATAATTACTTAAGTTTGTGTGTTTGCTATATTTTTATAACATAATAAATAACTATCAATTCTTTTTGGTTTATGCAAAAATGCCACAATTTTTGTTTTTTTATAACAAAAATAGGAAAATTGACAGAAGGATCTAATAATCGATTCAATTAAGAGTTAGGATCCAAATCTGAAACAGCACATCAGTCAGCTGTCGCAGCCACGTTCCGCTAAAATCCTGCGGCCTACTTTTCTGCGTTCTTATTCTCAATCAAGTAGCTTAATCATGGCAGCAACCACTACAGTTTCTCAGCTCTCCTGCTCCTCAGCTATCAACCGCAAATTGCAGCTGCGTCGCCGATCCTTATTATGCCCATTCCCATCCCCTTCTGCTCCCTCCAAGGTGGATGAATTCTTGTTTAATCTGAAATCTCCTTTCCACGATTTATTCCATCCGAAAACTCGAAAAATTCAGAATGTGAGACTGATTACTGCCTTGAATTATCCAGTTATCGGTTGTCATGAGTCTTCAAGGTGGAAGCGGTGCAGCGACTTCTGGTTCCGAGATCAAAACTTCGGTTAATTATACTGCTGACGACTCGAAACCATGCGTCGATGGGCCACGTAAGCCCTTTGATACCTTAGAGGAACACGCTCAGGAAGGAAAGACAACTCCTGATCCGAGCAACGCATATGGCGCCGCGAAAATCCATGACTTCTGTCTTGGGATTCCTTATGGTGAGTAAATATAACCCGATTATCAAATGATATTTCTAATATTCAAATGACACGTGTACATAACGTGAACTCAGTTATTTTAACTTTTTATTTGAAGCCTGATCAATTTTGTAAATGGTGTTTTTATGCCACTTATCAATATATATTGCATGCAAGGTTTGCTTTTAGGCAATCTCCCTTTCTTGCCATGTGTTCGCTTGTCTACACTTACTCTGCTTTTCATAGCATGGAGAATTGTTGGTTACTGCTAAAAGGCATTTCAAACCCTTTTCCTTTTGGTGCTTCTGTTTGTTTGGGTGGAGTGAATGTAGTGGAGGGTGATGAGAGTAGAACTATATAATGGAAACTCTATGTATGTATGGGTGAATGAGGAAATGTGGTTACATTTCCTCTTCAAGGTCTTGCACTAGCAGTATACAGTTGAGTTGTCATGTTGAGATCCATGATTAGATGTCATTAGAGCTCGTTTTTGAAGTTTGCATAATGGTGTAAAAGGTTTTAGAGTGTATTGACAGACATTTTGCATTTTCTATGCCAACTCAGGTTAGTCGATAGATGTAGCTCCTCAAACCACCAAATAAATGCATTTCACAAGTACTCAAATGCCTAAAGTTGAGCTTTTATGAATCAGCCTGGAAAACTTGAGTTAGTCATGCGACTGAGCATTTCAATTCCATTTAAACTTTTGTTATTTATTTGTCTGATGTAATTTCATGAAACAACTGTTTGTCAGGCCATGATTGTTTATATAAATGTATGGGGCATAACTTATCAATCCATGCTAAAAGCATAAATATTCAATTCCGTTCTCCGAAAAATAATCCATAAATGAGGTTTAAACAACTTCAGACTTCAGGGTGTGTAGGATTTTAGTGAAACCACATGAGGTCTATAATTCTTGGTGAATACCTTCTAACTCATTAACTCAATTCATTGCCTCAATATTAAAATGAGTATTACATAAGTGAAGCCTATGAAAGCATGTGTGGAAGATTCGAAAATTACTGTGTTTTTTAACAGACAAATAGTAATATTCTGAAGGAAAAGAAAATGAATAAATGTTAAACCACATGCAGCTGTTGATTCTCTTAAATCCTTGAAAAAAAAATGCGATCATTGATTATTGGTGTTGAACCTTTTTTTTTCTGGAGATGATGAACTAATAAAAAATAAAACTTGATTTAACTAGACCTGAATCCTTCAGACAAATTCTCTATGTTGAGGTGGCTCAACAGTAAATACATAATAGTTTTTATATAATAGTGAAAATGTAAATGATGCTGTTACACTTTTTCTGCAAGTAGTTTGATAATGCTTTGTTTTCAATTTGGTATATGCATATAGAACACTTATTGATGTACTTCGTTTAATTGATTTTTCCTTGCTTGTATAAATAACACAGCAGAAGTTGCTGATGCAAATTTTCAATGCCCTTTGACATAGGTGGTCTTGTCCTAAGTGGGGGCTTTCTTGGTTTCCTTCTTTCAAGAAATCCTACAACTTTAAGTACCGGTGTTCTATTTGGAGGTGCTCTGCTAGCCCTTGGCTTCTTCAGCTTGAACATCTTGAGGCAAGGAAAATCCAGCATACCATTTGTGCTAGGACAAGCTGGTAATTGAAGTTCTATCTGAAGCATCATACTAAAAGACCATAATGTCCCCTATCTATTTGAGCATCTATTGTTTCTCTATGTGTATTTTGAGCCGCAACAATCTTTTTCTATTTGATTTGTCTGATCTAACTGTCATTCACAATAATATAATTAAAAAGGGTTCCAGGGAAGCATAAAGTTGGAGATTGCAGCTCATTCAAAGTATAATAATGTGCATGCATGCTAGAACATGTTGGCTTTATGAAGTGTATTGTATTGGTAGTGATGCACCCAGGAGTTAGGGAACTGAACTCAAATTATGGCCTCATTTTTGTCTTGATGAATAAGGTGACTAAGAACTAAGCTTGTAGATGTTCTTCATGCACCAATCAAATTACAGTTAACCTCATAATCATTGGACTGAAAAAGGTCCTGAAGGGAAGATATACAGAGAATAATGGTTGATGCAATCCAATTTCTGAATTTCTTTTCTTCAGTTGAGAGTGATTCTGGATTAGATTGAAATTTTTTGGACTCTTTTCTGACAAGTCAGGTGCTTCATGTCCTTGGATCATTGATGGCTGAAATTGTATACAGCAAAAATCTTCCGTTTTACGATTATTTTGCCACTCCTCCCTTAAAGCTACAATCTGGTTTGGCAATGATTTCGGATATGCAGTTTACATTTGGATAAGTTAATAAGAAAATGCATCACAACATGCTAAATTTAATTGAAAATCAATGGTATCAGTAATCTGCGTATCTGTTTAGACTTTGCAAATTAAAATTATGCAGTTGGTTAAAATTATGCAAATTAAAATTAGGTTGACACTATATCATATTATATATTATCTTATTGTTTCATTACTTTTATAAGGAAGGTAATTATTTCTTTCCTTCTGAGTTATCCTTATCATGTCCTTTTTTTTTTATCTTCCAGTACTCTCAGCAACCTTTTTCTGGAAGAACCTTCAGGCATATTCATTGGTTAGTCATCAGTAACTCCATCATGAGAATACTTTTCTCCAGTTGGCTACCATTTTTTTAATTTTTAAATCAATTTCTAACTTTAAAATGTTGTGTGGCCACAGACAAAGAAGCTAATTCCATCAGGCTTCTATGCTGCCATCAGGTACTCAAGTCTGGTTACTGATACTTTACATAATCAAAACTGTCAATTCTTTGCTAAGGCTTATCTAAGCTTTTTATTTTGCTCATTGCAGTGCTGCAATGCTGTGCTTCTACTCGTATGTGATGATCTCTGGAGGAAATCCACCTCCAAAAAAATTGCAGTTCTCGGCGGATAGATGATAGAAATGAAAAAGTCAGATTACGAATTTAATGGCAGTTTCTCTCATTCCTGCAGATTATAGGAGAATTTGAGTGCAGTATTTATTTTATTTATAGCAGTATGTGTTGGCCACAGATTTGCTAGTATATGTATTCTTTTTTCTTCTGGGTGCCAATGTTGCATCAATAGTTTCAGAATTAGCAAGTACTTGGTCTAGCGAGTCAATTTGGGTTTCTGCTGTACTTACACTTAACCGGCTCATGAATTATGGAATGAAACTCCTGAATTATAAGTCCAAGCTGCAAGAAAGCATGTATGTGAAATTAAGATTCTCCTGCCATGTATTTTCTCTTCCAAAATCCACCCTTTTTGTTGTTGACGATCAATCTATACTCCATTTTCTGGTTTGACTTTAACCTCCAGGCTTCTAAGTCACAAAATAAATTAGCAAACAGACAGAGCTTTGGTAGAGCACTAATGGGCCTGTGGCTTTTCTTCCATTTATTTCAAGTATCCCACTTATATGATTTGGTTAATATACATATAAGGCAGCTGAATATCTTTGCTATTTATTTATCTGTTGAGAAGCTGTATTTGTACTCTAGATTTTATCCAAGGTGTTGTTTCTGGCTCGGTACTAAGAATTTTTTTAGTATAAGGAAAATCATTAAACTTCAATGTTGAACATATATCTGATCTCAAACGCCCAAACTAAATTATGATATTCTAGTCATGATTGATATTGATTAATAGTAATATTAGTAATTTTTGAATGGAAATAACAATGTTTAAAATTGATATTGAGATTATATTGTGAAAGTAAAAATAATATTTTAAAGATTTTATAAAGGTTGGCATTTGATTTGATTTTTGAATGGACGATTGGCTGATGGCTCTTTTTATTAAGAATATAAAAGATGAAAGCTACCAAGTTGGACTTTACTTGACTAACACTTAACCTAAAAAAAACTCTTGTGTTTTGATGATTAACACAACAATCAAATTATTGTATTTAAATGGTCTATACAAAAACTCTTACAAGTGATTCACTCAGAACTCAACTCACTTAATTTCACTATTGAGTAACTGATTACAAAAATGAATACAATCAAACTAAAAAATTCAATAAAACTGAGCAATTGTGGTTTACGATAAAGATTTAATGAAGTTGTTAGAAATTAACAAATACACAAAACTTTACAAAGATTAGAAACTTGATTGTTGGTTTTTTCTTTTTTTGGAAGTTATAAATATAGTTCAACAACTTTTCTATTCGTATTTAACAACTTTCTCTTTTCAGATTTACGGGCGTGACTAAAGTTTCACATACGTGAATGTTCTTGACAAGTTGTGATTGAAATGCTGAAACTGGTCATAAGACAATTTGTCCAGTTTTTCTCTAACTCACTTTCAACTATAATATTTTACTTTCTTGACTAATATCTAACCTAGAAAACTCTTGTGTTTTAATGATTAACACAATAACCAAATTCTTATATTTTAATGACTCATACAAAAATTCTTACAAGTGATTTACTCACAATCCAACTCACACAATTTCATTATTGAGTAACTGATTACAAGTATAAATACACTCACCAACTAAAAAATTCAATAAAACTGAGCAATTGTGGTTTACAATGAAGATTTAATGAAGTTGTTAAAAATTAACAAATACACAAGACTTTACAAAGATTAGAAACTTGGTTGTTGATTTTTTTTTTAGAAGTCATAAATATAGTTGTTCAACAATTTTTCTATTCATATTTAACAGCTTTCTCTTTTCAGATTTACAAGCGTGATTAAAGCTACGTGATTAAAGTTTTACAGACGTGAATATTCTTGGCAAGCTATAACTGAAGTGCTGAAACTAATTATAAGACAATTTGTCCAGTTTTGAATTCATCATTCACAAGCGTAACTAATTCTTCACGGAATACTGCGTCCATGAAGAATTAGTCACACTTGTGATAGGTTATGCTTTATGAGTAGACAAATACTTTATAGTCGTGAACATTTAAATATGAAAATTTGTCACTAACTACTTCACAAACGTTATTATATGTTTCACGAGCATGAAATGTCTTTTTCACGAGTGTGGCTATTTGCAGTATCAAGTTAAAACTTGATTCACAAGCATGATAAAAAGTGTCACGGACGTGAATATTTTCTGAATTTTATTCTTTCAACTTCAATTCACTTGCATCACCTAACTTTAGTAGTTTAAGAAATATTTAACCTATATAGACACTTAAAATATAAATTATAGTTAAATTTTCTATTGTCTAATTGTGTTATTATTAAAATGACAGAAATATTTCTCAATATTCAATAATCAAATTTCGGAACAAGTAGACAATGGTTTATGCTTGTCCATGCATTTTTTTTAGGAAACATGTTGGAGATTTAAAATTTGTCAGGCCTTGGCTTGTAAATATGAGCTATGAAGGTCAATATTTCAAGTGGAGCTACTATGGAGGTCGAAAATGGACCTTATGCAAAAATGCCTCATGAGTCTCTTTGACAAAAATGCAAGTAATTTTTATAGTAACATAAATGTAAGTTGTATATCATTAGGGGTCTTAGGATTAGTAAAAAGAACTTCAGATATGTCATGATGACAAAGATTTATTTTCATCTTGCTTAAATTTGTACAGTAGAGCAAAATAAAGTTCGTAGAAGCAAAAGTAATAGCTATCTTCTCTTTTTTCTTTTAATTTTTTTTCTCACAATTTGTCACAATTTGTCATTTAGTCTTTTTTATCTAAGACACAACAAAAGGTGCAAATCACACCCTATGATATACATCTAAAATATATAATACTTCAAGATGAAGGTCGGTCCAATTGAACTTTATAGTTGATAATGTGTTCAAATAGACCCATGCCTGTCAACCATTATTCGCTTCTAATATTTGTATGCTTATTAGATTATTGAAAGCCAATAATGAAGTGGTATGTAATAGTCCTATTATTATTATTATTATTATTTTTATAATTACATAAATAATTATATGATGCATAGAGAAAAAAAATAAAAACAAAATTATTTCCTAATAAAAAAATGCATCGTTTCACACTCTCTGCTTCCCTTAGCCTCACCTTCTTCACTTTCTCTCCTTTAAGCAGTCTCGCCTAGGATTGTCAATTTGTGTTGATCTAATTAATATTCGTGTTATTTTTTTAATTTTTTACTCAATCTATTTATTATCGTGTGTAAATGGATAAACTAATTTAACATATAATATAGTGATAAAAATATTAAATTGCATAAAATAGTGTTATTTTAAACAATTTATTATTTTTATACTTTTTAATTTTGAAATATATTATTTAATTATTGTAAAAAATTATTTCTAATTGTTAAACCATTATAAAAATATATATATTTTATATTTTATATTAAATGATTATCCAAAAATCTATTAAAATATATTTTTAAAATATTAAACGAATTATAATTATGTAATTCAGCTGAGTCTCACCATCCTCCTCCTTTGCTCACCACTAGAATCTAGTGTGGGCTCAGGAACGACAAGCAACTTTCTCCATGGATCTCGCAATCTCTTCTCCCATTTTCATAACCACATCGTTGCTTCTTGCAGCGGCTCTTCCTTTGGCGATTTGCAATGCAGCAACAACTTTGAGTTTGAGAAAGAGGGAGCTATGGTGATTCCAAAATTCAATTTTAGCTACGACATAAATTTTTATCTTCTTCTCAAAATTTCCGAATCTTAAGGCATAAATATTTGTGTTCCTCCTATTATTCTTACGAATCTTCGGCCGTCTTCAAATTTGGTGGATTATGAGCTAATTTTGCCTTGAAATTGTTGAAATTTAACTTTGAATTTGTGAAGTTTGCGATGGAAATGACCCAGTTTACGGGTCTAATAGTTCCGTAGTTTCATATAATTTTTCAGATAATCAACCTTACTCGTTTTAGGTTCTGTTTGGAGATTGTGTGATTTTGGTTTGGGGTGCAGGGATTTTCTCAATGATGAACTATTTCTAGTCGTTAGTGGCGGATGAGTGAAGGAGTGATTAGTAACCTTACTCTATTTTGCATGATGGATTACTTTCTGACCTTTTTGATTGTTTTTTTTTTTCATCGATTTTTTTTTTTTTTTGCAGGGTGAAGAGAGTAGAGCAGCCACATGTCAAATAAATATTGGATGTTAAAATTCAGTTAGTAGTAAGATGTTAGGGACTAATGGGCACTAATGGTCATGGGTCAATTTGAACACCTTATCAACTATGGGCAAAATTGGACCGACTTTCAATTTGGGGTGTTATATATTTTTTAGCCTAGCTATACTATAGGGTGCAATTTGCACCTTTTGCCATCCATGCACTGTCTTATATATATATATATATATATATATATATATATAGCCATTCAATTCCTAATTATAGATTTCAATTAGTTTTGTCAATTTGATGCGGTATATGATTTGGTTAATATCTATTCAGATTAGGTTGATTATAACAATAGATATAAGTGACACTTTATAGTAAAAATGATTATAAGGGTGAAATGGCAAAATGTGGCAGGTGGAATAGGGCTACGCTTATTTTAAGCCTGCCTTATTTTGATGATATATAACGATCATATTGATATATAATTTGATTGCGTCATAATATGCTCGTGTTAAAAGATTATATGTTATAAAAACATGAAAAAAAATTGAAGTTTTGATTGTATGAATTTTTTTTTTACAACGGACTCGAATGAAAGGAAATTAATAAATAAAAAAGAAAAGAAAAAGGCATCTAGCTGTTGTCAAAATAATACCCAATTGATAGTTTCCAAGTGGCAAGATATATTTGTGATGTTAGGGGTCCAAGCATTTTATGGTAAAATGATTTGGGTCAATCCACGTGGGTGGGTGTGTGTGTAAGGATTATAATGGCCAACCCCCCCACCCCACCCTCCATCTCCTCTCCTTGCATTTGCATGGCTCGCACACGCTTAAAAAACCTACCTTCTTTGCTCTTCTTTTCCCATTTTTTTTTTTCTTTTGTTCCTATTTTTGATCCCTTTAAAGTCTTTTTCACCTTTAAGAAGTCCCTTCATGTGTGAAAATTTCCAGATACAATGCTTTTTTGTTGCTTACTTTCTTCATAACCAGCATATATTGGAACCATATCAGATTTCCACATACCAAATTCCCTTTTTTTAATAGAAAAAAAAAAATTATTCTTAGCTTTAGGAAGTCCTATCATGTTCTCCACTAAAAGAGGACTATGAAGCCACAAAGCATTAGTCTAGCTATTATCAAATTTCATTATTTGATTAAAAAATTAAAAAATATCAAATTTCATCATAGAATTAGTTCTTTTTTTGCCCCTCCTCTTAGTATTGGATGAATGAACAAGAAGACTTCAATCTCCATCATTGGTGTATTGAAAGCAATATGTCAACACATTAGCATTATAAAAATTATGAGGTTTAAATCCATAATTGTAAATTTATTCAAATGCTACATGATTATATCCTGCAAAAACATATATAATCTGTCAACTTGGAATAATTGGGGCAAACATTCCACACCATTTACTTAATTTCTCTGGAACCCTCCATTGCTATTTTGATTTTGACATTGCACTTAAGGATTGCTTCTGCTTTTCCTATTTTCCTTTTGTAAAGATTTTTGTTGGACTCAATTTTTGGAAGAAGTTTGAATTTTTTTAAAAAAAAAATTAAGATAAAAAATAAAGTAAAAATTCAGAAGTTTGACCAAGTGAGATAACGTAGAATTTATTATGTGGTTTAAATTAATTATATATGTTTATTAATTATTATATGTTAAAATCCGACTGGCTAAAAGAGATAGTAGTCAGAGTAGACATGTGATTAATGAAATTTATGTATAAAAATAAATTAAAATATAATTATGAACGCTATATTCATTGTCTCAAAAACAGTTATATTTCCACAAAATTAAAAGTGAATTAAGATGGAAAAATAAAATTTATTGAAACCTTGCCAAATTAGGAATTTTAAACACTAATGGTGCCTTTCAAAGAAGCATAATTATTGCAACTGCGGGTGGGAAATTCGGCAGGGTGGTTTTTCGGCTATGTTGATGAATTATTGAGTGTTTTTCTGGGGCTCTAATATGCTTGGTAAAAGTAAAAACTAGTAATAGTTACTTCTTAGGTGCAAATCATCTCCAAATCCAATTTAATTAATTTGGTCCCCTACTTAGGGAGCCAATAATGTTGAAAGCTTAAGACCAAAACTATTATTTTGATTTTTGAACGTGTAAAAGGGAAATTGTACCAAAATCGATTTTGTTTCCTTTCCAAGTGTTTTTCAACCTTATAGCATTTGTGTCATTGGGTCTATACCTAATCCTAGAAGAGTAGCACGTGGGTTTTCCTAGTGCAAGTAATGTGTTAAAGAAAATGACATAATGAGTGGTAAAATTACCAAATTTTGATTGATGGAGATAGAGAAAAGAGAGCCCTCCCTCTTCTTGGAAGTTATTAATCACTAGGAAACAAATTCACTTAAATTCAACAATCAACGTTCAACAACACTATCAACATCAAGGTTCAGGCGTGCTCTAATGGAAGGACCAATGTTTTGGGGCACGTGAACATTGTCCTCCCTTTACTCTCATGCTCCTTTGATCTTGACCTTTCTTTTGATGCAAAATGAACATGGGTTCCTCTCCTTTCATATGCACCAGATCATCAAATAAGCATTAAATCAATTGGGTCAATGCTATCCATTTTCAGCTCAAAATGTTCAGAATGGATAGTTAATATCATCCCCTATAGCATCCGCCAATTTTGGTTATGAATATGGTTTTTCGTAGACCTGTTCAAAATTTTATTCGGCCGAATTTGCTCGAGTCTACTATTTTTCTATGATATCGTTCAATCTCTTATAGATTTAAGCAAGTTTGATTCGGGAGATTTGGAGAAATTTATGAAACTTTTCTTAAAAAATATATTTTTTTAATTTTTTTTCAAAATAATTAAAGGGAAAAAGAATATACAAAAAACCATATTTAATTCTAGTACACTCCGTAGCTACTAGTTTAGAATTTAATTTTTCCAAAAATTGGAAATGCCTTTTGTTTTAGCTCTACTCCAAGCAAATTAAATCAAATCACTATGTCTTAGTAACTTGAAAGATTCACATCTACTCATCAAGGACGCCAAATACCTAAGCCGAGTGATGGATAGATACCTACATATCCTTATCACATCAATAAGATGTGACTCTTTAGGACTAGATTCAACATTTTTTTATTTATTATTATTTTTAATTATCAAGAGATTAGATTGAAATATGGCACACAATTTCACATTTTGCTCATTTTGGCTTACATATTAAATGCAATTGGTAGATAGAGAATTCATAATAATAAAAATATTTTAATGGTTACTATTAAATATTATAACTAAATAAAATTATAATATTATAACTAAATTATTTATAATATTCTAATTTTATTTAGTTATAATATTATAACTAAATTATTTGTTTTAATAATTAAAAATTATAATAATAATGATAAAATATTATAATTAAATAAAAATATATTCATTATTTTTCATATATAATGATAATTTAGTATATAAATAATTTAGTTTTTATATTTAAAAAATTCAGTTGTTCAGAAAAAAATACCATATATTTTTTTTTAATTAGCAGTATTTGAAACTTCAAACAGTTTTAAAAAATTTATCAAATATTTATAAATTATCTGTTGAACAAAAATAACTGTAAGCTGTTAGGACAAAAAATACTATCAACTGTTGGACAAAAAAGATATCAGTTGATCCAAACAATTGAATCAAAGACCCCTTAAATATATAGCCAATCAGCTCCTATCAGTTTGGTAGCGTAAAGAGCCAATTGATATAGCTGAATTTGTCTCCACTTTTCTTACTTTTTTATCCTCGTTCATTATTCTTGAAGTGCTAATATGGGTTCTGCTTTGTTTGTTTGTTTTGCATTTTAAGAAAAAAAAAAGTGAGTAGTCATCTCATTTCAATTTCGTTTTATATTGCTTGTTTTATTACAAACTTAAAATTTGATTTCTCTTAAAAATTATTTCAATTGCAGAAGTTCTGAATAGGAATGAAGATCAATTTTCGAATTATTTTTCGATAAAAGCATATAATAATATAAAAAATAAATATTCATGGAAATTATATCTAGTGGGCGGGGGTGGAGCTTCATGCGAACATGGAATGAGGTCATGACACCTAAATTTTTGAAATTTTCTTATATATATATAATATAATTAAAAAATGTATAAAATATTTTTCATGTATTTTTAATATTTGGTCATCTTAAATTTTTGAAATTTTCTTTTATATATAATATAATTAAAAAATGTATAAAATATTTTTCATGTATTTTTAATATTTGGTCATCTTATTATAATGTAAAAGTAGATAAGTACCATTATTAAAGTTCATATAGTTACTTCATTTTTATTGAATTTTTTATTTGATTTTAATTTATATTAAATTACAAGTATTATTAAAGTTTCAAATAAAGTAAGTCTTTAAAATTTCAAAAACTATCTAAAGTTTATCCACTATATTTTCAATAAAAAATATAAAAAGCAATATCTTACAAAATATAATAGTGGTTCGTATTGAAAAAATTTACTGAAAATTTTTATTTAAATTTTATTATTGACGACTTCAATGTCTTGAATTTTAATTGAGCCTCTCAAATTTTAGAGTCAAGATCCGCCACTGTAAAAGGATATAATAAATCTTAAATAATTGGGGAGATTGTAATAACTTAAAATCAGAAAAGGAATATATATTGAAATGTAAATCAGAGACAAATATCATTAAATAAATAAAGTAGATGCTTTTTTGTAGCCATTGTAAAATTAAAATATTTGTGGTGATAAATTAAAAATTAAAATATTGCTGCAGTATGTTGGGTCGTCGTTTAATTATTAAAAAAAAAAAAACAGGCATTATATCTTGGATGTATTTAGGGTAGGGGCAATGGATGCACTTGACCAATAACTCTCAAAAATATTTTCTAGCATTCTTTCTGGTTTCTAATTTTTTCCCCATTTGAAAAAATTAAACTTAATTTTAATTTTATATATTTTATATAGTAAGTTATTAAAAAATACAAATTTTATTTTATTGGGCAATTATTTAGTTACTTATATTGAGAATTAAGTATTAAATAGTGTTGATAATGAAAAAAATATATAAATATATCAACATATGAGTATTGTAATAATTTAAAATTTATATTATTATATCATTATGAATATAAAAATTTTTTATCTACTAAAATATACGTGAATACTCAAGAATATATATTTATTTCATAGATAGATTGTCTTTATGTAATTTTTAATTTATTATATATTAAATTAAATTTGCCCATTAAAAATAGATTATGGATCCATCCGGCATTATAGAATAGAGACCTAACCTACAAGACAAGAGGAATAAAATCCAAATATTACCAGACTTAATAGCTGCCCCTTGTTTGACTTTCTAGTGTATATAGCTTAGCTGCACTTCCAAAACCACATGGTAGCTTTTATATATTTATAAAACCTTTTGTCTTTGGGGAAATTTACTTGATAAAACAATAAAACAAACCATTTCACAATTGCAAGCCAAATATATGTAATAATTTTGCTGATTAATTTAGATATTTATTATATATATGTGTGTATTTTTTTAAATAAAACTTTTAATATTAATTTTCAAAAATTAACATTTAAATATTTAATACTTCAAGTGAAAGTTTGGGCTTGGCCAGTGAAATCTAGGATCGGGGCTTATATTTTTTGTGTGGATCCAATCTTGTTGTAGGTTTCAATCTTGAGATAGATTTTTCTAAGAAAAAATCCATTCATAAGAATTTTAGTAATTTAAAAAGATGATAAATTTTCTCATTAGTTTTGTGTTTTATTTTACTTAATTTGAGTTAAAGGCTAATTATTTCTTGTTTAAAATTTATTAAATTACTAAAATTCATTTCTAAGTGAATTAATTTTTAAAATGAATATACAGATAAATGAATATATCAATTTTAATTATTTAAAAAATTAATAACGAAAAACATATTAATGCTAGAAAATGGCATACATTTGATAAGTTAAATAGCAATATTTTTTAAAAAAAATTAAAATTACTAAAATTTTTATCAATATAATTTTAAAAAAAAAATCAGTCTAAAATTTTTCAAATTAAATTAACATAAAAAAAAAGAACGGAAGTATTCAATTGAAAAATTTTTAAAAATTAAATATTTAATTGATAAAAGAGATGGAAGTGAAACCCATCTTGTGTTTGGATCCCAACCACCCCATTTTTGTTGTATCTTGACTTTGGTTGTCTTCTCCATCAACTCTTTCACTTCTGTCCCTTATCCCTAAAATAATTTTGATTTTTGATTTGGGACAATTTATAAAGAAAAAACATTTAATTTTAATCTATCATAGGGTTAATAGAAATGTAAGATTCATGCTTGGTGTGTTTTAGTATGCTGTGCTATGTCCCTATTTAGTTTATTTCTTAATATTTACAGATAACTTTCTAATTCATAAATGATAATCGAAAATTAGTAATTAATTAATTGAAGGTTCAGCCTTTAGGAAAATAATTAAACATGTTTAATACTCATATTTAAATCAAATTAACATTGCAACAACTAAAATAATAGAACTAATTATGAAACTAATTAAATACATCCACAATAAATGGCTAAGAAAAATTAGGGTCAATATTCTAAGGCAGATTACTTATTTTACATACTATATTTTGAAAGGTAAATCATATTTTGATAGTTTCTTGAATTTTTTGTATTTTGGCTATCGAGCTAATAAATTTTGATTTTGTTACGAGTTTCTGAGTTTTTTTTTTTTTTTTCATCGAGTGCTGAATAAGAAATGACAAAATCAAAATTAAATGTCAACAGCGAAAATAAAAGAGGGATTACACGAAGCAATAAGAAATAATAATAATTATTCGACAACTTAATAAAACAAAATCAATTAAAATTCAAGAACTTAATAGTTAAAAACATGAAAAATTAAGGAGTCACAATGTATGAGTTGCGCTGCTTAGACCTGGCCACAGGCCGTGAACCGGTCATTTATTTCACATTGTTTAAATTATAAACTATTATTCTTTCTCTTTTCTTACGAAAATAAAAAAAATACTTCTTTTTTAGTATCAGTTGTGCAATATATGTCATTTAATATAAATTTATTTTTTAAATTTATATATCCGATTCGGAATTAGTGAACCGACGGTTTCAGTTTGGAACCTCCGATTCCAATTCTACAAAAAAAGAATTAGTTCAGAACCGACGGTTTCAGTATAGTTCTAATTAAGAATCGGCATTGATCGGTTCTGGTCGGAGTTTGACCGGACCAGTTCTGGTCCGATTCACAGACTGAACTGGTCCCTGGTCAGGGCTAGCGCCGCTGAAATGTCGACAACAAGGCTTGGTAAAAGCTGAAGAAATGACTCAAAAGAAAATGAAAATTAAAAAAGGGGAAAAAGAATGGGTAACATTCAGTAGACAGATGGACATGAAAAGAGCGGAATGTAAGAGGATGGGGAACATGATAAGAGCTTTGGGTAAAATTTTCTTTGAGGATTATTACTTCTTTTTTTTTTTTTTTTTTGATAAAACTAAGATTATAACTTTATTATATATAGGACCATAGATGGATGACACATATTGTTCCCCTAGCCACTCCTTTGCCAATTGTTTTTACATCATTATGACTGTATATGATCATCATGCTAATGACATGGCCTGGGACCCACTTAGTTCCCTAGACACATGTCCAAGTTTTTTTCTTTTCCTTTTCCCTTTTATTTTCATCATTCTCTTTTCTTTACATTTTACAAATTTTTTCCCAATATATATATATATACACACACTTTATTTGAATGTTTAATGAACTAAAAAAATGATAAAAAGGATAGCTTTTGAGTTACTTTTATAGTACTAGTTTATTGTGAATGTGCATTATATAATATATTTAAAATTTTAAAATATAATTGTTTTTATGTATATGCATATTCTTTTAATCCTGATGAGAATAAACATTATGATTTATTTGATTATTATTTATAGTGTTCTTATATTTATCTATTATTTTTTAATTATTAATAATTTATTGACATAAAAATTAATTTAGTGACATAAAAATTTTGAAATTAATAAAATTTAAAAGAACGACAGTATAAAAAGAGTGAAATCAATTGAGAAAAAAATTATAAAATAGAGATTAAATAATCAACTACTGATTAAAAATAAGAATTTATAGTCATATAATATTAGCACCTGATTTATAAAATCAAATGAGCTCGTTATCTTTTATTAAATGATGTCATGACCCAACTTGAAAATTTCTTCCAAACTCTATTCAAATTTTGGTAAATTTTAAATGGATAAATCTAAAATCAATTCAAATTCAAAAATTATTTAAATATTTAACTTTAAAATTGAATTGACCTAAATATAGAAATTAATTTAAAATCGAAATGATGTGATTCCAACTTGATAAAATATCAGGTCTAATAATAAAAAAAAAACTATTTTGAGCAAATAATTGGGTTAGCTTTTAGATTAATCATGATTGGTCTTGTTATTCTCTCGCATCATACATAGAGCAAACTGAAACAAAATAAATAAATAAATAAATAAATACCTCTGTTTAATATGCTCTATTATATGTTGGACAATATGTTAATAAAAATATGCTTGGCTTAACTTGGTGACTTTATTTTTATTTTTTTTTAAAAGTTGGTCTCCTCCTAGAGAGGATGTTATTAGTGTGTAATAATATTTTAAGTGGGTGTTACATATTATATTCAATTTGTTGTTCTTGTTTTTGGATTTTTGAGACCAAATCATAAGTCTTAGAATGCTTAAACGTTCTTCCTCCTACATGGTTAGCAACAAAATTTATATGAGGATCACAATGATGATAACATCTTTGGATTTAATTAATATAGGTGAATCCATAAAACTACTATATATGTTTCATCATTGACAACTTTGTATAAGGCGGTTATCAGCTTCCATTAGCTAAATGCAAGAATTTAAAAAAAAAACAAAATTTAATTATGTTTTGTACAAGTTACCTACATTATGTTTTGTACAAGTCGTCTATTTATATATTAAATGAATAATTTAATATGTTACCTTAATTATGTTTTTATGCATGTCATTTATTTATATATTGCTGAGAAAAATACTTATTAATTACATTTTCCATTATATGAATGACACATATATATCTTCATTTTTAATATTATGGAAACCATATGAAAAAATACAGAGTATGTGTCACTTAAATAATAAATAAGGTAATAAAAATATAATATAAAAAAAGTAATAAGTACTCATATATTCTTCAACTTAGAACTAAATATGGAAATTATAATTCTTTTGATATCTATTAATTATTGATTGCATTCCTTCTTGGAATAAGATTAAAATCTTTTGAGAAAGTCTCGTGTCAACTTATCTAAAAGTCTTGAGTTCAAATTATGAATATACAACTACTTCAAAAACTTTCAAAAGAGTATTTTACCATTATTTGCAATCATATCTGACACATTCTAAATTAGTCACAATAATTCTAATACCATATTAAAAACCAATAAAAATCCATTCCTATTTAAAGAAAAATATCAAAATCTTATGATGGCTGAGAATAATCCAATTTTGACCTAATTATCAGTTGAGGAATGTTAGTCAAGTGATGTCCACCAATTGTTTGATGAGTATTTACTGAGAGAGAGAAAAACAACTAATTAATATTAATAAATAAAATGATGAATATTAAACAATCACTTAAAAAAATAAAATAATTATCACTTACATCTTTCTTTATTAATTATCACAATATGCCAATTATATAGTACGAGACAACATATGTTGCTGCACTTTATTATAACAAATAATTATAGTGATGCATTCTTTGTTTAATATAGGACATAATTATTGCTATATATTAGACTGATGTGGATGGCAACTTTCATTTTATTAAGAAAACTTTCATTGGGGGATGATATTTTGAATTTTGTGGTTGTTAGTTTGAACACCAAACACTAGTTTGATTATATATAAATCATTCCACTTGAAATTTTATTTAATTCTTTTCTCAAATATTAAGATTTTAACATAATAACTTACAACATGCTTTTATTCAAAAGAAAAAAATATATTTTTAATTTTTTTATCTAACCCATCGATATTCAGAAAATCTATTGAACTCTAACTAAGAAAAGTATTCGACTTTAATAAATAATAATAATTGATCTACAACTTAATATCTAAAATTTATCTTTTATATATATCTCTAATACCCAATAAATTTATTGAATTAAATATTTCACCATAAGGACTTCAAATCTTAAATAGAATTTTCAAGTAAAATTAATTAATTGAGGAAAATTTAAAAAAGAAATTTTGATCATGAGGGAATTGATGTGTGTCTTGCTAATTAATTAGTTCATATCTTTCAATATGGCACTGGATCAGCTTTTCACTTCAATACACTCACAGTCTAACACTTTGCATTAAATATATCCCAACACATCTCAACAATTTCCCTACATTTTTTTTTTTATACTGGGGATGGGGTTGTTTTTTCTTACCACTGCAGGTGGGCTTTTCCACGGTTCGAAAGGCTTACCACCAATTAACACCACCAATCTAATAGTTACAGCAACCTCTCAAACAAATTCTTTATTTAAATAATACTCTTTATTTTAAAAAGTTATTCAATAAAAAATTATTTTATATTTAAAATTTAGAATAAAAGTAAGTATAACTCTCTATATTTAAAGAGTCAAATTTCAATTTATATTCTAATTATAATTAATACATCTCAATTTTCTATGTATATTCTATTTTTTTATTAATATATTTCTCTAAAATTATATTTCTTTTTCCTTATAATAAAAGTTATTTATTTTTTCTTTTGATAAACATTAATTTATATGAGATAAAGTAAAAATATAAATAATCTATTGGACTTCTAAAAAAAAATTACTCTCTATAATACTTTTTAAAATAAAGAGTATTGTTAGAGATGATCTGATTATTTCTACAATAATTATAAACATTTAATTTTACAATATTTAATACTATTTAATACTAAAAATTTAATAGTTACCAATAAAATCGCAGGGCTTCATAATCATATATATAATTGTTTACACCTTAGCTAACTTTGACTTCATAATCATCAGATTTATCTCTGCACATATATAAAAAGCAAACCAATAACTTTATAGTATTTTAATTTTCTTTTCTAAAATTTTATATTTTAATCCAATAAAAATGGTTTATTTTTAGAAAATATACTACTTTACTCCCTTCATAAAGATAAACTCACTTTTATTTTCATACATTTTAAGATATCAGTTAACATGATTCAATCTAACTATATATTTATATTATTTAATTAGAGACACATACATTTAAAAACTAAGAAATGATAATTCAGTTATATTGTTAACACGACATATTATATAAGAATAATTGTGTATAATAAAAAAATTAAATACATAATTAAGATTAAAAAAAAAAAAGAAAAAATATCAACGGATACATTACGTATAAATATACATCAGGATATATCAAAAATCAATTTACTAAAAGCTCAGTAATTTTAAAAAATAAAAAATGACTGTAATAGAGTTAGTGAAATGTGTATTCCATGAAGAATCCTTAGCATTATTGCTAGTTTTCGAGAAGAAAACTGCAGATGCAACATTATCAGCACCTCCTAACAGTGTTTCGTGTTAGATCACAAGAGAAAAGACCTTAATCAAAGAAGGTAAAGGTTCCATTAGTAAGATTTGAGATCTAACAGTTGCAAAGCTATCATTCAACCCTCTCAAGAACTTGATAACTTGATCTGATCACTGATAGTATTATTTGATTATGTTCACAGTATTACACTCGCAAACACAGCTAGGAAAGGTCCTTAAATTGAGCAGCTCATCCCATAAAATCTTCAAGTAACAGAGAGATCACCTTGTTCAAACATAGAGATTTCATGCTGCAAATTTGAGATGTCCCTAAAGAATCTCCCTGAGAAAATCGTCCTTTTAAATATTTCCAGATCTAACCAGATAATACTTTGAGCAATCGAAGGAGAGACTGAGTTGATGAGACAAGACACCACCATGGTGTCGCACCGATCCCAAGCATCAAACAACGGGACATCTCTTGGTGGCTGTGGAATAGTGCCATCAACAAATTTCGTCATTGTCCTATACCAAGAATAATAATAGTTTCCCCCATTCAAGAATGACGGAATAAGAAATAATTACGGGTTTTCATTTGGATAAGGGTAATAGGGATTGGTTACTGCTTCTTCAGCTCTAGCGTTCACCATTAGTTTTTGAACGTCACGTGTAAAGCTAGTATAAATATTCTGTTTTTCACATCAGTGAAGATAAGTCCTCCCTTAAAGAGAGTAAGAAGGACTCTATTAATTAATAAGTTTCGAATTCGAATTTTATATTTTAAATATAAGTTAACTTTAAAAATTTAAAAATGGTTTTCTAATGGGTATATTTAATGCGAATTCAGACTAATATACAATTTTTGAACGGTAGAATACTAAGACAAAAAAAAAAGTCATTCATTCTCGAGCTTCTCCTTTCTATTATTACTGTCTAAGTTTAATTTTATAATTCAAATAGGTTATTGATAAAATAGTTTTTTTTAGGATAAAAGAATAAAAAGATGAATGAAGTGTACAACTGACTTTATGTGCACATTGTTTCGTGATTGGAATTTTTCAACTTCAACCTAACTTATTGTGACTAGTCCATAGAGACAATATATAAGAACTAGCAGCAGTAGCCTGGTTGTAATTTCAAGCTTTTTTTTTTTGTTAAAATAATTTTTTTAAACAAAAGCTGTCTTAAAATAATTTGAAAATTGCTCAGTATGTAGAAGCATTTCCCAATTATAATTTCCGTCATAATCCCACTAACTAGAAAAGGAATGTACTTAATATAGAATTAAGCTGATTTTGATGATCAGATGCATGCAACTGTTGTTTCTTCTTATTTTCTTTTTTAATAATTTCAAAGATTCAGTTAAACTTTAATTCAATAATTTTGATGAAATGCAGAAGCTCTCTCTTCTTTTTTTTTTTTTTATAATTTTTCATCTCTTAATGAGAGAAGATCTTATTGAAAACACAACATTTTTGAGTTAGTAATCGTTTCGTGTTACTTCGTGTCATTTTATAACTTGGTCTACTCCAAAGCTGAAAGATTTACTGTTTACGGAGTGCGGGGAAACAAGAGATAAACATATGAACAACTTTTGCTTTTGTTCGGTACAAAGCCAAATCATGAATTGATGAGTTTTTACTCTTTTTGGAGAGATTTCGTGAAAATATGTTAAGTTCCGTTTCTTTCCAAAAAAATATTTTCTTTATTATTTTTTTAAATGTTTGGTTTATACCTAGAAAATAAATCAAAAAAATATTTTCTAAGTTTAATATCTCAAAAAAAAAAACAATTTCTCATTCTAAAAATGATAAGTCGTTTTTCAAAATTTACCAGATATAAAGAGAGAAACTATCACTTAATTTTTTTATATTTTTAATTTTTTTTAACAATGTAGCAAAATATAGAAAAATATTATATCTTCTGAAAAATATTTATAAAAATAAATTGATCTTGTTGCTCCCAGTAACAAATATGCATGAACCATTTCACGAAGTATGTGTCCGGATAGTCCAAAGTCTCGATTAGCTCTCGATCTCCCAATCGATTATTTTTTGGAAACAAACGAAATTCTTAATATCCAATAAAAGAGATCATTTGACATTAGTTTATTTAATAAATTAGCAATTGAAATATCTACATTATAATACATTAAGTTATAGAATTTCAAACATTATCAGCACAATGCGACAACATATATCATTTAATTTTGTTGGTACCAAATAGCAATTTACTTTAATCAATTAAAAAGTGATATTAAAAGTTAATAGTCTTATATGGATTCGAAATCTGATACAGATTTAATAAGTATTTTCTGCAATATTTTAATGGCAAAAAAAAAAGAAGGTGAATCGTACATGCATATTATCCATATAAATGTAGAAGTATGGAAAAATATTGAGACATTGTTTCTCTGACCCACTCACTTGACATGGTTGACCGATGCTAAAAAAATCAAATAACATAACTGAAGAAAATGATAATAATGAGATGAGAGTCCAAAATTGAAGTAAAATATTTTAAAATTTTTAATGAGATTTTTTTTGTACAAGTGAAACTCGCAGAAAAAATAGACTGATAAAAATAAAAAATAAAAACTCCACAAATGTCATGAAGAAGACAAAACTGAAAATTCTTTAAGATAAAAAGGTACCCATATCAAACTTCTTTACGTCATTAGCCTTAAAATTTACATCAAAATTTGCTTTATAATAGAAATAGACTTCATCAAAAGCTTTTGCAAGCTAATTATAAATAAGGTTTAAATTTGTTAATGAGATTTAAACCCAAAAAATAAATATTGTTAATGAGATGTCTCTTCGTATATTATAATGGAAACATGACACATGGGTCAAATAAAAAGGTGATCAATATTATGGATTATTTAGAATTACTGTTGGAAGTAATAAATGCATATTATTTTTTTCGATTTAATTGATTTTTTTAAAATTTTTTATAAACTGTTTATTTTCTACAAAAACATTTATTTACCAGATTATTTTTAAAAATAGTTTTCAAAATTTTAAAAAAATATAAATATTTTTTTTTTGAAAAATATTTTTCCAAACACAATACAAACTGAATTAGCCTTAATTTTTCACCAACAAATTCTCCTTCATATCAGAATTTCACTGTAAATTAAGACGACCTTCTTTCAACTATAAAAACAAGAATGCAAAAGTCCTATGAATATGATTAGCCTTGACGGGAACTTTTTATTTGAGCTTCCTCCTTAAATATATATATATATATATATATATATATATATATATATATATATATATATATTTGGAAAAGCTCAAGTCACTTAACAAGATACCTTTCAGTTTTCACCATAGAAATATAACTCATATGCTTTTAAGATACATCTATATTGGGGGGGCAGAAGTCCCCCACTTCAGGACTGTTTAGTTTTACACACCAACCAATTAATTATTGTTCTAAAATGTCTTTATCTAGACTTGGAATTATGAGAGCTCTCAGTTGTGTGAAAAAGGTAATAGACGAAAGAAACTTATCTCTAGTATTACCAATATTAATTTAACTACTCACGTTTTCATAACATATATATATATATAACTTAACCAAATCGAACCTATACACATTTTCTATTTAACCCCACACATATTTTGTGGCCTTTACTTAATCTATAGTGTACTTTTATTTATTTTGTTTTCCCTCTCTTCTTTTTATAGAAGAAAAAACAAAAACAAACAACTACCAAGTCTCCGGTCGTAAGCAGCACCAGTAGTATCACCGAAGAAAAAAGGAAGACCAGCCTCAACCGAAGGATTCTTGTGCCAAAAGAAATCATCCTCTTCCTCAAACGCAATATTAGCCAACCAAAATTCTCTCTCTTCCGTTTGGTTGAATGTTACTTCACCATTAACTCTTTGATCCCCCACCATTTGCCCTAGCTTATATTAAATTATATTATTCTAAATCCGTTACACTCCCTCCATTTGATTCTCCATCTCCATTTTGAAATTTTATTTATTTCATAAAAAAATTTAAAAATAAATACTTAAAAGTACTGAAACTAAAATAATACATATCAAATCAAATTCCTTTAATTTCTAGCTCTCTCAAGCAAAATCACTATTAATTTTTTAATTAGAGAGTAATCCAAGGCCACAAGTCGGAAGAATATCAACTTCCAACAAGGAAAAAAAGAAGAGGAACTAGCTAGGTTCATAGCACTAAGTTCTAATGCTAATTATGAAGAATTGACTTTATGCAGAGACTGGAAAGTAATTTATTCTGTCACTAAGCTCAACAATCGGGACGGGGCATGCCTATTTGAGACTTATGTTCATAAAAATAATACTCTCTTTCGTCACCAGTGGATAAGTTTTCTGATATTTTCGCATAATTAACGGAACTTAATTAATATGATTGAAAGAATATATCATGATATTATCCTTCTGCATCTTAAAATCCTTAACAATACGTTAAATGAAAACATATTTGAAAATTAAACCATTAACATAATTTTTTTAAAAAAAAGAGTTATAAAATAATTTATTTACGATGAATAAATATATCTTCACGTAGATTAAGTGTAAAAAACAATTCATCTTTATTTAATGTTCTCTCACATTAATAAGAGACATCCAAAGACTAAGAATACACATATTTATCTCTAAAATGAATTGTGAAAAATATAAAAAAAATGAGAGAGTAATTCACTGTATAAACCCCCATTTTAAAATAAAATTAAAAAAAATACATAATAAAAGGTGTAAATTCTAGATTCAATTAAAACATCAATTACAATATAGAGATAAAAAAGAATTACTGTCTTATTAATCATCATGAAATAATATATTTTGATAATCAAACACACATCATGTACTCATCAATTTCTTAATTTTGAATTAAAATATTATATAAAAAGATTTTGAGTAACAAAATAAATTTCATATATATTTGAAAACAAATGTTTGTATTAAGAATATATATATAAATATATATGTTAATGGTGACAGTTTACAATCAGTTAACCAAAACCGAATCAAAATCAAAATTTGAAAACCAAAAAACTACAAAATTGAAAACTTAAAATCCAATATTTTATTTTTCCTTCTCTTTAAACACCTCTATAATTTGGGGAAAACAAGATCAAGTTCATAAAAGAATTAATATATGAAGTAAACAAATCACAACCTATTATATAAATAATAGTGGTCATTTGCTTAATCATATACCAAGTTGTGATTATATCGGCCATGAAAAAAAAAACCCAAATTTGAATAAGGAGAATCAGTGAGTGGGCTATCCAATAGTAGAATCAAAAGGAACCAAAATGAGACAATACTAGGGCAATAACAATAATTAGGGAAAAGTTAAAAAAGAAAAAATCATTCTAGGAATGCCCCAGTGCCAATTCTAAGACTCCAACCTAATCTAAGCGGATAGATTGACCTTTTTAGTGTTTCCCTCATTCAAACTCTCAATCCTCTCTTCTGTTCTCTCTCTCTCTCTCTCTCTGCCTCCCCCAGGCCCCTACACACCCCAAACTTTAAAGCTGCTACTTCATATTCCACAATAACTAATCGAATAATTTGTATAATCAAAGAGAAATCGAGTCATAACTTACATCACTCACATTTCAAAGTGTACCAAACCAGTTGTAGTTAGTTGGCCACGCCATGATCAGAGCACTGCCCAAAAGAAATTTTTCCCAGGCACACTCCTCGTGAAGATCACGTGCCCCCATGGACCCCATTGTTTATAATGACCACTCAGCTCTTCCACCATACAACGTAGTAGGGGCCGCCTTTTGATCCCTCAAATTCAATTAGGTACACTAAAAATGACATTTGACTGCACAAAAATCACTAAGCCTGAGAAAATATTTAAGGCAAAAGATAAAAAAATTATATCAATAGAAGCAAAATTACAAATTTCCATCTGCTTTAAGTAGTAAAGAAAATTGTGTCTTTGCCTTTAAGTAGTAATCGCATCTCTATAAAGAAAGTGAAAGGAAATAAATGTGATGAAGAAGAAGTAGAGGATGAGGTTTGTGATAAGTGTTATTTTTCACTTTCTTGTGACTTTTATCCGGACTTTTAACTTTGGAAAGCCGAAACAAAATCCTCATCATATATACACCCATAAGACGAAGTTACATAATGACATATATTGTTTGGTCACAACTCAATATCTGACTCCGATTTTCTCTTCTTTCTTCCCATCTTTTCTTTAAAAAAAAAAAAAAAAATTCTTTCCTTTCTTGTCTATGCCACCCGAGAGCTTCCCCTTTAAATTGTCTTCTCATCTTCCATTTCCATAAGCTCTTATTCGCCTCTTCTTCTTCCCTTTTCATTTTTTCTAAAGGAAAAATGGGATCATCACCTTCTGTTTTCCTCAGACAAAACTCCATTGTATTTCTCAGACTTTTTATGATCTTGTTCTTGTGTTCTAGACCTGAGAAATCCGACCTCTGGTCTCACAATTCCTTAACCAACTCCAGTGTTCTATCTTATAATACTCCCTCTAACATCCCTTCCCTAGAAACATTAAACCTAGATGGCCACTTCAAGTTTGACAACGTTGAATATGCAGCCAAGGACTTTGGCAACATATTCAATTTTCTACCATCAGCAGTTCTGTATCCAAAATCAGTTTCGGATATTGCTTCCACGGTTAAGTATATTTTCAATGCAGGTTCCACCTCAGATATAACAGTTGCTGCAAGAGGCCATGGTCACTCCCTTCAAGGTCAAGCACAAGCTCATCAAGGAATAGTAATCAACATGGAATCACTCAAGGCTCCTGACATGCGGGTTCATACAGGGGAGCCGCCTTTTTTGGATGTTTCTGGCGGTGAGCTGTGGATTAATGTTCTGCATGAAACTCTTAAATATGGGTTTGCACCAAAATCTTGGACAGACTACCTTCATCTCACCGTTGGTGGCACCTTATCTAACGCCGGAATTAGTGGACAGGCATTCCAACATGGACCACAGATCAGCAATGTTTATCAGCTGGAAGTTGTAACAGGTATGTTTAGTTTAGCACAAACGTCACTCAGTATCGTACTACAAGATATGCAAATTGTCATATCAGGACTTCAGGAAGGCATTATAGTAATTTAAAATATTTCATTATGGAAATGACAATCTTACCCTTGCAAACTATATTGTCAAAAGCTGAATCAAACAGAACTTTTCACAGAAAACAGTAGAAAGAAACAAAGTACCCTAAACAGTAATGCAATGCACTTCACATCTTCAACTAGCTTCTTTCACAACCATATATTCCAACTACGTACAAGATAATTTAATTCGATACTTTTGAGTGTAGGCAAGGGAGAAGTAATTACCTGTTCAGAGCAGCAGAATGCAGATCTCTTCTATGGCATTCTCGGAGGACTAGGACAGTTTGGGATAATCACCCGGGCAAGAATCTCTCTCGAACGAGCTCCTAAAATGGTAAATTATTTTTTGTTCTATCCATAAATCCGATACAGAAAGAAGACACATGTTGCAAAAACTTAATAACGTAATAATGATTTTTGGCAGGTGAAATGGATTAGAGTCTTGTATTCTAATTTCTCCAAATTCTCCAATGATCAAGAGCATTTAATCTCATCTGACATTTCTTTCGACTATATTGAAGGATTTGTAATTATAAACAGAACTGGCCTCCTCAACAACTGGAGGTCCTCCTTTAATCCCAAAGACCCTCTTCAAGCCAGCCAATTCATTTCAGATGGAAGAACTCTCTACTGTCTAGAAATTGCTAAATACTTCAATCCAGATGAGTCTGATACTATGAGCAAGGTAAGACTCCAAGAAAAAAAGTCACACAAGAATACTAATGAGCCTGACATTGTGTTCACTAGATCAAAGTCCTTGTTTTTAACCTCTATGCTCTAACGCAGAAAACCGAGGACTTGCTGTCAGAACTAAGTTATATTCCATCCACACTCTTCATGTCGGAAGTTTCTTATGTGGATTTCCTGGACAGAGTACATGTATCTGAAATAAAGCTCCGAGAAAAAGGTTTGTGGGAAGTTCCACATCCATGGATGAATCTTCTGATTCCTAGAAGCAAGATTTCTCAGTTTGCTCAAGAGGTCTTCGGCAATATTCTTACCGAGAGTAGCAATGGTCCCATCCTCATCTATCCAGTCAACAAATCCAAGTAATTAGACCAAAAATATCAAATCAATTCCCCCATTTAAATTCTCAGTCGTATTCTCAACCTAACTTTAAATTCACATTGCAGGTGGAACAATAAAACATCTCTAGCCACCCCAGAAGAAGATATTATCTATCTAGTGGCATTCCTATCCTCTGCAGTGCCATCTTCCACAGGCAAAGATGGCCTGGAACATATTTTAACACAAAACCAAAGAATCCTGGATTTCTGCTCTACAGCTAATCTTGGGATTAAGCAATATTTGCCGCATTACAGCACCCATGAAGAATGGCAGGCTCACTTTGGTCCTCAGTGGGAAGTTTTTATGAAGAGGAAATCAACTTATGACCCTTTAGCAATCCTAGCTCCTGGGCAAAGGATCTTTAAAAGGCGATAGCCTTCCTATGATGATGGCTACTCGAGCAAGACACAAAATACACAAAGTGTGTTTGAAGCATATGGAACAATTATGCTTAAAATTGTAAATTATTACTGATCGTCATACATTGTTAAGTTTTCACAAGCAGCATTGGTAAGAGAGAAAATTAGCAGGCCATTTGACAATGTTGTTAATTAAATTGAAAATTTTAAGTTTGCAAATTTTGTGAAAAGGACTTAGAGCATTAACCTCATAATGGCTGATTTTTAACCATATCATAGAGAGAGCTACGATATTAAATTTCTTGTTACTTCTATGAACTAGGAAAAACTTCCAAATTTGCTCCCAGTATAAACCAGAAAGCAAACAAAAACAATAAAACTGTAATGAATAAAGCCAAATCGTAAAGTAACATGCAAAGTGCATATCACAAATTCTTATAAGCAAAGTTATTCAAGCAAAAGTCAACCGCAACGACTCACAAAGTTGGAATTGACAAATAAACTATTTTCCTTCTGCTGATTCCCTCCAGCCAATACCATACTTGCATATTTCTTCCCGTGGCTCTTCATAGTTTATGGCAGCAAGGATAGTTGCTTCAAAGTCAGTTGAATCACTTGCAACAGGAAGAAAGCTATTTAAATCATCTCTAGCTCCGAAGCCTCCGGCCTGTATAACATCATCAGTGGTAATGGAAGCATCCATATTTACATCCCCAGATTTGTCCTCATCAATAGGTGCTTTTTGGGTAACTTTCTCACCACCTCTCCACTCAGCCACATTAATGTGTTTGTGATTGCCTGGAGATCTGCGACCACCTTTTGCAATATTTTGATTAGATTAAGCTGCTTCTTTCCTCATGTTTTTTTCACCTTTACCTGGGGCATTGAGAGCACAAAAAAAATTGCAATTGCCATATCAATCCAAGCGTATGAATCACTTAAAAAATGGAGCTATTGACAAAAGAGAAAAATTCTTATCAACCTTCTCAGACAAATTCAAAGTTTCTAAGTGGTCCAATTTAAACTTCATCATGCATAAAAGTGAAATTACACTCATCCTCCGAAGCAAAATTGTTCAAGCAAGATGTCTTCTCAATAGTTACTGAATTTAAGGAGGGAGGATGGACAAATTATTAAATTTCAACTTCTTTATTCAAGCATAGTTGCATAAACAGAGGTCTTCTAATTAAAGAAACTCCTGCTAACGTACGTGTTTATGCAGTTTAAGCATGTTTCAGCTGAGAAAAACAGCCATTTTTCAAGAACGAACAATATTCCATATTGCCAGAGAAGGAAAAGAGAGAATGTTTTTATTCATTTAGTATGCATTAGAATATGTAACTAAATATGGAAGTCATCACTTAGAGACGAGAAGTTATCAGGTACTTCAGACATGGAAAAGCTACCGCCATGCCAACAGAGTGGACAATTACTGTTAATCTAATTTTCCTTTTCTTGACTAAAATTGTCATCATTAGATGCCAAGACACTATCATTTCAAACATATAACAGATACACCAAAATCAACATATAGTAGTATATATTTTGCCATACATTTCAAAGAGAAAATAAAGATTCGACTGTACTTTCATTTCAACCATTATCTACTTTTGCCACAACATTAAGACCTTGATGTTTGTCTCCAATGGATGGTGAAACATCACAAACAAGACATCAAATGTCTGTGTTTTGTAAGATTGACTTTCTCACATTGATTTCGTCATCACATTATGGTAACTGTCAAAAAGAATGACCACAATTGGCATGACAATATAAGAATTCCTATCACAGCCCATGAGCCCAACTGCAAGATGCAAAAACAAGATATGTTTAAACACTTCTATAAAATGTCCTATCAGCTATATTGTTTGGACTCCACACCTATATCTAATATGGGTATATATCCGGGAGTTTAGTTTTTTATTTTTTAAATTTTAGAATATATGGATACAGTTAAAAAGTATCAAAAATTAGAGTACTGGTATGGTGTGTATATATATATATAATAATAATAATTTAAGTTAAAATATAGATAAAATTATAATATTAAATTGCTAAATAAAATAAAATATTTTAAATTACAAACTTAAAGTATAAACAAATAATAATTTTAAGTCTATTTAAATTGAAAATCATCTCAAATTTGTTATATAATCTATATTAATTTTTATCACCACCACAAATCATAATCGTCAATTATAGGTCATTAAAAGAATTCTTTAAACGCCACAAAATCATTTTCTTACAAGTCAATTTGATTTGCATATATAATTTAAATGAAATTAAGATTATGAGTACCCACTTTTAAAATGAATGATTCGGTAAGAATTTTATACCAATACCAATGTCATACTCAAATGTTACAAATATTTCTTAAAAAATGAAATGTCGAAGTAAAATAATCTATCCAAGCTCAAACATAAGATGCAAAAACAAGATATGCTTATTAAATACTTCTATAAAATCCCATCACAGCTCAAACACAAATGTCCAAGAAAGTTTAAGTTTAATCTTAATGAAATTTATTCTCTCTACCCCATATAAATCAACATAGGTAACCTTTGTCAAGGGTATGAGTAATATATTTTCCAAAGTTGTCAAGAACATCAATGTGACTTAAAATTTTTAGTCCATTAAATTACACCATAAAATGCCATGCGAAATTTCCAATTGACTCTTAAGAATCAAAATTATTTCGAAAGTAGGAAAAAAAATTCCAAATTACTAGAATAGAGTCAGATAAGCAAGTGATACATAAGTTAGCACCATGAGAAATTTCATCTGACTTGTCTTCCATACGGTATAGATATGTTCACAAATGGCCTTTCTTTCCTTGGCAATAAGACCCTCCACGATCTTCTGCTATTAAAAAGCAGTAGTATTACTACACGTAGATGACTAATATTTTTATTAAGCAGAATAACTACTCTGTCACCAAAATGAAAAAACAGAGTAACTACAAAGTAAAAAGCACCACACAAACAAATTCAATGATGTCTAAAAAAAGTCATGTATACTAGAAACATCAAGAAAACATAATTAAAATGAAATGTGCAGTTTTCTTCTCACCTATGATAAACAAAACACATTGCGTGCTCGAAACAAAAATTAACTTCTCGATCCTGAAGAGTAGGTTTTAGATTGTAATGATCTCTAAATCCCAATCACAATTTCATATTCACAACACTTATGACACTGCTTACTTCCACTTAAACATAATACATCTGTAAAATGAAATATATACCAGATACCAGATAAATAGATATAGGCAGAGGACAATCTCAATAGACAAAGGGTATTTGATTTCCTTTGGAATTTCCAGAAAGAACTTACTTTCCTGTCTTCATTAAAGGTTGAAAATAAAATAAAATTTAAAGCAACCCTCTGATCATGTTTGTGGGCAAAATATATTGTTAATAAACGACCAATCAAGGGGAAGAAAAAACGTTGGCAGAACGCATGACTGATAGCCATATTTAATCAAGCCCTATATTAGTCTTTGGCTTGGAAACTGAGATTTTATTATTACAACACGACTTCATAATAATCTTTCAATGGTCATTTTCTTAAATTATAAACCGAATACCAAAAGAACAAGGAGAAAGTTCAATTCTACAAAGAAAGACTCGAATTTATGCTTGGTAAACAAAAACAAAAGTTGATGGAACGGGATTTCTTTTACATTATTCTATTTCATATCAATGCAATGAACTTTCTTTCTAATAGCTAGATTTGTCGACAGTCCCTGGCTACAATCCCAAGAGCATAATAACATTTGATCATGGTCAAAGCAAGCATTCTCTTGAACTGAATTCGTTTCACAATAGTTATAACTGACAGCTATATGATAGTCCTTTGCACTAAATTGGGCAACAATCAATCCTGCGAAAGTTACTTGCATCATGATTAGCTTTGCAAAAGAATTCCGTTTTCCTGATTTATAATTGGCACGGTGGATGAACATTTCTGTAGGTGTTAAAATAATAGCCAACTTTAGTGTTAATGTCAAGAGGAATAGTTTACAGTATATAAGCCATGATAAGAAACCTCAAAGGAGGTCAAGCCTTTGATTGCCAGGCAAACAATTAGTTTTACCTCTGCCACATAGTATCATCAAAGTAAAGCCTGCAAGGTTTTTCTTTTTTTCAATATATATCTCTCTCCAAAAAAATGATATATCCATATCAAAATGTATTATGGTCATTGATTGGAAATACCAATTTATTATATTCTCAAAAAGAGGTCAAATGGAGTAACTATTGCTTCTAAAAAAAAATCCCTATTTTGTTTAAAAAAATTCTTAATTTTTGTCCTTTGTTTTTTACAACCATATAATTATGTTTTATACAAATATAAAACTTTTTCTATAATTTTTGAATAAAGATATTGCTTTTCAAAAAAGAAAAAAACTTAAAAGAGTAAGTTTATTAATTTTTTGAAATTATTAAAATTATATTGACGGATTTGTAAGGAAAATCTGTCGCCGAATTTTTAAAATTATTAAATATTTGCTGAGTGTTATGCTTAGCAGCATTAATTTTTATGGAGTCCAAATCATTAGAATTGTACACGGATCCTGAATCTTCCCAAATTGGAAGTAAAAACCGAAAAAAAAAAGATTTAGAACCAAATTGTATTGTTGACTTTTTGATTATAACCGAACTGTATTGTAAGAAATTCAAATAATTGAAAATTTTAAATGCTAAAAATAATTTTACATGCTAAAATTTTTGTGATAATTGTGTAAAAAATTGAATTTATAATCTTCATATAAATTTAAAATAAGTTCATCGTCAATCTAATCAACTATCTTTATTATTAATATATAAATAAAAAAATATTTATAATATATTGCTAGTCTCATTTTTTACTATAAATTTTTTATCACTAATTATATTTTTTAGCATTTATAATTTATTTTAATTAAATTATATAATAAATCTACATTATATTAATTATTTGGTAAATTAATTTAAGTGAATCAATTATAAAGTAACCTAATTTATAATAAATGTACTATAATTATATGATAAATCAATATAAATTATGATTTGTTTTAATTATATTATATAATTTTTTGTCAAAATAATTATATTATTTTAAATTTAAATACTAATATATATTATATTATTAAATAAAAAATATATAATGCATATATTTAATAAATTTATATGTTTATATACCTTATAACTAGTAAAAACATTATAGTTATATATATATATATATATATATATATATATATATATTTAGTCATAAAATTACATACTTTATAATTATATACTTATAGTTATATATCTAATAATTTAAAATTTAAAATAATATTATATGCATACTAAATTTACAATGATCAATTGATTCTTTTCTCTATAGTTTCAGAAGAGAGAATTCTAAGAGAGTTGCTAACTCCAACTATCGTTCATGTATAATCTATACTAAATCTGACCAACTGTCCATTTTATCTTATTTATATTCTTAACAGTTTATTTTTGTCTCAATAGAGTCTTTTAATGTCATATTTCGATTATTTTTTCCATTATTTAAAAAAAATAAGTCACTTGTTATATGATTTTTTTTATCAAAATAATTGTATTATATTAAATTTTTGTACTAATCTAAATTATATTAATAAATAAAACATATAAATAATTAATCATATACTTAATAAACTTATGTATTTATATACTTTTATAATTAATGTGCATGCTCTATATATATATATATATATATATATATATATATATATATTAAAATTAAATAATCACAATACTTATATTTTATATTATATACTTATAGTTATATGCTTATATTTATACTTATACTTCTGAATTTATATATCAGATAATTTAAATTTTAAATATTATTATATATTATATTATGTTATATTTTTTTATCAAAATAATTATATTATATTAAACTTATATATTAATCTAAATAATATTAATAAATAATATATATAATTAATATTGTAACACCCATTATCTACCATATACACAAAATAAGATAAAATTTCGTTATCTCACTATTTTTATATCATGATTTTAATTTATATGTTCATTCAAATAACTTATATATATATATATATATATATATATATATATATATATATATATATATATATATATATATATATATATATATATATATATTAAAATACATCAAGTGAAATATATATAATACATATATAGTAAAATTGATCCTTACGAGGTGACTACCATTATTGTTTGGCTCTATAAGTAAGATCTACTGATACTAGCAACCAATTTTATGTACATACATATCGCTGCTTAACTCTACTAAAAACTACACAAAAGAAAACAAATTCATGTGTTGTGTATAAAACTCAGTGGTACAAAAACTTATAATAAAAGTCAATTTGAATGAAAATATAAACTAAATTAACAAAATTTTGAAAAAGATTTTCATATATAAAAACTATTAATAAATTATTTACTTATACATAAAAATATACATATATATATATTATTAAATAAAATTTATCAAAATCAAAGTCATTGATATTAATACCACAAGTATATAATAAATGCAATATAAATTTTAATCATTCATTAAAATAAAAATTTTATCCAACTCATATATTAATAGACCATTGACCTACTTTTAGAAAAATAAATGGTACCGTCAAATAACGAAAATCTTAAAATCTAAGATAATTACATGATTAAGGTAAAAAATAATCACATAACCCCAAATAAAATCATCTAATTCAAGATAACCACATGACCAGTCTTAATCCCAAATAATCACAAGATCGGTAATTAAATAATATGTATAGTATAAGATAACCACATAAGTCATACAATACCTCTCATGACCAATATATCCACAGGCCATGAAGTTTCTACTTTATTAGTATGCCAACAATTCTCTAACTTATTGTTTAGGCTAATATATGAGTTTATCGATATATATAAAATATTAAAGTATTTATAATACCAAAATTTTTATAGATATAATCGTTATCAATTTCTCATACAATTATTTAATAGAATAAAAATTTACCACATGAAAAAAATAAATTTATTTCATTAAAATCTCATATCGACGTATTTATTTTATACTAATACATTTTCTTTACCAAAATATTTTATTTTTATCATAAAATATATTTCCATGAACTTTCTAAATATTTAATATTTTCATAAATGTTATATATAAATATTTTTCTAAAATATAAATCAAATTTATGTCAAAAAGTATATAAAAATCAATTTAAATTACAATTGACTTATATTATAAGTTAATACACAAATCTTTATGTTAACTTGCCAGAGACTGTCGACTCATTTTTTATTCCAACTCCTGCTAACTACTTTGACGGTGTACCTGAATAACCATTAATTTCTAATTGGTTACCATGTCAATACAAATTATTAAATTTAAATGAAAATTAAACTACTCATTTAATTTTTTCAGCTATCATATTTACGAATATTTTTCTATCGGTCTTATTTCACGCTATACACGGCTAACGTGAAATTTTCAAATTAATTAAAATTTTCTCTTATCTTCTAATTTTTTTTCAATTTATTTACTTTTTCCTTCATATTTTTATTTTCCATTTTTTCCTCCAAAAATCTATTTCCAACTCAAAATTTTCTATTAATTCAATAAATAGTCTGAAAATTCCAACTAAATTTCTATAATTACTATGACTCATTATCTTCCATTTTCCATCATCAATTTCACCAAAATTACATTCAATAATTCCTAATAAATTTTTCAATAATTATACCAAAAATCAAAAAATTCACCAAAATTTCTATTAAAATTTTCTCCCATTCCAAAAAATAATTTTCACTTCCAAACACTCCATATATCTCCATTATCATTATTTTAAGGCACAAATCATTCAAAAAAAAATTTCAAAAATTTGGCCATAATTATAGAAAATTCCCAATAATTCCATAAAATTTTCTAAAAATTATTCCTATCAATTTTTCATCATATCCATTATCCTCAAATCTCATTCTACTCATTTTCTATTTTTATCTAATTTTCTCTACCAAACCCTAATTTTATATTTCTTTCTGATTTCACCAATTCTTTATTTTTCTCAAATTCTAGTGAAGAAAAAAAATAAGAAAATGGAGGAATTTTTCACTTTTAAAATTCCTTAGAAACTTTTGCCAAACTCATTTTTTCTCCAAATAATTTTTTTTTCTCCCTTAAATAAATTCTTCTTACCTCTAAAACTTGATTATAAAGATTTGCAAGAGAGAAATAGAAAAAACAAATTAGAGGAAAGTAGCTATGAGTGGGTCGATCAAGGAAGAAGGAGAAGATGAAGATTTTTGTTTGATATTAAACAAAATTGACTTTTATATCTTAATTAGTAACTAATTAATCTACTTTCACCTTTAATCTCGTGCTCTATTGGCTACTTAAAATTTAATTAACTTTTTAAGTTGACAAGTGACCCAATTATATACTAATTTCATTTGACTTAAACCAATTTCCACCAATCACCAATGTTCATCTGAAATAATCAATTATTTAATTTATTTCTCCAAAATCCGACCTCAAAACAATTTAATCCCGTTAAATTAAATATAAAAAATATTATAAAATAATTTTCTCTTCGAAATGGTTTTTTAAATTTTATAAAATAACTTTCGATGAGAAAATCGTATTTTTACATTATAGTGATTTTTCTTAATCGGACGCATAAACATTTTTATACTGTCCGATTTCTAATTTATTAGTTTTAAAAATCTTAGAATTACATTGCAATCATATCAGTGCTATTGTGATCGTGAACTCATCTCTCTAACTCATAAGTAGAAAAATCATATTATAAACTTACACTAATAACCGTATTTTCACAATTCGGGCATTTAATCTTATAACTCCACTTATGACTTTAAAATAATATTTTTCATATTTTGATATGCTTAAATCACATTTTCATTGCCAGGAAAAAGCTTCTATTTTAAGTCTAATTTGTTGTCTCAATTTGCATGTCAAGTATGAAATCACAACAATTGATCAATTCAATTAAACTTTCATATTATACATTTTTATTATCATATGAAAATAGTTTTTCTCATACTTATTTATTCATATTTAAACTTTGATCGGTACGTTTTTGTACTATAATACATATAACTGAAATACGCATTTACGATCAGAATCTAGATTGCGGACGTGACAAATATACTTAATAAACTTATATAATTATATACTTTTATAATTAATGTAAATACTAAAGTCGCATACATAATTTAAAAAATCACAAACTTACATACTTATATTTTATAATTAAAATTTTCAATTCATAAATCTTTTATATAAGAAAATATTGCATTATTTTATTTTAATTCAATGATTTAAAGAAAATACTCATAAATTTTTTTTACTCCTCAAAAATTGATCGTTTATTATGAACATTTTTATGTGATGATTGTGAATTTTTTATAATACTATTAAATACTAATTTTAGATTTTATGCACTTTTATTTAGTTCAAAATATCCGAATACTGGATTGTTTTGAATTGTATTATTTAGTATCGAAAAAACTGAAAAACAGTACCGAATTGTCCCGAATTTTCAAGTCAATACAATATGGAGATTTTTTCTTTTCAATAAAATACAAGACTTAGATTTATAAATATCCGAATTTTCAAAATAATACCGGAAATTTTTCAATCTCCGAATTGGATCGGACCGTATACACTTCTACAAGCCATAGGGCCATATTAGAATTCTATCAATGGAATGATCCAATTAAGAAAAAATAAAAACATTTTATATGAAATTGAAAAAAAAACATTAAATATATATTTGAAAACATTAGAGAATATTTTCGAAGATAATATTCTTAATTTATCCTCCCATCCTCGGTATTTAACAATGCATCTTCCTTTCATCATGCGCTGTATCCCTTTCTTTAACACACCAAATGCCTTGGGAAAAAAAAATTTGTAACTTTTTCCTGCCCTTTGAGCATCACATATATTTGATACAAGTGAGCAATCATAGCTTCGAGTTGAAAAAAATATCATATGACCTTAATAAAATTCATTTTTTTAGCAACTTGACTTTATTTTTAAAAATTTGCTGCTTTATTGTTAATTAGTAATATTGAAATTATAATTGTGGAAGTCATATCTAAATTCTACAAGTCTTGACAATGACCTTCAGTAAGATTAATATATTTTTTTATAATTTTGTTAACCATTTATTGTCTTGTTCCATTTTATTTTATTATAACATTTTTTGCCTTTTTTTTAAAAAAGTTTTGACAAAATGTCAATTAAACCTTTGATATTTTCATTTAACTTTAACTATAATTTTTCCATACCCCTCAATTAAATATAGATTGAATTTCTTTCTATTAATAGCCACCTCCAAGCCTCATAAAATGGGAAATAACCATAAGAATAGATAGTTTTTTTTATAATATTATATGAAAAAATATAATTGCAATCGGGTTAACGTTACAAACAAAATATCAATTTAACCACAGACCCATTATCATAATATCAACTGTACATGTAGAAAGTTAAACATTCAATATTATCCTGATGCGGGTAATAAATGGTCATATAAAGTTGTCATCAATCGCATTCTGATAGTCAAATGCAGCAGAAGCTATCTCTAATTGCTCTAGAATAGCATCTAGTTTAGGAGAAAACAATATTTAAATAATAGACATGGATAGAATGTATTACTTAATTTTTTCCTTTTCAAAAAACATTTTCCAGTTGTTTGAAAAAACTAAGGAAACAAATATTTTTTTGTTTATTTTATCTATTACCCTGTGAAATTCAATCTATCTAAAGGTCTTTAGCAGCTTTATAATATAGTATGTACTTTTAGTAACCAATATACAGAAGCAGTTACTATAAGAACTAATGCAGTTAAAAAATTGGAAATATTCTATAGCAAACATTTCTTTAATCAATGTGCATGAAAAAAATTTCAGTGAGAATAATAATACAAAATTCATTACCTAAAAAAATGTCTAAATAAGAGTTTATGCAACTAGAAGCTTAGAAAATCGAGCAGTAAATATATGTTGGATGGGTCTACAAATAAAAATATTTAATACGAGTAAATAAAGGAATGAAACCAACATATTGCTATATTTGCTGTTTATAGAAGGTTAATACATTGCAAAATGGTAAAAAAATAATTAGTTTATGGGAATGGACGTAGCTAAAAGGGTAACAACATATTTTAGCAAATTTTTTTATTAAATGAATAAGATATGTATAAGATTCCACCAAATATTTTATTAGATGCATTAGATTTTATCAAATCATCTATTAAATGAATGAAATTTCCCTAAATCTTAGCAAATCTTCTATTAAATGAATGAATGTGTGTAATAAATTTTAGATCATACCAAATCCTCTATGAGATGCATTACATCTTATGAAATTACGGAATCATCTATTAAATGAATGAGATTTGCCTATTAAATATTTTGAACAAAGTACAATTTAGGGTAATCTTTTTTTTTGTTTTTTATTCAGTAGTGAACGACATAAAAGTGCTAGACCTAAAAAACGATTAAAACATGTGCAATTTTAGTAATATTATTTATCTACTATAACAATATTCACAATTTACAAATATAACTATTCCTTTTAGTAATATTTTTACCGGTTTTCTAGACTTTTCTATATTGTTTTCACCTAGTAATACAGTGTAAAAAAAAAAAGCAAATACATTTTAATTGCCGATCATAAAATAGAACAACTTAAAAATATATGACAAAGACAATTTAAAGATATAAGGATTAGAGATGGAAATGGGGCGGATTTGGGATGGAGTTTTCCGTTCCCGTATCCCGACCCTGCTCTAAGTTCTGATAGAAAAATTTTTTGGATTCCCGTCTCCATACCACACCGGGATAAAGATCCCCGATCCCCAAATTTTATTAAAATTTTTTATTTTATTTTAATGTTAAAATTATTTTTTGATTATTTTATTTTAATTAATTAGTTAATTATATAATTTTGTAAATAAAAAAATATTTTTTACTTAAAATAAGTGTTATAATTTTATTTTTATTATTATTTTTAAAATATTAATTATATTAAAATATAAATAATTATTATATATAAATATTAAAAATATATAAATATATTTTTGGGTTGGGAATCGGGACGGGAGATATATATACCATACTTGCTACATCCCCGACACAAAAAATTCGGAGTCGGAGAGTAAAAAAATTTATTTGAAAAAACCATCTCATTCGAGGTGGGGCACCGCGAAATAGAGAAAAATTGTCATCCCTAATAAGAATATTGGTATCTACCCTTAGGCCTTGACAATGACTGACAAAATTTCAACATCGTTTTATCCCTCCTGATTAAGGGTTTTTTTCTCATTTTATCTCTTATTAAAAAATTTCTCTATTAATTAAAGACTTAATAAAATGGTGTTAGAAATAAATTGCAATAAAAAGTTTTTAAAATAAATGATAATTAATTATTTTCTTTATATGCGTGAAAAAAGTCAGAATGAAAATTTGAAATATAATGAAAAGAATATCGAATTTATATGCTATGCACATACAATTTATAACTAAAAATACCTTTCAAAAAAATTATTACCTTATATTTTCTTGGTATCAAGTTGCATAATACAATATTCCAACTAATTAACGAAAAGTCCAATAGACAAACTGAAAACTTAATCAAACATATTATAACCAACCAATATTGTGGTAGTAGTAGTCCAATAGACAAACTGGAAATTGAATCGAACATATTATAACCAACCAATATTGAAGTGGTAGTAGTAGTAATCCATGAATTATATATAATAAATAATCCAAAAAATTCAACAAAAACAGAATGGAAAGTGCATAATATATTACTGGAATTGGAAAATAAGTTGATCAACAACATTTTATTAGTTGCATCATGCATTTCCTTAGTTTCATCCTAAATTATCTTTTTTTACCATTACTAATTTTTTTCTCCCCCATTGTCAAAATTGGAACTCATGACTCAAGCCCACCCAAATGAAATTATCATGCCAATGGAAAATTATATTATAAGCAGTGTAGTCAAAATATCAAAAAAATAAATTTAGAATTTAATTAATTTAATTAACTGATTTCTTTAATTTTTTATAAACTGTTTTTCTCAAATATGTTTCTGGAAAAAAACATCTATTTATCTGCTTCTCTTCAAAAGCAGTTTTCAAAACTTAAAAAATTTAAAAATAAATTTTTTTCTTCATAAGCGTTTTTGCTAAACGCAATGCCCCAATGTCAAATTTGATTCCAACACCTATTCACCTATTAAGTACTAACTCATGGGTTTTGTAATGGTAATTTTTAAACTAAGATAACTTAGATTCACAGAAAAATGCAAGCTATGGAACAATCTAAGATAACTTAGGCTAACAAAAAAAAATCCAGTTGTTAACCCAATAGAGTGCAACAATATAATGGAAAGAACATAAAAAAAAAATATTAATTAAAGAGGTGAAACTATGAAATGATACCTGCAAGCCATACTTGTTAAGCTTCTTAATGGCAACTACTATAAAATCACCTTGACCATTCGATGGCTTAATGGTACCCTTACACACACTTCCAAATCCACCTTCACCAATCATGAATGTCCTGTTAAAACTATGGGTTGCCTTTCTAAGCTTATGAAGAGATAATACTCTCAAAATTATGCTATTTCTCGTTGTACAATTCATTTAAGCTCTTTGATCAAAGTAAAGATCTTGATGTACGAATAAAAGGTAAACTATCTAGTCTGCTTTGGAATCTTAATTCAGGGGCTGATCTTGAATCTTTTTTCTTCTTCTTCGATTGGAACTTGGGTTGCTTTCTTGCTTTGATCGGAGATGGAAGACGCGACATGAGTAGTTGCTTTTTTGCCTTGATCAGATAGGGAAGACACAGTTTGGTGGGAAGGTAGTTGGTGTGGGTGGTACAGGTTGGGGGTGGACTGAATAAGGGTAAAAATATGAAAATAAGAGGGTGCAAGGAAGAGAAGAAGGGGAGTGGCGATGAAGCTTGTGATATTTTTTTCTAAAAGAAATGAATGCGGGGTAAATGGGTCAGATTTGGTGGGCAAAATACCAAAATAGCCTTAAAAATGGGGTAGTTATAAGTGTAAAAGTAAGGAGCTCATCAAACAGTGTTATTTTTATTGAGGTATATTTTTTTTGAATGTAGAGATTTCATTCAATCAAACAAGGTAACACAAGGAAGGCCTCATTAAAAAACCCTGGTAGGTAAAACCCAAAGGGAAAAACTCCACCAAGGAAAAGAGTGCCCTATCATAGAAAAACAACCAAGTAAGGAAGACATTACAAAACATAAAAAACAATAAGGTTATGAAGTCAACTTGGACTCTCATCCTCCAACCAAGTCTCATTCCTATGTGATTCAACACCATATTTAGTAATACCATCAGCCACCATGTTAGCACTACGAGGAATAATATATAACTTGAGCACTTCACACTGGGAGATGAGTAAATCAATGTCTGCTAATAAAATTCCAATGTCTGCAGCAATGAGAGCATCACCTATCACGTTTGCCAACACTTTGGAATCAGTTTCAACTTGCAACCTTTTGATGTTGATATCATTAGCTAGAAGAAGACCGTCACGAAGGGCAATAGCCTCAGTCTTAAACACTGAGCTACACAAATCTATATGACTCACTTTCGCTATTATGCATTCCCCTTTGTCATTTCTTATAATTGCACCAGAGCCACCAACGCTAGAATGGATGTTCAAGGAAGCATAAATATTAAGCTTGTAGGTACCAACTTTCAGTTTGCTCCACTTGACAGAGATGTTATTACTATGGGTCATTGGAGAAGTGTCAATATGGGCAACCGAATATGCATTTAGATATGACTCAGCCAAACCGTAAATGTCCTTAGGATTGTTCATCCTCTGCCCATAGATCATATCATTCTGCCAACACCATAAGAGCCACAAACAAACATAAAAAAGATTAAAACTTTCAGTATTATTATTTTTGTTTATTTCAATGAGATTATCAAGCATTAACAGAGAACTGAACTTAGAAATTAGATGAGAAAAATGAGAGTATTTTCATGCCTTACGTGATGTCTGACGTTGAAATAGGGCATGAGTTGTAGATTCGTTGCCAAACCCACACCTCAAACATAAAGGATCAATAGAAACATGATGACTCCTTAGGTTCTCCATTGTATGAATCATATTGTCACAAACTCTTCATATAAACACTTTAATTTTAGAGGGGATATGGAGGCTCCAAACTTTGTTCCACCAGCTTTTAAAAATAGATGAGGTAGATTCTGCTTCTGAACTTTGAAAACTCAAACCCAATTTAGAAGCACTCTTGACCGAATAGCCTCCTCTAGTTTCATAATGCCAACACCACCCATATTCCATGAGGAACCGTGGCCTGAGGATATTTAAAATGATATATGCCTCACAATATAGAATTTTTTTTATCACCAAACTTATATTTCAATTGTCGTTAACATTAATTAGTGAGCTGGGCCGAAAATTTAGCTGGAGAACAAACAGAGAAAAAATCATAAATGTCTTAGGCACAGGAATCCATTTATCTCCATATACTTTTATATCCTTATCGTTTCCCACTCTTTCTTTTAACCCTTTTTCTATAAGTTGTCTCCTCCAAAGAATACTTCTCCAAATGAAAGAAAGGTTGTTTCCTAGAGTTGCCTCTAAAAATGACTCATGGGGTAAGTAACAGGCCTTGAATATTTTTCCAACTGAAGAATCATGTCTTGTTAAGATTCTCTATGCTTGCTTTTCAAAAAGAGATTGATTAAAAATCTACATTTCTCTCAACCCTATACCACCACTTTCCTTAGTCTTGCAAAGTCTGCTCCAAGCTTTCTAGTGTATCTTTCTTTTACCGTCATCCTCACCCCACCAAAAATTAGCAATATGTCTTTCCACATATAAAAGTAAAGACACAGGAAGCTTGAAGTACAACATGGAATAAGTTAGGATAGCTTATAAAACTATTTTTATAAGACACTCACAACCCTCAGTAGAGAAGGTCTTGGAATTCCAATTATTTATTATGTTAATCACTCGATCTCTGATATAGCCAAATTGAATTCTTTTGTTCCTCAAGGATACTGTAGGAAGACCCAAATATACCTAATGACCATTGACTTCCTTCACTCCCAAACAATCCTTCATCATACTTTTATCTATATTTTTTGTGTTAGGACTGAACAATAAGGCAGACTTTTCAAAGTTGATAAGTTGGCCAACTACTCTTTCATAATCCTCAAGTATCCTCTTCATACTATTGCATTCCTCCTTAGACACTGTCCCACAAAGGAGACTGTCATTGGCAAAAAATAGGTGTGTGATAGGTGGGCAAGATCTTGTGATTCTAATACCACTTAAAAGTCCCAAGTTTGAAGCTAAAGTGAGCATAGAAGACAAACTTTGAGCACAAATCAGAAAAAGATATGGAGAGAGAGGGTCACCCCATCTTAGTCCTCTGCTTAGGTTGATCAAGCCACATTGACTGTCATTAATAAGGATGAAGTATAAGACTGAAGAGATGCAATTTATAATTAATTAAGTCCATTTACTGCAAAGCTCCTTCTGATCATGGATTGTTCAATGAAAGACCACTCCACCCTATCGTAGGCTTTACTCATTTCTAGTTTCAACGCGAAGTAGCCTTTTCAACCTTTTTTTAGATTTCTCAACCAATGCACAACCTCAAAGCCTATTAAAAAATTGTCCATAATCAGTTTATCAGGAACAAAGGCACATTAGGTATCGTCAATAACATATGGCATTATCCCTCTCATTTTATTCACCATAGCCTTTGATAAAATTTTATACCTCACGTTGCAAAGACTGATAGGACAAATTTGTTCAACAGATTCTAGCTTCTTAACCTTTGGGACAAGGGTAATGAGGGTTTTGTTCCAATATGTCATATCCTTCTCTTCTTTCAAAAATTGAAGATATTCCTTGGTAACCTGATCCCCCACAATATTCCAATACTTTTGGTAGAATAAGGCAGCATCCCATCCGGACCTGGGCCTTTACTAGGGCATATGTCAAAGACAACATTCTTAATCTCCTCAACTGTAAAAGAAACTGACAAGCGACATTTCATATCCTCAGAGATTGATTGTGTCGCATTCAAGAGGACCTGATTCATATCTTCATGCCTTGGATTATAAGAAGAAAAAAGATCTGTAAAATAGTTGGAGATGGTTGAGGTGATATTTTCCTGAGAATATACCCAAACACCATTCTCATTTCTAAGGCCATTGATTTGGTTAGATTTTCTTATAGCAGTTGTTGTTTGGTGAAAAAATTTGGAGTTTTCATCTCTATGTCGCATCCAACTGACTTGAGATCATTGATGCCAATACATCTCTTCCTGATTTAAAAGTTTATCTAATTCTCTTTTTCGGTAACTTACTTGCATCAAGTGATCCATATTAGTCGAATCTCCTTTTAAGCTTTCAATTTCAGTTCTAAGGTGCTTAAATCTCATAGGCAAATGTTTAAACTTCATCTAGCTCCACTGAGGGAGGGCCTTTCCACATTTGACTAAACCATTTATCACATCGAAGTTAGACCCTGAATGTCTATCTTTCCAAGCGGATTTAATGATATTTTCACATTCCTCTTTTCTAACTCAATAAGCTTCAAATCTAAAAGGTTTTTTTCCTCATCTAACTAACTTTCTCCCGTTTTGCTCGGATGGAGCATTCAAGTGTAACTTTAGGACTCAATGGTCTGAATGATAGAAATCCAGCACCTCATATTGACTTTAAGGGAAATACTCAAACCAACTCTCACTAGCAAGAAATTTGTCTAACCGACAATGAACTAAATCCCCCATCTTATGATTGTTAATCCAAGTGAACATAGTTCCAGTGAATCTGATATATTTCAAATCACAATTTCCAATACATTCAGTAAAATTTAACATGCTAGACAATCTCCTTAATCAAACACCCCTCTTTTCTTTGTCAAAAGTTACCTCATTGAAGTCCCCTCCAATCAACCACGACAGTTGGCTTAGCTCAGTAAAACTATAAAGTCTCCTGATGAGTTCCCAAGTGACATGCCTCTGAGAGAATGAACTAATACCATACACACCAGTGAATCTCCAACTCATTCCATCAATGCTCACAACTGAGTCAATATTTTGGTTGACCTGATAGAAACCTCAAAAGGTTGCTTCCAAAAAAGGATCAAACCTCCATTAGCTCTTGACCTATCAACACAAAATTGACCTTCAAACCCCAACAGGACTTGAATATATTCCACTGCATCTTTGTTAATTTAGATTCATAAATGAAAAGTAATATGGGATCTTGTTCAAAGATCATATGCTTAAGTTCTTTGAATGCTCATTGGTTCCCAAGCCCCCGAGCATTCCAGCATACACAACTCATTAGCCTCGACGGGGCTACTCCACAGCCTCTGCTGCTGGTAAAAGTTGATCGAGTCAATTTTCTAAATATTTGCATTCTTCCTTTCCATCCCATCGTCCTCCTCTGTCTCTTCAAAAAGCCTTTTTCCCTTAAATAGTCTTGTTTCCTATTATGGTCCGGTTTAGCAGTCTTTTCCATGGACTAAGAGATAACAAAGCTAGGTTTTTTCCTTTCCGTGCCTTGTTTTTTTATTTCCTTAAATCCTGCATATTTGTTCTTCCTATTGAAAAAGTGAAGCCTTCCATATTTGATCTTCTATTTATAGTTGTCTTTAAAGCCTTAACACCTTCTCTTGCATTTCCATTTTCACAGAGCCTAATAACATTGTCTACCATTAAACCTTCAACATTAGTGCTTTCATTAGGGATTCCACCTTGCTCACTTAACCCATTTGATTCCATCCTCAATTTCCCAAAATCCCCGGCTTAGTAGTGTCTATCAATAACATCGGATTGGCAATTTCTATCTCATGCATCATTCTTAGTATTTTTTTTAGCTGCTCTGAACATAACTCTTCCCTCTACCCAACCTATCTGAAACCTTTCTTCGCAATTCAACCCATCTCTCTCTGCACTATCTGGATTAGTAGCACTAGATGTAGCATAAGAAGTCTTACCTTGCTTTGTTGTGAACTGACTAGTGCAGCTCTTTGACGTTGAGTGTTTTCTTCTTCCTCCAGCTGGCATTGACGCCTTCATTCAAACCTCAAATCCACAACTTTCAATTGGAATATTGCACTCAATGTTTAACTCACAATCCTTATGCACATGTCCAATGACCCCACAGTGGTAACAAAAATCTGGTAGTCTCTCATATGTTACAATAATAGGATTTTGTTTCCTTTCTTTATCCAATTCAAGTAGAATATTGTGTTTTAAAGGTTCCTTCACATCTATAACTATTATCACCCTTAGGAATTGGTCGAAGCACTTTCAGTATTTTGATTTGTCTACTTCAATAACCTCCCTAATTCGTTTCCCTAACTCATAAAAAATCTCCTCAGTCATATACCTAAGCGGAAAATTATGGAATTGAACCCAAAAATTAACCTTATCAAATAGTAGATCTATCACTTTTTGGTCCTCATTGATATCTAAAAAGGCAAGGAGGTCATTAATTCCATGGCCCACCTATTAGTTTTATTTGTTTATTTGCCATAGACTTAAATCTAATTGTAAAGGTGTTTCTTCCAACAAAATCAATATCAGTTCCTTTCGTCGTTCATAGAAAGCATAGAATCGTTGATTTAAAAGCTTCTTTGTTGACTGGTCTAGTGGAAAGAATCCTGATGGCAAGGCAAGATTTCATCTGGTTTTGTGCAGAAGCTATGTTTGCATCTTCGATTCTAAGAACTTCACATTGTTCTAGGTCACACATTTTCAATCTCGCACAAATCTTAATTATCTCCTCTGGATCCATAGAAATATGGATTAAATAAGAAAATGATCAAAAAAACTTGCACAACAGCGAGAAAAACTCTTACACATATCAGTCCCCGCTAATCCCTAGCAAAAAGACCAAACCTCACGAAGAGTGTCCCCCATTTTTATTGAGGTGTTAAAGCATGAACATTGTTATTTGAACAGTGTCAATCTCCACGGATTTTGTATATATGTAATGATTTGCTTGTTTAATGATAAATTCAACTAGGTGGAAAATATAGAGGTCATACTAACTAAGATTTTGTTTACTTAATTTAGATTGAATTTATGATTATCTTAGGCTTAGGTAATTATTATATTTATATAATTAATTAATAAAATATTGATTTATTTTATTATTAATGTTCTTGCTAATAAAAAGGAACAGTAATTTGGTCCAATTTAAAAAATAAATAAATAGAAGAGGATGGTAAATGCAAGTTGGTCGTGGTAAGTGAGGTAGAAATAATTAATTTGAAATCTATAAAAAGTTATAGTTTTCGTAGTGAATAATTTAATATTAATTCTATAATTTGTTTTAATTTCAATTATTTTAACTTCTTGATCACAAATTACCATTCATCTTATTCTTGTTTTTTTATATATTTTCTATTTAATTTTTATATTGTTATTTTGATGATTTAAGATCTTAACAATTATTTTTTTATAATTAAGTTTTTTTAACAATTTTTTTAAAAATTTAAATTATTTTTATTAGTTTGGTAATATAAAAATATCATTTTTGTCTAATTTGAATTGAATATGATGGTTAAAGTGTATAATTGAATTGTATATGTAATATAACTAAAAGTAATATGTAAATTATAGACTTCAATTCATATTATAATCAATTCAAATTAGATAAAAAAAAAAGACAATTTTATATAGCAAACTAACAATATTAATTTAATTTTTTAAAAGTATTAAAAATAACGCAATTATCAATAAAAGAATTGTATGAAAGTTCAAATTATCAAAATAAAATTATAGTGCTTAAATAAAAAAAAATAAAAAATACAAAAAAGTCAAGTAATAGATTTTGCCTATTTATATATTTTGTATTATATTAATCCTTAACTGAAAAATAAAGACACATATACATCTCGTTTGGGTTAAAAGATTTTAAAATTTATATATTTCATAAAATCTATGAATTTTAAATCAATGGATTGTGAAATCCATTGATTATAAAAATTCTATCACTTAGTTTGAATATAAAATCTATGAATTGATAAAATAATTTTTTTTGTATTCATATTTGGATCAATGACTACAATTCATGAATTTAATAATTAATTTTCAATTTTATCTTTTATTAAATATTGATAATTTGTCATTAATTAAACATTTTCTAGTATTTTTTATCACGTTTATATTTTATTGTGAAATAATATAATTTATAGTAAATTTTCTAAAAAATACAATTGATAAAATTATCATTATTATCAAATTTGAAATAGTCACAAATTTTTGTTCAAAATTCTATATAAATTCATTATTCATACTATTTTTATGAATAAATTAATTCATCAATATTTTTTCTTTTTCATTTTTTATTTAATATTCAAACCAATATAAATAAAATAAGTGAAAATTAAAAAAATAGCAAATAATTTTTACTATAATTTTAGGCTTAACAATAGTTTTGGAATACTATTACGACCCTTGATTTGTAGATTGCTTAAGTTATATGATTAGTATTAATACTAAGTTTAGTTAAGTTGTAGGATTATTTAAACTAATTCTTGTTTGGTATAAATATTTTAATCATAATATTAACTAATTCAAATTTGTAATCTCATGTTTGAGATAACAGTTTAAGTAATGAGATAAATTAGCAAAATAAGTAAATTACTTAAATATTATTTGTCTTATACTAAAATAAAGTTATTTTTGAAAAAAAAAATTAAAATAGTAAGGTTAGTTTAGGGTTTCCAATTTTATACATATAAGATTAGTAATCTTACTAGACATGGATTAATAAAAATATAGGGGAGGTTGGTATTAGTTGAAACTCATTGCATGAGTTTAGAAAGTCATTGGGATTATTAAATCATACTTAATTTTTTGAACCAAATATAAGATTAGTAAATAATCTTATGGCTTAATTAAGTAATCTTATGTACCAAATGAACTGTTAATTTATTAGGGATAATTTTAGAATAAAAAATCTAATAATAATTTTTTATATATAAAAAATGGTAAATTTTGGACTTTTTCACTTCAAATTCTTAAAAAATGAGAGAGTTGGTGGGCAAAAAATTTTCCAAAATTCATAGATTTTAATATTTTTTAAATAATCAAATAATAGATTTAACATAAAGAACTATTTTAATTCTCTTATTCAAAATCTCACTATTCAAACGTAGGCATAAAAATTTATTTTACTTAGAGAAGAAAAATAAATTTAATTGGAGCCAGGAAAAAAAAATTGAAATTTGAGTTCAGCCTCTTGGAAAGAAAACACCAAAACACACCTAGGAGTAAAAATTATTTCAAGAAATGGAGTAGAAAAGTAGTTTTAACGACTAAAACAAAATAAAAAGGACTGAAATATGAAATTTTAATTTTGAACAAATTGATAAAGTTTTCTCTAAATTGGCCCTTTTTAAGGGCATATTTGGTTTTCTAGCCTACAAAAAGGTGCAAAACTGCAAACATTCAATCCCTCGCAAACAGTCACAGACTCGCAGCACTACAGCAGAGCGGAGATGGCGCCGTTTCCTTCTTCTCCACTCAAAAGTTTATTTTTTTTCATTGTATCATTAGTCAAGTTAGTCTCAGCAAATTGATGGCGCTTCCCTTCCTTCACTCTCTTCGTCTTCAATCCTCGGCAGCATTTCGCCGGTGCTCTCAGGTTCTCTTTCTTTCTTGCTTTCTGTTTCTACTCGGCTTGCTTTCTTAATTAGTTGTTGAAATTTGTAGTATTTCTTCATAATTTGTTCAAATTCATGAATGAAATTCTTCTTTTTCTTTTTCTAAATAGCAGAATGGTCGAAGGGATGCCACAGCTTATGTCGGGAGCAAAGGTCGCCCTTTTTGTTCTTTAGGTAACGCCTAGCTGGTAACTGGTCATATAATTGGAGATATGTAGTATGCTTTTTAAGTTGTTTTTCGACAAAAGCTCTTTGCTTGTTATTGATAATTATATTTGGTATTTGTGATGGCGATTTCAATTTATATTGTTTATGGCTTTACATGCTTATTCAGTTGGTATCTGGTATCGGCCTTTCCTTCACGTGAATACTTAATTCTAGTTAGCGAATTAAATATACTTTTGTATTTACAGCAAAATTTTCAGAATCTTTGGAATGTGATCAACTCCTTAATCATAGAGAAGCGATAGAGAAAGATGCTGCACTTCGTCTGGCTCTCACACAACTTTCTGCTGAATTTACTAGTGAATCTCAGTTGTCTTTGCAGCGATTTTTCAAGTCACGGCGTGCTCCTGTGATATCTACAGGTTCATTAAATCTTGATATTGCACTTGGCATTGGTGGATTGCCAAAGGTTTTGTTCTTTTAAACGTTTTCTCTGTCATGTGTCATTGAATCTTTGATTATTTAGATGTAGTAAAATGTCTATGCTATCAATGTCAATTCATATTTTCTGTAACATGCTTCTGATACTTATACCTTAAGGTATGAGTCTTGCTTCCTCGCATAGAGCTACTAGGATGAATGTCTATGGAAACTAATGGTGACATTGTTATTGGTGATTAATTTGATAAAGTTTCTTGGTGAAATTTTAAATTACACATCTCAAACTTAGTGTTTAAAAATGACTTGACTTTCAATGAGGTTTATTTTTAAGGCATAATATAATTTCACCTGCAACTCTATGAGCACAGCTGTGAAAAATTTAAATTATAATGGCAACTTCGGTGAACTCTACTTTGCACTCTTCAGGGAAGAATGGTTGAAATCTATGGGCGGGAAGCTTCTGGAAAAACAACGCTTGCACTTCATATTATCAAGGAAGCTCAAAAGCTTGGAGGTGTGACTTTTTTTTTTTTTTTTATCATTTGTGCTTGAAATTAACATGAAGTGCTTTTGGTACATATTTCTTGTAACACTTGAAGAATTCATGCTTTGTCGACAAGCCATAGAAAGTCATATGTTGGGTTTTTCAGGATACTGTGCATATCTTGATGCTGAGAATGCATTGGACACTTCACTTGTGCAATCAATGGGAGTAAACACAAAAAATCTTCTTATTTCCCCTCCAGATTCTGCTGAAAAGTTACTGAGTGTTGTTGATACGCTGACCAAGAGTGGATCTGTGGATGTGATTGTTGTTGATAGTGTAAGTGATTAATTCTGATCCATGCACATGCACTCAGACATGTTTGCATTCACACATACATGGTTAACTTGTAATTCTACTTCTAGCTATGCCTCTATTAATTACTGTAGCTTTTTCAGTCCTTAAGGAGTTAAAAACTAAATATGTCTTAATTTAGGGTGCCAAAGCTGTTGATGAACCAAATGATCCAGCTGCTTTTTCATAATGAATAAATTCTCATGAGGTTACGTCTTCTTTTGGTGAAAAATTATTTTGTCTGGTTGTTTCACAATATCTTTGTTTCCTATTAGGAAAAAGCATATCCTTGTAACAAATTTGCTAAGAGCCTCAGTGAGAGGAGAACATATTTAGCTGCTACTGCTATTTGATTGCTGGTAAACTTGTGGGATTTTTAAATCACCTATTGATTCTCAATGTTCTAGAGTTATGCATGCTCTCCAAGTGTCTGTAAACCCTCTTCATCACAGCACATGCATGTTAACCCAGCTTAATACAACAATCTTTAATTGGATCAACTGCATCACTGTGTTTATATTGAACAATTTTCATTAAATTAAAGGAAATAGACAAAAACTGATAACTGCAACTGAATGAGTCTATAGAGCTTTTGCTTTTTTCTTAGATAACAAGAGTTTGATTTGTTAATATTTTTAGACATGACTTCTCAAAAAAAGAAAAAAAGAAGGTCTTCAGGAGCCTGGTTTGATGATGAAATTTGTTACTATCCTTTTATTCAGAAAGTAAAGATGTCTGTTAAAGAGATATGGCCCTCTATTCTCACCCATGGAGAAACTTTAGAAGCTTTGGCTTATGAAAATACTCTCTTTAGTTTCAAAGATGTTGAAAATACTCCAAAGTATGATAAGAATCTCCCTCCTCCACTCTCCCTTCAAACTCTTAATAATGCTAAATGGGTTACTGAGAAAATAATTACAACAGCTGAAGATAAAGAAATAGAGCCAATATAGAGAAACAATGAGTGCTTCTGCTGTTTGTGTTGGCTAACCTTTACTTGGATTAAAAGTTTCCTATCCTTGAAGGATTGACCTCTTTCCTCTTGTAATAAGAACTTCGATATAAACTAATATGCCAATTGGTTTCTTCTTTGGCTTGAGGTGTAATTATTGTGGCTTACTGTGATCATCATCATGAAAGCAGCATATGTTGGTTAATTCCCCACTTATTTTGATATGGTTGGTTATTCTTGCCTTTCATTTTATGGCATTGAAGCCTTTATTAAATTTATTTTGTAGATCACTTTGACCTTTTCTTCCCCTCTTCTTTTAGTTCCTTTTTTTTCTTTTTCTGATATATGTTTTTCTTTTTTGTTGTTTTGGGCTTTTAGTTATCCTTTTTACCAAAAAAAAATATATTGTATTCAGTATATGATATTTTTCCAGGTGGCTGCTCTTGTCCCTCAAATTGAGATTGATGCTATGCTTGGAAGCACAGAGGACAGGCAATCAAGAATTATGAGCCAAGCACTGCGTAAAATTCATTATTCGTTATGCCAGTCGCGAACTCTTATTGTATTTCTGAATCAGGTACAGTGCTTACAAGCATTTTGTTCTTATGCATTGCACTGTATAAAATATGGGATAAATGACATTCTGCATTTGTCATTTATTTGCAGGTTAGATTTAGTTCAAAATCAGGAGGTCTGGGACATGTGGATGAAGACACTTGCGGGGGAAATGCCTTGAAATTCTATTCAGCTGTACGGTTGAGAATGGTCAGAACAGGATTGCTGAAGACCAAAGATGAGGTAGAAATTTGTATTAATGCTAATGAGAAGCTTGAATGAACTATCAGTCCATGTGGATTTTTTTTAGTTTCTTTTCACGTAAGCACCCAAATAATGGATATTCTCTCAATATTTGCTTGAATCTGGTTGGAAAGCTCCTATGCTTTCCTAAGGTTTTGTCTATGGCCGTCTGTGTGCATTAATTCTATATTTCCACATTCTTACTTTGATTAATTGATTTATGTTTCTAAGTTCAATTTTCTCCTGACCTTCCATGTTTAATTCAGGTTTCATCATATTAATTCTTCAGGGAATCATTGTATGACAAGCATTTATTATTGTTTCTATCAAACCATGCCCTTTGACTTAACCAGGATTTTATTATTCCTCTTACTGCCATATTTCATTCTTTTAGGTAATTGGCCTTGGGGTGTCTGTGGAAGTGGTAAAAAATAAATTGGCACCTGCATTGAAAAAAGCTGATCTTAGGATACAATTTGGAAGAGGCTTTTGCTGTGAATCTGAGGTCTTGGAATTGGCATGTGAACATGGAATTATCATGAAAGACGGGACTGCATACCTCATTGAAGGGCAGGTTTTCAGTAATGAATCTGCAGCTGAAAAGTTTCTTGCAGAAAACAATGAGGTTCTTAATGGAATTGTAACGGAATTGAGAAGAAATTTATTTAAAAGGCAGAGATAGTAATGCCACACTTGCATGGGTGAGCTTTACACGAAGAGAACAGATTCCGTTAAAATTGGAATTCCAATTTGGCTATGGAATGCATATATCGGAAAACTAGTCTTGGAGATTTTGAATGCACATGACATTGGTTCTTAGTCATGAGACTTGGAGTGGTTACTACTGGATTTAGATGTTCTTGGCAGTTGGAGCTCATCAGGAGACTATCAACCTTGGAAGGATGTATTTCAACAGATTAATTATGAAGACCAAGAAAAGCTTCATGACGTTCAGCAATTCATTTGTCTTTTACGTATTGCATTAACATTGTATTTACGGTACAGAAACTTGAGGAATTTGAATTTTGAAGGAGCAATGTGATTGTCCAAGAAACGTATCACTTCTAGAGCTCAAATTTGTTGATGAGGTCTAGAGATAAATTCTAATTTCACTAATAACAGTAGCATGTATCAGAAGGTACTTGTTCTTAACTATTATGATAATTACATTTCTGTTTCTGTTTTATATGAAAGAGGTCTGCGACTTGAATTAAAATTATCATAAATTATAATTTTTGGTGAATTGTGAATGGTATATTAATAGATTTAATTTTATTATATTCATTTCCCTCAGTTTCCCTTTAATTTGGTGGGAATTGAAAATAGAAATTTATATTGTTTTTACTTTGTAATTATTTCCCTTCTATTGTGACTTAACATGGGAAACAGAAAATACAAGGGAAAAGAAATGCAATTAAATTGACGCTAAGTTTGAAAAATTAAGACTCACAAACCTCCAAAAATAACATAGTATCATTAATTTTTGATTCAATTCTATTATTTTAAAAAATCAAGATTAACTCAACAAACTGAATTTATAAAAAATGGAATCAAATTGCTAAATCGATCAATTTGATTCGGTATTTCAGATTAAATAGAGTAGTGATGGGGCCTAGATTGACACTGAGGTTGAAGAAAGAGCAGTGTGTGCATAAAAGTATATTAATCTCCAAATATTGTCCTTTAAAAGTAATCTCTATTCAATTTTACAAAGAAGAGAGAAGTTTTGAAATGGATGTTAATACAGCTTTCGCAATTTCTGGTCGGTGGTGTCAATTGTCAAACCATATTTAACTATATATATATATATGTGTGTGTGTGTGTGTATATTGTAATGAAAATAACGTTAAAAATGATCTGGAGTCTATATGCATGTGCTCTTTGTCTACATGGGCGGAAATTTTTTGACTTCTTAAGTCTTTAAATTGGACTACCGACCATTATACTACCAATTTTTTTTTCAATAATTTTTTTTGATAATTACTTTATAATTACTCTACATAATTAAGTTTAATTTGTTAAATAAAACAGTAAATTTTGTAAATTTTAATTTTAATAATATTAACCAGAAAAAAAAATTGTTAGAAAAAGTGTGAATAACATTTCTATTTTTGCATACGGACCATTTCCTTTTTGTTGCTCTCTTTCATATTTTTGCATACGTTTATGAATGATAGTCATCTTTTTTTGTATAATTTTTTTAATTATATTTTGTGAATTTCAGAACATTAAGGCCAATTCTAGAATATACTTGATTTATCTATAAATTTGTTTTTTTACCTAAGTAAAAATTAACTTGTAATTTAGGTTGTTCTTTTATTTAAAAATATGTAACTATTAACTAATTGAAATGAACTTACATGAAATGGATTTCAACCTTATATTTAGAGCTTAACCTTTAAATTATATAGTTTTCATTTAAATAAATGACTTATTATCTTGGATTTACAAATTAATTCATCATATAAACTTTATATTTAGGGTTTAATATAAATTGATTTTTTTAATTTTTTTGGTACAGATAAAATTTGTATTTTATTATATTAAAATCATTAACCAATCAAACACAATTTTTAATTTTTGTCAATTACGTAAATGCTATAAATAACATATATTTCACTGAATATATATATTTTTATCTTCATATATACTGGATATATCTTTTAACTTTTATCATAACTAAGTATATGTCATATAGAATACAAATATACTTCACATATACTGAATATATTTTCCTATTTATTTACAAATCAAAGTTTTTTTAAAATGAAAAGTTTAAGCAAAGGCAAGCTATAATATCACGGGTTTTATTATATTTTTCATTTATTAATTACTTAGTTGATTAATTTAAAAAAATATAAAGAAAATTAAAAATTAAAATTTTGTTTTATTTATTCATTCAATATATATTTTATCATATATTTTTTGTATACCTCACATATGTCTCATATATATTATTTTCTATTTCAATATAACAATTTTTATTACAATTAGAAAAAATAAAATATTTGAAAAAATAAAAGACAATCCTGATAGTTTTTTTTATTAAAAAAACTAACTAAAAATTGGAGGTTTTGTAAAAAAAAATTTATTTGTTAAAAAAATATAAATTTTAGAATAACGATATTTAGATTTATCAAAAAATATGTTACATGTATATATAAAGCATATACTATATATATATATAAGTATCATATACTTGTCATATACTTTTATTGTATGTTTAATATTTCTGGATAACACAATGATGTATAAAATATATACTGAATGTGCAAGTATTCTATTTTATTTATAAATGTAAACTATTCATTTATATTTTATATAAAAATTTAAAAGAGAGGTTATCATTTTTCTCTTTTAATATAAATTAGAAATACATCTGCAAAGTATATATTGATATTTTTTACAATTTACAGTATAATTGGATAAGTAAGGATATTTTCCCTTGAAACAAAATTTTATAGTATATATTTAGTATATATATAATATATGTTCAATATATGTTAAGTATATATTTAGCAAATGTGAGATACACCAAAAATATTATATGATTTATCATAACAATGGATTATTATTGAAGGGATCAAATATGATTTAAAATTTGATAAAATTTATACAGATCAACGTAAAACCTGAAAATTATTTGAATCGAATATTAAAAAAAACTCATCTGAAATCCAAAATCAACGACGTGAGTTCTATTTACATTAAACTAATGGATAAAAAAATAGAAAACTGAAATTGTTTAGGATAATTAAATGTTGAGCATAAAACGACATCATTGTTGAGTGTAACTTTGCCAATATCAAAATTTGAGGATGCAAGAGAATTTTTATCTCCAATCCATAGATAACTTGTTAAACATGTTGCACAAATCAGTATTGGTATGATACCATATAAAATTTTGTATAGAAAAAATATAGAATACTTCTATGTTGAACCGAGTTTAGTAAAAAGAAATTAGTGGATTATGATCTAGTACAACAAATAAAGAAAAAAGTTAAAGTAACAAGAGATAAGCTGAAAGCTGCTATTGATAGACAGAAATTATATGCAAATTTGAAAAGAAGGGATATTGAGTGTATACGAATTATTATTAAAAGTTTCACATTGAAAAATGTTAAAACTATTGAAATTTATTTATAATTTCAGCAGATAATTGATAATTTTATTCAATTGTCAAAATTAAAAGTAATTTAATAGTTTTAAATTCTAAACTTTATCTATAAATTAAGTGCACTTTAGAATGCCTCGAACATTAAAAGTTAAAGTTTTGTATCTTTGAAAAAATAAAAAATATTAAGAAAAAAATAATTAACATTTTTGTGTCTTGTTGTTACTTGTTAGTTCTAAAGAAACTATCGAAAATTAAAAAATAAAAGTCCAATCAAAATTAAATAAAGAAATAGTTTAATCGAATCTGATGAAGGTTAGTTTTTTAAGTTTTTAATTTTTCCATTAAATAACTTGACTATGGTTCTTAGTTTTTATTTTTTTCAAAAAAACAAAAGCTGAAGGTTTTCGATTAATCAATCAGTATATATATAATTTTTTATTAGATTTTTCTCCTCAAAATTTGTATTAAATTTTTACTTTTACTAACTTATATATATACGTCAGATAATTATTTAATTTCAGTTATGCGAATATTTTTCATTGTGTTAATATATATTTATTCCAACGCTTTAAAAATTGGAATTAAAATCCTAATCAATTAAAAGTTATCATGAAATGTTGAATCCCTTAGATGGAGGCAAACGATCATTTTCAATTCTTTTACAATTTTTGAAATTATCATATCGGTTTCAATGCTTAAGTTTATAAAATCAACAGGTTTTCAAAATGTTCAATATTCTCACCTAACTCGTTGATTGCAACTTTTGAGTTCTTATTTTTCAACTCTATCTACAATAAATAATAGGCTTTTATCATTGTCGTTGGTTGAATATTTTCGCATCTTAAAATTAAAGAAAAAAATTAATAATTAGATATTTTATATTGATATAAAAATTAATTTTTAGAGGGTAATTGTATATATCATTATATTTATAGCATTTGGTGGCTATAAGAGGGCTTTTGGTTCAGCTGTTGGAAATAAGTTGATTGATATTTGTATTTGTTAAAATATAAAATTACTAATAAGAGTATAATTTATTTTAAAAAATATATTTTTCTATGATATATAAATAAACAAAAAATAAAATACATTGATTATTTGATATAATAATATATGTATTTTAATAATTAAAATAATAGCAACAATAGAATAGTAATTAATTATAAATAAAATTTTCTACAAATGTATATATATAATTTATGAATAAAATAAATTAATTTAATATATTTTTAATATAATATATTTTAATTTAAATAAGCTAATTTTGTCATTTTATTAAAAAAAATTATTTTTTTCAAAAAAATATGAATTAGCATTCATGAAAATTTTATTGTATATAACAAAGCTGTATTTATAAATATTATAATAATAATAATAATAATAATAATAATAATAATAATAATAATAATAATAAAAAGAAGGCCAAAATAGCAAAAAAAGCCAAGGAGTAAAACGGTGAGAAGTGCTGCAAAATAAGCTGGATGGAAGCAGAGCAACAATGGAGAAAACGACACCGTTAAACCGTAAATGTTGGTACTTGCGCATAAAATAAATAGCGGAATTACTGGAAAGACAGAGTTGCAGACTGCACAGCAGCTACCACAGCCAAAAAAAACTCTCTCTTTCTCTCTCTCTCTTTCAATTTCTCTTGTTTAGTTGTTGTCTGCCGCATCCCCATTTTGAAATCTCTCCCTCCTTTCATACCTCCTTCTATGACTCAGTCTTCCTCTCTTTTATAAATCCAATACCTATCTCATCATCTTCTCTTTCAACTCTTTCTTTTTCTCTTCTTTCGCTTTCTATTATCTGGTAAATAGTTTTTTTCTCAGCCTTTTTTATTTTCTCTTAACTCTCTTTGTTTGTTTGTTTCTAATTTGAATTTTTGTTGCAGGGGGAAAATGGCGGTTAGTTCCAGAGGAAGAAGCGCAGAGTTGCTTCAGGTTCCTAGGAAGTTTAAGGACAGAGACACCACTCCTGATAGAACCAAAGTCAGGGTTGAACCCAAATCCAAGATTGGTGCTGAGAGGAAAGTGCCTGTTGTTTACTATCTCAGTAGAAATGGCCAGCTTGAACATCCTCATTTCATGGAGGTCCCTCTCTCTTCCGCTGAAGGTCTCTACCTTAGAGGTATCACACTTTCTTTTATTTTCTGATTTCTGTCGCCGAGAAAATGAGGGAAAAAAGTGAAGAAAATGTTTTTCATTTTGTCAAATTTCAAATTCAAAAAAGCCTACGTTAGTTAACGTGAAGGAAAAAACTTTAATCCTAACTTTCTGGTCTCTTTTTGTTTTCTTTTCTGAGACGGCGGTTGAAAAGTTTTATCCTCTGTTTGTTTGCTGAGAAAATCCTGTTTTACTCTCGGGAACAGAGAAGAAAATTTGGATATATGTGTTAAATTTATTTCTCTTTCAGCAAAATATGGATTAATCACCAACGAATATTTAAACATTCACTGCGCTTTGCATTGTTCCGCATTTTCCTGGGAATCAAACAGAGAATTGTTCAAATACAGTGTCTTAATATTCAAAAAATGCTCTCCGTCTCAGATGTCATCAATCGATTAAACATCCTTCGAGGCAAAGGCATGGCTAGCCTCTACTCCTGGTCCTCTAAAAGGTACAAATTATTTGAAAAAAAAAAATTCATTCATTCCGCAATTAGCCGATTTAATTACCAATTTCACATCCAAGTCTCGTCTTTGACTCGCCAGGAGCTACAAAAATGGCTTCGTTTGGCACGACTTAGCCGAAAACGATTTCATTTATCCAGCACACGGCCACGAGTACGTTCTGAAAGGATCTGAGCTTCTTGATCCTTCTATAAACCCCAGAAAACCCCTCCTAGAAACGACGGCGTCTATCAAATCCCTGAAACCGCCAACAGAGACTCGCAAATCATTGTCGAATGAGGAGTTGGATTTTCCAGTGATCGTGAGGCGGAGGAACCAATCTTGGAGCTCTATCGAGCTTAATGAGTACAAGGTTTATAAAACTGAGCCATCCTCCGAGTCGAGTCGAAAACTCGCCGCTGACGCGTCGACTCAGACTGATGACAAGAGGAGGAGGAGGAGACCGGTGAAGCGAGCAGAAGAAATTGAAGAATTGCAGGAAGAACGGGAAGTGAACAGAGAAGAAATCGAGATATCACCTCCGCCGTCGGATTCAAGCCCCGAGACTTTAGAATCTCTAATGAAGGCGGATGGACGGTTAATACTGGGCTCTGGGAACGGGAACGAAGATGGTTTGAGTCGGACGGTGGAGAACTGCGGGAGACTAAAGGCGTCGACCGTTCTGATGCAACTGATCTCATGCGGTTCCATGTCATTTAGGGACTGTGGGGCCACGGCGGTCAAGGAGCAAGGATTGTCGTTGATTGGACACTACAAAGCACGGCTGCCACGTGGAGGACGAATCCGGGCGGGTCCACCGAAAGATTTCTCAAGTTTTTCAGGGGTAAGATCGGAAGACAAGGAATATTTTAGTGGCAGCATGATCGAGACCGAGAAAGAGCCAGTCCCTGCTTTGAAAAGGTCCAACTCCTATAATGCAGATCGGTAAGTGATTGCTTAAATTAGCCATTTTGCTGTTATTACTTGTTAGTTCCAGGATATCAATAAAATAATTATAAAGAAAATAACTCTCTCTCAAAATTGACATTTACTTGTGAATTTCGATGCAATGAAGCAAGTGCTGATTTGAAATTTCATTCAAAAAGTATCAATCTGTGATTGCGAAGGGCATCATGCATTGGCATTTCAGATTTATTTTCATTTGGCATGATTTGAATGCAAGATTCGTACGGGTTTTGTGCACATATAAGAAATCCAGTTACGGGCCATACGTATTTATTGTGCTGAATTGCAATTGTAAACTCCAGATTGGTTGTAGCTGTACGTTATATATTTGTGGATCTGAATTCTGAATCATTTTGCTGTGCTACTGATTGATAAATATTTTCACTGATTGGTGCTTATCTATTTCTGCCATCTGCATTCTAATCTATGCTGGTTTCTGAAATTATGAATTATGGATATGATATGGGGGACCAGTGGATTAAACTACTGCCCGAACATGTGATGTTTTTAGTCAAAATAAAGAGACGAAATGAAATATTGTTCCTCATTTGTTGGTTGATTATTCATAATTTTATTGATTTTGTGATTTTATGGATTCAATTAAACAGGAGTTCCCAGTTGCAACTGGGGGAAATGGAGGTAGAGGGAGCACGTACAAAGTGCATGCCGAGGAAGCCAAAGGCAATGCCAAACAAGGAGAACAGCATTTATCTCTCATGTGAAGGTGAAGGGAGTATCAATAGTCAAGTAGGAGGAAGCAAGAGAATGGGGGTTCAACAAGTCGAAAACGAGGCCAAATGAGAGAGTATTAATCATCAGGCCTAACATTGTAAATGTGGTTACTAGTTCAGATGTCTCGTAGTACATCAGATTAAGGATTTAACACCCGACTGCCCCCAATACCATAAAAATGTAGTTATTAGAATGTAACTGAAAACTAAGAGCATAGGCGAAAGAAAACAAGAAAAAGAAAAAGGAATAGGCTAAAAGGAGTTGTTGTGGATTGCAAAGCACGGCATGGTGAGGATTCAGTCGGCCGGCTCTTACATTGAGGATTAAAGCGAGAATTTGGAAATTCTATAAAGGGGTGCTCTTTGTTGGAGCTTTTAGCTTAGGGTCAATGCTATATGTGCTTTAATTTCTGTGATTAGGTGCTAAATCCTATTGTTTAAAGTTTTTTTAGGTGCAATAGTTTTGACTCTAATACATGGGAACAGAATTTTGTCCTTGGTAATGCCGTTTTACTTTAGGCTTGATTGTTTCTAGGCTCACCCACGTGGGTCCGTTACCTGTTTTGGTTTTTCAATTCCGGCCTGGTTTTTGGGATTTGCAAGGTATTTGCTAGGAATTTGTAGCTTCTCAAACAGGTGCAAGTCACGGGGCATACATACGATCACCTTGCCAAACTGCGGGGCAATTAACAAAAATATTCTAGATTGAATTTTAGCCTTGGCTTTGTGAGTAAAATTGGTATGGATATGACATTAGTTTTGTTAATCATATATAAACCATGTTCGGTAAAATTAATAATATAAATAATTTAATTGTAACTAATAATTGAAAATCTAGTAGTTATTAATCTAACATTATATCAATAGTAGTACTTCAATGTTTATTGGAGGGACTATAGTAATTTTCTTACTATAGATGGAAAAAGAAATCGGAAAAAAGGCTTCAACAAGATTCTATATAGGCATTTTTCTTACTATAGATGGAAAAAGAAATCGGAAAAAAGGCTTCAACAAGATTCTATATAGGCATAGCAAACCCACTATTATAATTACATGCATCTAACAACAAAATCGAGCTCGATAATTATAAATTTATTATTATTTTAAAATAATTTAAGTTAATTTAAAATTATTTTTATTATAATTATAAATTATTATTTTATTTATTAAATTTCTAATGTTAAATTATCTTTTTAAGTGCTTGTTTGCTTCAGTTTTTGCACTTAGTTTTTAGTTATTTAACAAATAAAAAACTAAATTTAGTATTTGGTTAATTTAACTTTTAGTTGTTTAACCATCCAAAAGTTAAATTATTTATTTTGTTAAATAAAAGTAAAAGACAATAGTAAAAGCCAAATTTTTATGAAAATGTAAAATTTTCATCTTTTCACATAAAAAATTAGCTTTTAGAGTTTTAATACATAAAATAAATTTTTACTTTTTATTTGTACTTAAGTTAATTTATTATAATTTTGTTAATTAAAAAATTATATTTTATATTATATTTTTGTGTCTTTTTTTGAAGAAATATATTTTTGTGTCTAATTAATTATTTTTTAACGTTTTATATGATATGCATTATGAATAAATAAAAAATTACTATATATATCACATTAATAATATAATATAATTATCAATAATTATTTTATAAATTATAATTAATTTTCATCTTCTAAGTTACCAAACAATTTAATTAAACCATTGTTCATTCACAATCAACCATCACGATTGGTAATAGCTAATTGCTTCCTCTAAACTAAACAGACCCAATACACAAAACTAATTAAATATAACATCAAAGCGAATTGATTTTAGTTCAGCTCTATTTTTTTTATATATATTTAGAGCTTCATATTATAAATTTTAATTCAAATCAGTCAATTATTTGATCAAACCAATTATATTAAAATTTTCACTTTTTTCAATTCATTTGTATTATAACTCTCAGCCTTAGGCATGGCCCTATAAATAACCAAAGGGTTGATGGTCCATGCCTTTGTTTAGCAAAGATTATTCATCGGCAGGATACTTTGAAAATAGAAACACCACCTCAATACCACATCTTACATTTTATATTTATTAGTTATCTTCATGGGTAAAACATTTATTTTAAATTTTTAAAATATTTCATACTAAAAATTCAAACTTAAAATCTCATGACGAATGTTGTGTTCTCCAAGATTGGTTAGAAATTTGCAGTAATATATGTAGGACTAGTTGTATTTCCATGCTTCGCGTGCAGAGAAGAAATATAAATTTAATTTATTTGAGTAAAATTCTTATTTATTTTGCTAATAATACTAATTATTTCATAGAATGCATCATTTTAATAAAATCAATAATAAAGAGAGTGTGAAAATTTTGAATACAACATTATTTTTATGGGTGGTATGTATAGTTTATTTTTTGAAAGTTATAGTAATAATGTATAATTTAACTTTAATATAAATGAAACAATAGTTTAATCAATATAAACTTTTTCTACAAATTATAATCTTAGCAGAAAAATATAGAGATAGACTGAATAACTTAGGTCTAAAGTTATCAATTAATTCATTCTAATCTTTTCTAAGAACAAAAAATCAAATTAAATACTTAAGTTCAAAGCAAAATATCCTTTATTTTCCCCAAAATATTATAAAATATCATCAACAAAATAAATATCATACATGATCAAAACTTTTCTTTCTAGTTTTTATTTTATTTTATTCGTAATATTAATATTAATATTAGCGATTTACATCATTTGGACTCTTGGGTATTTTGTTAATCACACGAATAAGAATAGTATTCAGATCATAATTTTAGTTTAAAAATTTAGATTAGTTAATTTTAATGATTAGGTTTAGCATTTAGGTTTAATTTTTTTTAAATCAATGGAAATCTATAAATTCATTAATAAAATTATTTTACAGACTTATTGATGGGTTCATGAATCATGAACACCCGTTACAACCCTAGATATAAGAAGCTAAATATTAAGAAGAAATAACAATGTTTATAAAAAATAAATAATAATAATTTTAAAATTATTAAAAAATTTTAAAAAGTTTCAAAATTTTGTAAAAAATGATAAATAAAAAAATATCAAATACTCTGCATCCCATATTGTTTATGCTTTATATTATATATTAGACTAATATTTTGGTCATAGGTATGATGAGCTATTATTTAAAAATAAATATTTAATTTATATCCATTAAAATGGAATTAAAAGGAAAATAATTTAAATCATATGATACTAAAATGTCGAGATTTCAATCTCATTCGTCTTCCAATCCATAGACTATTTATTGCTAACTGTGGCTTCATTGATAGACAACAGTTTCTATCCCCACAAAAATTTATCTTTAGATCCTTGTATTTAAGGATGGCAATTAATTTTAATGGAATATATGAATTTGTTTATCCGAAAATAAATTGACACTTTTGACCTTTTGACTTAAAATTGTTCAAAGTTTTATCTTTTAAAATTTTTATTTTTATTTTTTTTAAAAAAAAAAGTAATATAGAAATTGACTTAGAATAATCTAACCTAAGCTTCCCCGCCTGGAAGGCCCATTTGGATCTCATTTCAGTACTAATTTTCATACTAAAAATGGAAAAAGTACACAATTACAGAATTTAATTTGGCATTTTTATTTAAAAAAATAACTTCTTATAAAATTATTTATTTGGTAAATCTAGATTTTATTTATATGTTTTTTTTCATTTGAAGTCAAAATATTAAAAATTACAAAATATTAGATAAAAATAAGAGAAAAAGAAACAAATAAAGTTGAAAATTAAATATATATATATATATATATATATATTTTAAATGGTATAAACTATAATTTCTTCAATAAATTATTGTGCTATCAACAATATATTAAGTTGATTTGGCCATTCGGTTCGTTTGCCTAATTTTTTTCAGGTTTGGTTTGTACGTAATATTTTTAATATAAGTTCATCCGAACTTGAAGAAAAGCTCTATATTTTGTCACGACCTTGGATTTTTCACTAAATATATAATTAATTAATTTTTTATACTGTATATTAAATTAATTTAGACTTAATATTCAATTTTTTTTTTAAAATTTCTAATTGTATATTGTTCATAGGTACGAAATTGTTCAGTTCAAATTTTATATAATTATATTAGAATTCTTCAAATATATTCATTTTATATTATAGATCTAATCTCCTTTACAAATATAAGAATATCTTTTTTATATATCCTAAAAATTAAAATATTTTATTATTTAAATAAATAATATAAAATGTTTACGACTGTGTTAAACTTCGCAAATGATTTCTTGGAGCCCAGTAGGGCCAGACTCGAACCTGACCGCGGCCAATTCTAACATTAAGCAAATCAACATCTATCGCAGTCTGCAATTTATTCTTGATAATAAATAAATCATAAAAGTAAATAGAGTTTGACCAACTTTTTATTATATTTCGTAATTGGCAACTATATTTCTAATAATATTTTATTTCCTTTTAAAAAAAATCACAAAAAAAAAGTGATGAATTGTGAAATTTTTACATTCAAAAAATTAAAACTAAAATATTGTTTTTCCTGGGATGGAAAGAAAGGAGAAAAAAGAATAGACCAATGGATTTTATGATTTTTTTTCCCATAAAAATATAAAACAATTATATATATATATTACTCAATGGGCCTGACCTATAACTAAGTCAGGCCCATGCATCTTGAATAAGTCTCATCCATGTTGGGCTCTCCTGATCCAGATCAGGCCCATCCACGCTTGTATACAACGCATTTATGGATGATTAAATGACCAAACAAAACAAATAGTGAAAATAGAATAAAAGACTTGATAGCTGTTGATTTCTTGGATATTAGTTTCTAATCATTTTATCATCAAATTAAATTTTCATCATAATTGAAAATTTTAGGCTTGTAATTTTAACTGGAATCAATAAATTTTTGTGTTTACTAATAAAATGATAATCCTCTTCAAAACTCTTAAAACTGTAAATTTTGAATTTCAATGGATGAAATGAAAGCATTTTAGATGGAAGAAAATGAGTGAAAATTATGAATTTGACACTCAACCCATATTTAAATGGCAAAATGATGTAGTGGAAAAAAAAAACAAAATTTGATTTTTTAATTTAAAGAATTTATGCAATTAAGTCTTTCTATTAATAATTTATTTAATTGACTCTCTTAACTATAAATTTTATTCAATTGACTTCATTCATTAATTATCAAGTTTTTTCAATTGACTCATTCAATTATTATGTTTTAATGAATTTGGTTGTTATTTATAAAGCACTTAACACTTAATTCATGATAAACAATAGTGTCAATTGAACAAAATTTTAATTAATTCATACTTGTGAAATACTTAACATCAAATTAATAATAGTTAATTAAACTAAATTTCCATTAAGGGATAGTTCAAAATCATGTATAAATTTTAAATTAAAAGACTTAATTGCTCAAATTTGATAAAATTTAAATACCAAAATACGTTCTTTTCTTTAAAAAATAAGAAAGGGAAACTTCCTTTAATTTTAATATCGGAAGGGGAAACTGGACATTGTAGTAATTTTAACGCCTTTTTTCGTTGAAAAATTTAAAAGGGAAAACGTCCTATAATTTTAATGTTTGAAAGGGAAACTGAACATGAAAATTATGAATTTGATACTCGACCCATAAATAATAATAATAATAATAATAATAATAATAATAATAATAATAATAATAATAATAATAATAATAATAATAATACACTTAATGCTTTATTACTCGATAAAAAAAATTCACTTAGATAGTTAGATATATTGAATTTTTTTAAAATTATATGAACATTTAAATTTATTTATTTTATTTATTTTAATATTTTTTATTAATGTGACACTGACATACTTCTAATTTTTGAAATTGACATATCTTATTTTTTGAAAGTAATATTAACTTTATAGTTTTTTGAAAAATTAAAGTGTATTTTTTTTTATTAAATACATTATTCATGTGTTTTGTTTAGACTTTATTTAGTAAAATTAGCAAATATTTAAGCCCACAATCTAGTTGTAACTACTAATAATTTAATTAAAAGTATTCGATAAAAGTAATTAAAAAATATAAAATAATATATTTATATTAATAAAAAATATTATATAAAATCTATTTAATTATAATATATATATATATATTAAAAAATTATATTAAATATCTCATCTCAATATAATAAATACGTTTATTTTTATTATTTAACATTATTATATATATATATATTAAATAATTTGATAATTATATTATTATTATAATATGTCATTTAATAAAAAAAGATCTAAAGGGAAAAAAATCATAATATAACTTTTAACTTGAACACTAGTTATACTATTTTTTTAATTATAATCTAACATTTTTTCAATAATCTACTTTATTAAATACAGATTAGTAAATGTCAAATTTGATTTTTTTTATAATTAAACTAAATTAGTTTGGTGTTATCTGTCTGCCAACAATTTTAAGATTAGAAAGAAAAACTGGACATCATAGTCATTTTAACTACGAAGTAGACTCTACAAAATTATTCATTTCCATAATTATCCAAAAGGCAAATAAAATCCAATCGTTATTTCAACAGAGCAGAAACTCCAAAAGCTTTAATCTAACTTCTATACCAAAACATACACACTGCCTCTCTGAAATCTAAGCAACCAAAATAAATAAATAAATAAACATGTAGCAATAAACAGTCTATGCCATACTATTAATGTCCATCTCTTCTCATTTCACTTGCCACATTGTCTTAAACTAAAACCTCCCCACGTCTTAAAGTCTTGGCACATAGATTTAGCTTCCTCTTATATTTTTATATATTGTATAAAATTTTCCTATCTCATCAAGTCTCTATCTTTTTATTTTTGCTCGTTATTGTAATTATTTTTCCATTTATTTGCATGCTTCTAAAGCCACACACACAAGAGAACACCCACTGCAACTAACTTTGTTCATGAAATTTTTTTGCATGTTATACGACCCAGTATTGTTCCCATCATTGCTTTTTGATCTGTATGTGACTTTGGTAAGTATTCTTGTGTTATCAATAATGGGTATTGGTTCTTCTGTGGATTCTGATTGAGTTTCTTTGATTTTCAATTTTACAGCTAGTGGGTTTCTTGAGTTTGGATTTAATTGGGTCGTTAAAGCTCTGATGGGTCCTATAAGAGGCTACAAAAAGAGAAAAAAGACAGATAGAAGGACCGAAGAGAATGCTTCTGGTTCGGCTTCTGGTTCTGGGTCTACAGAGAAAGAAGGGCCATTAGATTGGTGGGATGAGTTCTCAAAGAGGATTCATGGTATGTTTTTCTTTGATAATTTTGTTACTTTACTGTATCTGTTTTCTTTTTTTCCCTTTGTTTTTATTCTGTTCTCGTGTTTCTTGTTTTGATATTCTGATATTTGCTGGTGTTGATCATGGATATGAAGTTAGATTTCTGTATTTCGATTGAATTCAGTTTTTGAGTTGAATATAATTTCGGTTAATTTGACTAGCTTTATGCTTCACCTTTTATTATACAAGTTCTGTGTTTATACATTTTAAGGGATCCCTAATCCAGCTTTTGTGTCCTTTTTCTTACCTAACATTCTAGTTTGTCTTTTGTCGAATGAGAAAGAAAGGATAAGACTTCAGGTGATTGAGTATTTATTGAAAATAAAAGGGCAGCTGCTGAAATCTAAGACTCTAATGGCGTATGTTATTTGAGAATGCCTGTGGCTTAACGCTTGATGTTTGTTTTATAGGAATGCAACTTAGCTAAGTCTTATATGAGTACGGACGAGAAACCCAAACATGCCTCTGTGAAGGGCACACGGTTGAAAATTCAATTTTTTTTCCTTTGAATAATTTCTAACAATCTGTTGAAGAAACATAATGCTTCATTTAGTAAATTGCTACTTCATTTGGAGCTTCTGCCAACATGTTGAGGGTTGAGATTGTTGAGCTGTTCTTTCAAGTGGGGACATGCCATATAATTCTTTATCTTTGTAGCACTCGAACATTCTTTCAAGAGCTCACAATGAACCAACACAACAAAATATTTGCACTATATGCTCAATTATTTGATATATCACTGTTAAATCTGCCAAATGGATTTTACTCCCATTTTAAGCAATAATTAAATGAATAAATTTACAAAGATGCTGCTAATGGGTGGTTAACTGGTTGTTAGGAGATTAATGAGAGAAATTGTAGCAGCAAAGGCTTGAAAGTTGTAAGTATTTTAAGTACCCGATTTCATTTCTATCAGCAACAAATTGGTCAACCTAATGCCATTCCAGATATCATGCTTGATCTCTCCACCACACCAAATTTTTTCATCTGCAATTGCTTGAGCGAACTACTTGGTCCTAGATACTTTTTAAACCTTTTGTTTTACCAGAATTGTTTGCTGATGGAGATATTTTCATCAGTTTGTTTAAATGGAAATGTAATTTACCTTCGAACTAGGCACTGACAGTTAGAGGCCTAGGAAAGATTGTTTGGATTAGGAAAATACTACTCTCTTCAAAAAAGTGTCTTCCTTTTTGAAATCAAAAGTTAAAGATGCATATTACTTCGTTCATGTAATGCATGGTTGCGTCACGAGGATTTCCTTGCAATTCAAGAGAAAAAAAATTCCTTCAAAAGTGACAAATCCTATTGTTCTCATACAGGGTGCTTAACTTTCAGATATCTATTTATGGTGGGAAAAGGGATGTAAAGACAAGCTGAAGGAATTCACTCCAACAAAATGATTCAATTTGTTGGAATTTTGTGGAAGAAGCATAGGCTTAAGATAGCCTTTCAAAAGAACCAGTGCAGTCATTGCATTTAGGATCTTTATCCTTAATTGCCTGTAGATTGCTTGACTAGATAACACAAATACATTATGTCAATAACCAATATTTCGTGGACTACATATGCAACTATTGCATAAATATGGAATTTCAGAAACTTGAAGCTTCATAGAGATCACTTTCCAGTTCAAGCAGGAGTAATTCAGATTTTAGGAAACTTCCAAACACCTCTAGTTCTTCCACTAAGAGAATGGGGTAGTTCCTAATTAAGAATATTTACTCAGCCAACTTCCATTTGTTGAGGTTAATATGTTTAATAAATATAAGTCAGCTTCAATTTTTCTTTGTACTTTTTTTCAATTCAGCATTACCCGTAGATACATGAGGTTGGACCAATATTTTTCTGCTATTACTGCCAGCAAATGCTTGCATCAAAGACTTGTTACCCTGGTTAACCATTTACTAGTAAAAACTCCTGTAAGCATATAATATGATGGGGAAATATAGGAGGCATACAAAATTTAAAATTCTGCAGCATGTTAAAAGATTGCTTACATACATTTGGTACTTTTAGTTGAATAAGAATATAAAAATTTCCCAATGTGACTACATTACTGTTCATAAAATGTCCAAATGATCCAGGGACATGCATTCCAGACAGTAACAACAAAGTAGTGAATGTTTCTTATGTAGATTTTTGTGCTTATTTGCAGACATTCTGCCATCTCTGCTTCTCATTTATAGTTGGAGGTGCTCTCATTTTCTTTTTCTTTGGTCTTTATGAGATTCTGACATCATTGTTTTATCCTTATTTTGCTAATTCTTCCATGATTTCTCTATATAGCTATCCCATTTTTTGTTTTTTTAAAGAAAAAACTTATCTTAATTGTTCCTTGCCATTTATTTCTGTTCTTTCAAGCTCTGTCTGGCAAAGGTACTGTCAGATTTCTTATTTGCATTTCTGACATTGGTGTGGCATCAAAATTACATCATGCTGGTTGGAAAATGATGGGAAATTTACAAGCACATAACATCATCTGGGCTTCTCTCCGGCAATCATTTATTTCCATTTGGGTCTTAAGAAAAGGAAAGAAAGAGAATATGAGAGAAAATTCTTCCATTCTTTTGGTTATGTATTTTCTGTTTATTTTTGCAAAGAAAGATTGAGAAGAAAAATAAAATAAGGCCTTTCTAAGCGTCAATTATTTTGGCTTCTAAAAATTCTCTTCAAACCTGTCGTATCATGAGAAAACTTGGAAGTTCTCTTTTTGCATTGCACAACTAGAAGCCAACATTAACTATCATGATGAACTTACTCAAGGTGGTTTTCTTGTTTTAATTATCTTTCCAACTTTGTGAATGTATAGTACTATACATTGAAATTATACACTTTTTCCTGATAGGAGGTATACATGACGGCTGCTGGTAATTGGACATAGTTTGAAAATGATCAACTTTCTTATTGCTGTAAAAACTATGAATTGAATGGATAAGCAGTATGAGCTATCAAATTTTTATATATACAAACTCTTTGTTTCCATATCTCCTTTTTCTCTTTTATTTGATTTTTGCACTTTGTATTGTTATAACAGAGAAAATTTTTACTCTTTGTAACCATAATCTTGAAGGTTTAGGTGCTTTTGACAAAATGCTACCTGTTTGTTATACTTGTTCTGGAAGATTGAAAACTGAAATTGAAGTTTCAGATTATTGTATTTCCAGTTAAAAAATTTTGGTTTGACATTATAATGGTGTTTCTGTTTCCTAATTTGTCCTACATGCAGGCCTTCAATCTCCATCAAAGAGCTTGGACAAGTTTGAACATGTTTTTAGGATTTCCCTGAAAACTTTTAATTACATATGTTCACTTGTGAAGGAAGAGATGGCTACTAAATCAAGGGATTTTACATTTCTAAATGGCAAGGTTTTATCTTTGCATGATCAAGTAGCTGTAGCTTTAAGAAGGTTGGGTTCTGGTGATTCACTAGTTACAGTTGCTGATGCATTTGGGCTGAACCACTCAACTGTCTCCCAAGTGACCTGGCGTTTTGTGGAGGCCATGGAAGAAAGGGGACTCCAACACCTGAAATGGCCTTCTAGTGAATCAGAAATGACGGAAATTAAATCAAAGTTCGAGAAAATACAAGGTCTTCCCAATTGCTGTGGCGTGATTGATACCACCCATATCATGATGTTGTTGCCCTCCTCAGACCCTGCAAGTAATGTGTGGCTTGATCATGAAAAGAATCACAGCATGATCTTGCAGGCAATTGTGGACCCTGAGATGAGGTTCCGGGATATAGTCACTGGATGGCCTGGAAAAATGAAAGATTTTGTGGTGTTCCAAAGTTCAAATTTCTATAAAATGTGCGAAAGAGAAGAAAGGTTGAATGGCAAAAAACTACAGCTCTCTGAAGGATCAGAAATAAGGGAATATATAATTGGGGATTCAGGATTTCCTCTTCTGCCTTATCTTATTGTTCCTTACGAGGGGAAAGAACTATCAGAACCAGAAGCCGAGTTCAATAAACGGCATTCTGCAAGTCGGATGATTGCCCACAGGGCACTGGCAAGGCTGAAGGAGATGTGGAGGATCATTCAAGGAGTGATGTGGAGACCTGACAAACATAGGTTGCCGAGGATTATATTAGTCTGCTGCTTGCTCCATAACATCATTATCGATATGGAAGACGAGGCCCAGGGCGATATTCCTTTGTCTCACGAGCATGACTCGGACTATCAACAACAGATTTGTGAATCTGTCGACAAAAAAGGTGTGTATCTGAGAGACAAGCTGTCCTTATACTTGTCTGGAAGATTGCCACCATAAATACACTTCTTTTTCAATGGCTTGGATGTGGAAATTAAACAAATTAGTTCACTTTTGCTTGATAATGCTTCTCAGAGAGATCTCTCATTTTAATGCCATAAAGATGCCATCATTTCTTTTTCTTTTGTAATTGTGAATATCCTGGCTAAAATATTGTATAACTTGTCAATGCTCTTGAACTACAATAGCTAGGAAAACAATATGAGAGGTAGTCCCTTTTTTTTTATTAATTATATAGAACATAAATTGCTCACTAGAGTTATGGAACACTTTCATTTTGTTTTGTTATGGAAATTTAGTATCTCAATTTTCATGAAATTGATTCATTTCTTTCTTCTATGCGACTTCCATTTGAGTTTGTATACCCTCCAATAGGGATGCTCAATTCTGGTTTGATGGGTTGCGCGAATTGACATCCAAGTCAATTTTAATAATAGATGGAGGAAAATTATTTCTTTTCAGGATTGGATACTCCAGCAGGTGCCTAACATGAAGCCTATGAAAGATTCAGAACCGCCTGAAAGGCTTAGGTTAAGAAGACCAATCAAGCTAAGCTAAAATCTAAATGGATTTGGAATTAACATGGTATATTTGACAAAGTTATTACTCTTTTGATTATTTTGATTTCTATATTTTCGAGTCTGTGACATGTTTCCTTTGGTTTGAGTTCATAATGAATTCTGACCCGCTAGCCCTTTGTTTGGTAATGGTTTGTGATGATGTGGGAAGTATGGACATGGTAAAATAGAATATGTTGTTTGATTTTCTAAACATTGGTAGGCAAATAGAATGGGTTTGCATGGTTTCTTCATTTAATAAACATGAATTTTCTCTCAAAATTAAACCCACCAGTTTGGTGGATTGTCAAAGTTTCAAATTTCTTTTTTCTTTGTTATGCTTGCTAAAATCAAGATATTTCATATTATTCTCCCTTTCATTAAAAGCTTCCTCAAAATAATTGAGAGCATTCATCTGTTTTATCATAATATTCCATCCAACTAAACAATATAGGATTATTCAACTATCTTTTTGACATATTTTATTATTTATCTCCCAATTATATTAAGAATAAATATGATTAGTTACCATATTATATCCTGCTGTACTAGTTACTAACCTACCTTACACCTAATACAAATGGAGAGTAAATAGGAGCCTTTTAGAACTTGACAATTGAGTAATTTTAGATCTTGGTGATGTGAATATTGGACGGATTAACTTTAGTCTAATAAATTAATAGGTTAAATGAATATTTGGTAAGTTACTTTTCAATTTAACTTTTTGAAAAAAGCTAAAAGTTGGGAACTGAATATATAGGGACCACTAAACTAAATGGGCACTTAGAGTATTTTTAATAGTATTTTTTATTTTAACAACATCTTTAGTAATATAAAAAGTATTTTAGAGCATCTTTAAATATAGAGAGTAAAAAAAATTACAATTTCAATAGAATTTTTATATTTTTATTTTATCTCATACAAATTAATATTTATCAAAAAGAATAAAGTAAATGACTTTTATTATAAAGAAAGAAAAATATTTTCAGAGAAACATACCAATTTAAAAATATTTTTAGATAAACATACCAATAAAAAGATAAAATATGTATATAAAGTATAAGTGCATTATTTACGATTAGAATAAAGAGTAAAGTTTGACTCTTTAAATGTAAAGAATCAAACTTACTATCTACTCTAAATTTTAAAGATAGAAAAATCTATTTGAGACTTTTTTTTTATGATATGACTCTTTAAAATAAAAAGTATAGGTTAAATAAAAAACCTATTGAAGATTATCTAACTCAGAATAATTTTGAAGTTATTAATTTAAATAAAGTTTGAGACAAATTTATAAAAGAAAATTAATTAGGTTAGCTTTTTTATTACATTTCTTAATATAATGAAAAATATTATATTTTCTTATCTCAATATAATTAAAATTTCCATCTAATAATGACTTACTATTTTTCGAAATATTCAGAGATACAATTTATGAAATTTTTTATCTAGAAATTGATGGAAAAAGAGGAATAGCACGAAAATAAACAAACAAAAAAACTGAACTCAATAAATAAGTAAACGAAATCAATTATAGTTGAAAACTGAGAAAAAAACATAACAAATAAAAAAAATAAAAAAATAAAAGGAAAAAGAAGGAATAAATGGGAGTTAAATGTCCTGAAGGAACGAGAAGAAATCACAGCTAATTTTCAAATTACACACTTAATACTTATACATCACATAATAATTTGATATATTTTTCTAAAAACAATAACGAAGATTCTCCATTTTATTCATATCCAGTGCTTTGTATTCTTATTTATAATTATTTAGAAATCTAAAGAAATGGAGACACAAATAATAATAATAATAATAAATGCTGTTATAACTCCAATAAACTATAATTAATAAGTGATTCAAGTTTAGTTGTATAGAGTCTTTAACTCTTGTGATTCATTATTTTAAGTGCCTATTGACGCAAATAAAGTGCGTACAATGCAACCACGTTTTTATTATACAATTAAAAAAATCCATAATTGTGAAATAATAATTTAAGACTTTTTAAAAAATAGATAATAAAAAAATTACTCAATTGCAAGGACCAAAATATAAATTTACCTTTATTTTTCTTGAAATTAAGAAATATTATCACAAAATATAGTATAAAAATAATATATTAATATGTCTTGACCCCGAGCCCAATCAAAACAAAAAAACAGGTCAAGCCCTACCAGGTCTTATTTAAATTCAATAACTGCGATTTTTTTTCTCCCAATTACTAATATGTTCCTCTCGACCCAACACATCTTTGACTTTGTAGTTACTTCAAGTCCTTGTATTGCTTGATTTATTTGAAATATGGAGACTGAATCCAACCTATACACCCAAATGGCCATTCGACTTACAGCCCACCCTCAAAAAGTAAAGAAATTCTGAAGTAGTGTGAAACAAGGAATGGAACATTATCCAAATATAGTAAATCAGTGTCACTGCAGCTTACATTTGAAGGTTAAAAAATACAGGGAAATGTTTCATTGCTTACCCAACTACCCAAGCAACACCCAGACTTATAAAATCTTCACTATTTTACATCAGTCAATAAGGAACCCAGCAAACCGGACATTAAACCTATACGAATGCTATGGAATTCCTCTGCTGCATATTGGCAACTGCAATAATAAATTCAAATCAGAAATTTTGTTTTTTCAACTAAGAACAAAGGCATAATATTGCTCAGCTAGCACACAAATATTGCATAAATCTAAGCTTCTGCAAGAGAATTCCGACCCCAGCATGTTTAATTGTTACCAAAAAATAAAGGGTACTAGAGCATGCAAAGGATGCTGCTTCATTATGCACTAAAAATGAGTTCAGTACACAAATTAAAAGTGAGCTATGCACTCATATTCTACAGAATATATAGTTCTATGTGACTGACCATTTTACAGAATTATTAATAAATCAATAAAGAGCTTAATACATGAAGGCAATAGTGAGAGATTATAAAGTTCTGATCGGAAGAAAGTACCTTGGACCTTGTATTAATGTCCGTTGTTGAGAGCCCAAAAAAATGTTTGAGACCATTTATGCTTTAGAGATTCTGGGACCAGCTTATTATCAATGAAAGGGCTCCATATATTTCCGACAGGACTGAGAACCCATTTTATATCGGCAGGTGGTCTGCAAAGGTCTAGAATTGATGTCTCAACCTCATTGCCAGAAGAGTGTTTCTTTTCACAACCGAATCTATTAGATGGCTGCACATGATATGTGAGCATTTGGTAATCACATTTTTCTTATCACAGATATGAACAAATTTAAATTCTCTGTGGATCAATTGCTAGGTTTCAATACTTAGGTTTAGTATTATTTCTCACACCACACACGAGTAATTGGCTTCAGTATTCCGGAAACAGTCAGAAAAACCTGAACTACAGCCATAGAATATATGCAAAATCTTCAAGAAAATTTTGTGCAAGTCAAGCACACAAGTTCAATCATCCTACTCACAGTTCGATCTCCCAATTTTAATGCCTTGGGTATAGCTGTATGTTCTCTCCCATCTGTAAGGTATAGATGATCTGGTTTTGGAGTAGCTGCATATGATTTTCCTTCTGCAATGTATCGCTCAACAGACAACAAGGTACAGAACCGCTTTCCAGTCCCTGGCTCAATGTAAGTCTGCATGCAAAAAACAGAATCTATGACTTGTGCTGTGGAATTTTTAATGCAGTATTGTGTTTTTCTATAAAAAGAGAAAGAATAATGCTACCAAGTACAGTACACGAATTTAAACATACAACAAGAACGAAATTTGCAGAATTTCTTTCATGATAGCAATTCAACCAACAATATATCTATATTGTAGATGGCTGTGCAGTGAGACTGATTATACGGAAGTTAGCTATGTATGAGAATTACTTCAAAACTCGACTGAAATACAGGACATGCATCTTTACAAAAACATAAACAATCATTGACATAAAGTAGTCACTCACATCAAGACCAATCCCATTCCATCTTTAGTAAGTGCATAATTAGGGGTACCCTCAGTAATGGAGAAAAAAATAAGCAAAAGACTTAGGTCCAAAGCAATACTCTGTCAACTCTGCCTGGATAATTCTTGTTGTTACGTGTCTTTTCTTCAACAACCCAACCATCTGGCAGCCCCAAAGAAGAGCAGCTCTTAAAGATGCGGGGAACATTTGGCATCTGCAGCAGCAAAATCTGGTCTAACATGTTGCTTTTTGAAGGCTCATTCCCAATTTGATCAAAAATCACAAAATTGGAATTAAGACCAATCAACAAAGAGGTATCCCAGTATTAACACTTGAAAAACAATCCTCCAAACATGAAACTCCCTTACTAAATAGTCATGGTGGAATAAGTTAACAACAAAACTCACATTTTTTTCATTGCCAGGTTTCTTTCTATTCGGTGTAACATTTATCTCTTCATTAAGATATCTCTGAATGGACAAAAGGGAACGGAACTTCCTTCCAGTGCCAAGCTCATAATAATACTGCATTAGGAAAAAATCCTATCAAGTATCTTGTTGACTTACAAATAAAATTCAATTTAGAACTTTGGAACTGAACAGATGCCTTGTGGCATTACACAACCCTTCAAGTCCAAAATTAAGAGAAAGAAATTTACTTAAAACCACCTAAATGTAAAATTATAACTTTCAGACGAGAAAGATCTAAGATATTTACCAAGATTATTTTCCAATGGAATTGTATGACAGCAGTAACATATTAGTACTTTCAATATTAAGATAATGATAAAAATTAACTTCACTGGATTTTAGAACAGTTTTCCTTTGCCCTTCTCAATCATGTATACGTAGAGTTCACTGGAATTGGATTTCCAATTTCAAAGATAGATTAATTGGATAAAAAGAATGTGTATTAAACAGTAACCTATCAACGGTTTTCTATTGGGAAGTCGGAACTCCGCATAGCTAGGTCTACCCTTAGAAGTCAGAAGTAGTGAAAAAAAAAACAAGCAAAAGACTTAAGTCCAAAGCAGTACTCTGTCAACTTGGCCTGGATAACTGATTTTCTTTCGTGGCTTTTCTTCAACAACCCAACCATCTGGCAGCCCAAAAGATGAGCAGCTCTTGAAGATGTAGGGAACAATTGGCATCTGCAGCAGCAAAAAAAATGGTTTAACATGTTGCTTTCTTAAGGCTTATACCGATTAGATCCAAGATCTTGGAATTGGAATTAAGTCATAATAACAAACAGGTCTCCTATTGAGTATTAACACTTAAAAAAAAAAACCTCCAAACATGAAACTCCCTTACTAAATAGTCATAACGGAATAAGGTAACAACAAAACTCACATTTTTTTCATTGCCAGGTTTCCTTCTCTTTGGTGTAACATTTATCTCTTCACTAAGATATCTCTGAATTGACAAAAGAGAACGGAACTTTCGCCCAGTGCCAGGCTCATAATAATACTGCATATCAGACAAAAATTTGATGATCTTAGTGACTTATAAATAAATTTCAATTTAGAATTTTGAAATTGAAAATATGCTAATTGCTACCTCATGTCTAAAGTTCAAAGAAAAAAAATTCACTTAAAAACCATCTATATGTACAAAAAATAATTAGAAGTTGTCATAATAGTAATGACATATTAATAATTTCGAGATTAAAGAAATTATTTCGCTTACACAATACTAGTTCGGTGTCTATCCAATATCACGTGGACAGCCAGCCAGGCAACAAAGATTGAGGCGTCCACGTGTAGCTTACATGCTTGCTTAGAGATTCGGAGTCAAAAAATTAAAAATTGACCAAAAATAAAAGATAAAAATTCAAAGACGCACTAAAATCGCTCAAGCTCAAGAGAAAATCATGAAAAAATTACAGCTTTTCTTGCTGCAAGAATATTATACACTCTTAATTGAACATTGACTTAAATTTCATTAAGCATAATTATTGGAAATTCGCAAATAAATCTTTCTACTAACTAAAGACAATCCCCACTACGGTACTAGTGAAGCATAAATCATATTCTAATTAACCAAAAGAGAAAAAGAAATTCGTGAGGAAAACGAAACAAAAAGGTAGCACCTTGTCGAAACGGCCGTCACATCGGCGCCGGTGGAGCTCAACAACCCAATCACTGGGTAATTTGAAGGGCGCCGATGAGGAACAAATGGCAGTGGATGTTGAGTTGATAGGACCCACAATCTGCCATTGCCTAGTGTGATTTTGCTTCCGGGATAAGTTTAGATCCATATATTGTTGAGGATAAATGTGAAGGTTTTCGATTTGTTTGGTAACTGGCTCTTCATTTCATTGAAACAAGATGAATTAGGGTAACCATTTGGGTAAGGATCGCCCCTCTCTTCTACTTCTACTCCACCAAACTTGAGGAAAGTAAAATGCAAACTATACACGCAGCACAGCATATCTCCACTTCGCTGCCTGATTAATTTAATTAATAATATTAATAAATTATAAAAAATCCATAAAAAAATTTAACAAATTTGAGATATAAATAAATTTTTTAAAAATTAATAATTTTTTTAAAATATTTATTAATTTAAAATTATATAAATTTTAAACATTTCAATACAATATAATACATAATTTTTATATATTTAAAATATTTTATATAAATTTTTTAAAATTTTATTATAGTACGATAATTTTTTATAATTGATTATGACTTATACCCAATTATTTTTTTGAATAATATTTTTATTAAAAAATATGAAATAAACTATTAATTTTTTAAAAATTTATTTTTATTATAATTTATTAAATCGCATAAAATTTTTCTGTAATTTATTATAATAATATTAATTAAAAAATTAGTTTTATTTCTTATACGTTATATCCTTATTATTAAATTAATTTTAAAATAATTAATTAAATTAAATTAATAAAAATCTAAATTTATTCATAAAATAATTGTTTTAAGAAATTATATCCTTACTGTTTAACCTCGTCATATACGTTAACTATTAGGAAAATAAATTGATACTAGCTGTGTATTATTTTAAAAGTTGATTTTGCAATCTTTGTATAAATTAAAAAATAATAATTCATCACCGATAATTTTATAAAATTATCTTTATAATTTATTTTAATTTTTTACTTCACTAAATTATAAAAATGTATGTAATTATAATAAATAAAAATATATATTTAAAAAATAAAAAATTTAAAATAAAAACGAATGAGAAAATAATACTTTATTTCTTCATAAAATCTGAACGATAGAGTACATATTGTTTGATGCCAAGCAGTGTTGCTTGTAGGGTAGCAGTAGGTTCGTAAATGATTGATGAGTTCAAATTCGATTCGTTTAAATTTATTATGAGTTCGAGTTCAATTTGAGTTTTTACATTTGAGATTAAGCTCGGTTTATTTAAAAATTATTAAATTTGCAAGTGATTCGAGTTCGGTTCTTAAAAATCTCATTTATTATACTTAACAATTTTAGTTTGAATTTGACTCGTTAAATAATAATAATAAAAATTTAAGTTATAGTTCAGTAATAAAATATAATATAAACGAACGCTAATGAATATATTCGCTAATTTTAAGTGAACATATTTGCGAACTTTTATATAAATATATTTATGAATTTTTATACAAAAATATTTATAAATTTTTAAATAAATATATTTATAAATTTTTAAATAAATATGTTCGTCAACGTATTTGATTTAATTTATTTGCAGCCTAGGTAGCAGCCCCAAAGCTTCTTATAAAATTTTGATTTTCAAATTGTTGGTAATATTGTTAATAATTAGTATGCCCCCAATATATTTTTATATTTAAATTTTTCTAAATATAATGGACTAATTCATTTGTATTAGATAAAAATATACATTTTTTGAAATAAATGCACACACAATATATGGATGCATGAATTTGATAGCATCTACATTAAATCACTTATAAATAATTAAATTATTAATTTGTTTGTTAAAAGTATAAATAGATAGCACAATTATAAAATTAAAAAAATAAGTTTTTTAAATTTTTGATTAAATATTATTTTTGTAAATATTATTAAATAATTGCAATTCCTTAAAAAATATAATAAATGTAAAAATACATTTGAAGTATTAGCAAACGATATTTATTTAACATTGTATATAGTACTAAATGAATTCTCATATTTATTTTTCGCTTAAAATATAAATTGAATTATTAATGTTTTCATATTTTACATTAGAAATTAATAAAATTTCAAATACCATATCTCTTTTCTCAATTGAGCTTACATAAATTTAGTTAAAATTAATAGATTGAGAATTTAATTATTAAATTTCAAATAAAATCATTGCATAAGTGTAAAGTGTGGCATTCCTTTTGACATTTTCTTCATACGCAGGAAATCAAAATTAAAACAATAGGCTAATTTCAAATGAATAAGTTGTTTATTTATAAGGGTGTGGATGAGATAATATATATATATTTTTTAGTTTAATCAGAAATCTCCAATTCGAGTTCTGCGTATACTGCTATCTTAAAACTAATAAGAGAATATTTTACTACCCTTGAAATCGTATTTAACACGAATATGATTAGTTTCAATAAATTGTTCTAAATTACTGATTAATGATACTTGTGGTTAGAAGTGAATATTTGGTAGGTTCGGTTCAAAATCGAACCGAATTTATAAAATCGAACAGAACCAAAATATTTTGATTTGATTCGATTCAGTTTAATAAATTTTTAATTAATTAATTAAATTTATATAAATTATAATTATAATTATATTTTATCAATTATAACACTGTAAATTTATAAATTAAGATAAAATAACATAAATTATGGTAAATTGATATAATAATTATTTCATCAACTATCATAATTATTATAAATTAAATTTTATTACATAACTTTATAAATTATAATTAATTAAAATTAATTATTAGTTAACATAAATTAGAATAAATTTTCATAATTCATAACTTATCCTACTATAAACCGAACCAAAATATTTTGATTTGGTTCGATTCATTTTAATCAGTTCTTAATTAATTAAATTTATATAAATTATAATTATATTTTATCAATTATAACACTGTAAATTTATAAATTAAGATAAAATAACATAAATTATGGTAAATTGACATAATAATTATTTCATCAACTATCATAATTATCATAAATTAAATTTTATTACCATAACTTTATAAATTATAATAAATTAAAATCAATTATCACACATAGTTAACATAAATTAGAATAAATTTTCATAATTCATAACTTTATCCTACTATAAATTGAAATAAATTATTATAAACTATAATTTTTTATCTAAAAATTAGAATAAATTATTAAAAATATAATATATATATATATATATAAATAAAATTCGGTTTGTTCAGTTTAATTGATTTTTTAACATTCAAAACCGAACCGAACAAACCAAATTTTTAATAGATAACCAAACCTATTAAACCAAAAACCGAACAAACAAAACTGAAGAAACAGAAATCGATTTGGTTTGGTTCGGTTTTGCACACTTATACTTGTGGTTTGATAAAAATAAATAAATGAATAAGTTGCTTTCTCTCAAAGAGAATAAAGAGAATGTTTTACCGCCCTTGAGATTATATCAGTATAAATAGAATTAGTTTTAGTATGTAATTTTAATTAACCGACTAATAATACTTGTGGTTTTATTAAAAAAATAAATGAATAAGTTGTTTTCCTGAAAGAAAACAAAACCTCCAACACTCTCCTTTTTTACCACCAAAAATAATCACTCGTGAGGAAGGGATAGCACTAAATAAATAATCAAACAGATACAATTTTATAAATGATCAAATAAAAATATTAGAATCTAAATTTCAAATTCTTTTAAAAAAAAAACATCAGAACCTAAATTACTATTTGTTAACTAGGCAACACCTAATTATAATATTTGATCGATGAATTTTTTGCCAATAACTTTTCGCCTCACTCACTTTTTCTGTCTACTGTAGAATGCAGAGAGAGAAAGCAAGTAATGTCCAAGAAAAGATAGAAGCGACTTGGTTAATTGGATATGATGGTATCAGTATCAGAGCCTTCCATTTCTTCCTTTTCTTCTCTTAGTTGTTCCTTGATTTTCTCCTTTCAAAGCTTGAGCTCGGGTCATGTTCGTTTCTACATTTACTCTGTGGGCTATTTCAAGGTCTATTTTTAGACTTTCTTATCTCATTGAGCTAACTCAGTTTACAAATGACAACAGGTTAAATTAGAAATAAAATTTTTCATTCATATCTCATATTCCAAAATATATATTTTGTCTCTAACCCTTCTATATTCCCTACTAGAAAAAATTATAGATTTATATTTCCGCACCACATGGAAGCGAAAATTCCTGATCCGATTTTATATTTTTATTTTATTTAATATTAAAAATATTTTATTTTAATTAATTAATTATATAATTGTTAAAATATTTAAATGAGTGTTATATTTTAAATTTATTATTTTTTAAAAAATATTAATTATATTAAAATATGAATAATTATTATATATATAATTAACTAATATTTTGGAATGAAGATTGGAATGGAAGATGTATATACTATTTACACCACAAAAAATTTTAAATTAGAACAAACATATAAATGGTGAAAAAATTTATCTAATTCAGAACAGAATATCACGGAATTGTATCCAATTATCTCTAAACTTAGCTTCAATTTTAGTGATGAATGTTGTTTGGCATTTGAAGAATCGATTAATAGATATGTTTCTGAAATGCCAATGATGGTTTTTTTAAGTTGCTGTAGCTTTTGATAAGATCAGCTAGTGATAATTATAGATTTTTTTAACATTTTATTTGGATGAATGATCCGATTTGAAAGCGATCTTTTATAAAAGGTCAAAAAATGATGAACTACCCAAAAGTAAGTGACGAGTATCTGAAGTCAATTGATAAGGCCGATAAGAAGCTTAAAATATTTTTATCCCCTTTGCAAATAAAATTCCAACGGGCTATGTAGCACATGCAATTGCAATTGTACAAATAAAGGGATTGCTTGCAATTTTACAAACTTGCAACATTAGAAATAAGAAAGAGATAATTTCAATTAAGTAAAAAATTCAAATGGACCCTACTTTTATTATTTTATAATAAATTTGAATAAAATAGAAAATTAAAATTTATTTCATTAATTAATATGTATTAATATTAATTAATATATAATTAATAATTAACATAATTAATCAATTAAGTTAATAAAATTAATAAATAATTAATTTAAATTGTTAATAAATAAATAAAATTAATGTTAATTAATATAAAAATAATTAAAATATAATTATTATATATTTTGCCACTGCTTGAATTCAATAAGTAATAAATAAACAAAATGTTTTGCGAGCTTTAGTGCAACTTCAAATCCAATCGGGATAGATATTTCACAACCACAAGGCATTAGCGGCCGTAATATTTAAAAGTTGAATACGGTTTAAAAGAGACAAATCCAAGTTAATCATGTGTGCAATAGCTTTAGAAAATTTTGAATTTACAACTACGATCTTAGTCACCGCGGCCACACTCCTAAGTATGGTGACCATTATTTCAACTAAAACAAAACTTTTTTTTGCATAGAAAGATTCGTGAACTTTAATTTGTCACTAATTCAAATTTCTTTTTACTGCATTTGGGACAATAACAATAATATTAACATAATAATATTGCGCAATATAATAATAATACACTATATATAAACAAAATAAAGTTAAACTGCATAACAACAATTAATTTTCATTGGAAAACTCCTACACTTGCCACTAGTACAACCTTTTTTATTTCTTAAACTTATTTTTTTATACATGAGGAATATATTCAAAATCATGTATGAATTCGTAATACAATAATAAATAAACAGCTACAAGCAAATTTAGTTCCGCTTCAGAAAAGGGAAAAATAATAATTAATTTAAAATAGTGTTTTCTAATTTTATATGTTGAATTTTAGTTATGTTTTATAATTTTTTACATGATCAATAATTGTTAGCGATAATAAACACTATATTATACTGGAAGATTGACTCATAGCATAAAATACCTGAAGCAGCGGCGTGAGGGAGCAGAGGAGTTGGCAAATGTGGGAACGTGGAGCTCTAAAATTAATTTGACTGAACAAGAAGCAGAATTATTAATAATTATTTTCATTGATTTAAAATAAAAAAATTTAAAAATCTGTAAAAAAAATGGATAAATACTTACCTTTATATTATATATTAGATTTTATTAAGAATAAATTACAGAAATTTTTTCTTAGATTTTTTAAATTATAGAAAAAAATAAACAATTTACACTTCTATCATTTAAAATAATGTTAATTTATTTGATACTGTATGAATTTCAAATATTACAATGCAGTATGTCGTATAATTTTTCTATATTTAAGATATTTTGAATTATTTTTTTAGAATTTTATGTATATTTTAATGACATTTTATAATGATTTAAAATTTATACTTGTTATTAACAACTGTAACTATAGGACAATATGTACATTCAAAATTTGATTTTTCTAACTGTTATCTCAAATAATATTTTTATCAAAAAAATAAAGGATAAACTCTTAATTTTTAAAAATTAATTTATTAAAAGTTCAGAAAAGATTTTCTATAATTTATTTTTTCAATTAATTTCTTTTGAGATTGAAGCCTTAAGCCTCCATATAATAAATGAATTATCTCTGCATAAGCTAACAATTTACAGCTCAATCCGAGGCAGAAACTGAACGAAAACTGCAGCAATGTCTTACAAAATAAGACACTTTTAAGATTTGACTTTAAGATAAGGTTTAATTGACACTTTTTAATACAAAGCATCGAGGTTTAGTTTAATATGGATTTTAATTTTATAAAACTGTTTCACTTCGCATAGATTAGTGAAATAATTAAACACCAATATTAAATTTATGGGATTCTCATTGTAATTTATCTTTATACACTTGTATGTGTAAAAAGAAACAGAATGTAATTTTAATAAATAGAAATAAAGCATGAAAATATATTTTAAATACTACTTTTATTTTTTAAAATGAACATTTAAAAGGAAATTAAAAAAATCTCATAATTAATAAACATTTAAAGTGAAACTCGTGTGGTAAAAATCTTAAAATCGCTTTCATCTCAATTCCTAGACTTCTCTTAAGCTTAATTAAAAAATAACAATGTAATAATGTCAATTAATATTTCAAATTTCATACATTGTGAGCAAATTTTTCACACTGTGGATCTTAGTTTCAGTCTGAAAACTTTGAAGATCATAAACAAAATAAATGCAATAAAAAATCAGCCGCCCAAACAAAAAAAAAAACATTATAAGTAAATATAATAAATTAAGGAATATGTTATAATAGTCATGCCATACATGTTCTTTCTGGTCAAGTACTAAAACAATAATAATAACACAAGAATATTAATTCTCTACATAATCAATTAATTCCTATTTAAATAATAATAATAATAATAATAATAATAATAATAAAATAACAAAAAATAGAACATACTTACAAACAATTGACTGCTACTTTTCTTCCATTGCGTCCTTGACAATTTAACACCACCGTTCCCAGAAAATAAAACAAGTCTTCTGCCTCCTTCGAGTTAACTAGCTAATTGACAATCTTAGACTCTATTTGGCATTCTCAAAATTGGCATTGAGTGTGAGAGAAATGTTTTTCAGAAAAAAATATTATTTTTTCTTTTGAATTTGAAAAATGTTATCGAAAAGAAACATGTAAATATATAGATATTTTTACCATAAATATATTTCAAAAAATAAATTTATAAAAAAATTAGTTAATTAAATCAAAAAAATTGTAAAACTATTTTTTTACATCCAACAGTAATTTTAAATATCCCTAATATTTTTATGTGGTTAATTTAATTTAATTGTATTGTATCCCATCTGCTAAATATATATCTCAAGTCTTGGGCAGACTAGTCATCTTACAACCAAATTATTATCTTTCAGATCATATTAATTAAAAACGAATATTAAACCTAATTTATTTCAATGGCCAGAATTATTGGAGTTATTATAGATAATAATTACATCATATGGAATAAAATAAAGGGGAATTGTTAAATTATATTTGTTGTTAATTATATTTTTATTCTTTTATTTTTTACTATTTTATGTATTTTTGCAATACCTTGTACATCTATATGGGTATGTTATCTAGTTATATAATTAATGAGAATAGTATTCTAATATTCCACAAGTTTCATTTATATATTACTGAAAATTCAATTCGTTCGTGAAGTACATTGAACTTTTTGCATAGTACTAAGTCTAGAAGAAGATTTGTCTAGTGAACTAGGGGCATCGTGCAAGTTTCCTATTAGAGTATTAAACAACCCATTACCGTACACTTGTCTTATACAATTCAAAGACATGCATTAATAATTTTTATCAGAATCCTGAGATTTTAATTTCATAAATAGGAATTAAAATTGGGTGGAGTTATCTGATTCCTTTTCGATTTCTGATGAAAAATATATTAGAATTTCCGTCTCCCTCAGTCCTATCTTTTTTTTTTCCGATTTTTATTAATTTTTTTATTTTAATTAATTAGTTAAATATATAATTATTTAAGTAAAAAATATTTTTTTATTTTAAATGAGTGTTATATTTTTATTTTATTATTTTAAAAAAATATTAATTATATTAAAATATAAATAATTATATATATATATATATATATATATATATATATATATATATATATATATATATATATATATCGGATGATGAAAAAAATAAAAACAATCTGTTCCGTTAAGAGAAGGAGCAGAGTGAGACACCGCATGTTAAGTCTAAATTGTCATCTCTAATTGAATTAAATCGTCATGTATATACATAGTGACATCATAATTGAATTTTTTTAAAGATTTGATTGAGATTTTAATTAGAATTACCAATTTGAACACAGTTCGAATTTAGAATTTTATAAGACTCGTAATATTAAACAAAAATTTGCCAGAACTATATTTGAAATTTTTTAATTGATATAAAGACCAAGAATATATAAATGAGGAATAATTGGGTGAAAAGAAGAGGAAGGCAGCAAAGCGTGTGAAAGGAGGAAGCTTACACTGAACTTAAAATAAAATGGATAATCACTAGCAAAACTCCACTTTGTTAAGTATTTGCCAATTGTCATTCACATTACCTCGCTTTCTCATGTAGTTTCTCACCTTTTGCTCCATTTACTCCCAACAGTAAATCAACCGTCCACGCGCTTTTCAACCTGTGCCACTCACTTGCCCTATTAAGCATATATCTTAATTATTTTATAATAAAAATATTTAAAATAAATAAATAATTAAATTAATTTTAATTTAATAAATTTATAAAATTTAGAGACCAAACTACTTATCTATCCCAAAAGAAACAGTAAATTCTTCAAGAACAATATTGAATTTGAACTTACCTCAACTTGGCTTGTGTGAACATTCTGAATAAGAAAATATATCCAAACTTATCCACGCGCCAAGAAAGTAGGTGGAATATTCCACAATATAATATTATAACTTTCTAGACTTTGATGACGACTCCTAGTCTCAGTGCCCAGGTTTTTCTCAGCATCGACAACGCGTTCACGCAAACGAATCAACAGCGGAGGCTAAACTTTCCCCATAAATTTCCCACTATTTACACAAATTGCCACTAGATTTCGCTTCCTTCACCTGCAAGCATCAAAGGGCAAATCTGCCACTCAAAACACGTAGAAGCATCAAAGGGCAAATCTGCCACTCAAAACACGTCACTGCTTAGTCTAACATTTATCACCTCGCCCTCATCTCCTATATAAACACACACAGCTCTCTTCTGTTGCTTCATTCCATCGAATTCTAAATTTCTAATCCAAAATCCAAACTTTCGCTTTCACATTTCCTTACTAAATTTATCTTTTTGATTTAAAGTCAGAGTTCGGCCATGAACAAAAGAGGTAGAGATGCAGCCATGGACATGGTTGATTGCTTGATGCTATTATCTAAAGTCGGCCAAGCTGAGACGCCAACTGACCGGTTATTCGTATGCAAGACGTGTAACAGGAAATTTACATCGTTTCAAGCATTAGGCGGCCATCGTGCCAGCCACAAGAAGCCGAAACTCGGCGGAGATGACTTCTTAAAGCTGCCAAGTTCGCCTCTGAAGAAGCCGAAGACCCACCAATGTCCCATTTGTGGGCTTGAGTTCCCCATTGGACAAGCCCTTGGTGGGCATATGAGGAGACATAGAGGAAACATGGGTGGGGATCATCATGGGTTAGTTACTCGGCCTCTTTTACCGATGCCGGTTCTGAAGAAATCGTCGAGTAAGAGAGTTTTGTGCTTGGATCTCAACTTGTCGCCTGTGGAGAATGAGCTGACTTTGCAATTAGGGAAGCTGCAGACTCCTGTTTTACAATGTTTTATTTAGGGATTCAATTTGGACTTATACAGTACAGATTTTTTTAAGTTAGGATTTTTTTGTATTCAGATTTTTCATTAATTTGTTTCTTTACACACTGAGATTTACTTCTCCTTTATTAGAATTACTATTTTTTTTTAAATTTTGATAGAATTTCTTTTTTTTTAACAATCATTTTTTCCAATATATATATAAGTACTTAATTCAATTTGATTTAACATAATAATAATAATAATAATAATAATAATAATAATAATAATAATAATAATAATACATGTGCATCATATAGCAATATAATCTTCTCAAGAGAGAATGATATATGATCATGCTCATAAATTTAAAAGGACTACCATTATATCAAGTATGAAAACTTGAATTTTTTTACAAGGAATTCAATTGATTTGGTTTAATCTCAAAATTTTGCATCTCTAATTATCATAATAAGATCACCAAATATAAAATAAGGAACCTTAATTTATAATTAGCTCAAGACAATAAAACTGTAGAAATTTTGATAAAATTGAAAGACCATTATTTTTTTTTAATTTTTTTTTTGAAATAAAGACTGAATATATATTAAGAACAAGAATCTAATACATCCCGAGGGACAAGAGGTCTAACAAGTCTTCCCAACAAAAATTAACATTAAAAGTATGAGCTGCCTTAGCAAGGGCATTGGTAACCTCATTGGCTTGCCTTCTAATAAAATTCATAGAGACATTTTCAATAGATCCTGCAATGGCACGGCACTCTCGAATCAAACAACCAAGCTCATGAGATATGTCATCTTGTTGAGAGTGAAAACCATCCACAACCCCTTTTGCATCTGTCTCAATATGCACATTGTTCACATTCAGATCTCTAACCCAACTCAAGCCCTCTTTAGACCTTAATTTTATTAACAACCCATGAAGTATATATACAATTACAATATTTGAAGTCTACTTGGAGAGTAATACACATAATTTAGGGATACAAATCTATTTAGGAATTTACACTATGTAATACGAAACTAATATGAAATAATATAAAATTGGTATCCTAGTTAGTACACAATTCCTGCCTTTAAAAAAAGAATTTCAACCAAATTAATCACACTCTTATATATATATGTTTTGTAATTACATAGCATGAGAAATATGTCAATGCAAAACAAGGGCATAACATGTACAACCATAATAATAGTTTATTCCATCGGAAACAAAAAATTGAAGGGAGATATTGTCTAAAACCAATCTCACAACATTCTTAAATATCTTTCATAGTGGCAAGACCAAGTTAGTATTTGTAAGAATTAATAACAACATTCATTAGATTGCAGATATTCTTATACTTACAACTTATAAAATATAGTTTTAATTCATATAAAAAAATGGATTTTCCCATTATATGTGGCCAAAGAAGCTGTCAATTTTCAACTGATACAAAGAATTGAAGACAACTGAAGTAGATTCCTGGGACATTATTCCACTTGGATGTTTAACAAGAAAACTCATGCTAAATATAAAAATTTAGCCACCATAACTAAATAATAAGACTTTAATATCTATTATTCAGATTTAAACAAATTTGAATAATTCCCCTAAATTTTGAAATAAAAATACAACAGATTTAGATGACAAAACTTGGAATAACTAAACAATCCATTTTAATATAAGATCAAGAAATTATACTTTATTTTATGACTTCATTAGAAACAACACTTCATTTCTAAATTCTAATGAAGTAGTTAAAAAAAAAAGAATAAGTTTAAGAAATTATTTATTTGAAAAATTTGCGAATTTATTAAATGTCAAAATCTTTTTATATTTTATTATTTAATTCATTAGAAACGATAAATAATAAAACTATTTAAAAGAATCCATTGCAGAAAAAGATCCTAATCCTCGTAGAAACCGTTTCGCCTGCTCAACGGTCTGGATCTGTCATATTTTTACACGTGGGCGGTCCTGATATATGTATCCGTGAATTCTGCTGGAGCAGGTTTTGCCCATTTTTATATTCTTTTTCACGGGCAACAATCGAGTGCTCCTCATATATAATATCGCAACTGTTTCTTGTTTTTGTTTTTTACTGTCCTATTTTTGTCTCTCGATTTTCCCCGTGAAAATTCACCGCCTCCCTCCACCACCACCCGCCGGCGATAGTCCGGTCTTATAACTTATTTCTGGTCGTCATGAAAGGTGCGGTCAAATACTTACCTTTTAATCTCCATTTCTAGGGTTGAAGTTCCTTATTTTATTCTCTCACATTCTGTAAGCTCAAAATCAACTTCGAATTTCGCAGAATTTTAAGCCTTTCTTTAAGCCAAAGACGTTTCTTTAAGGTAATTATGCTGAGTTTTCGAGTTTAGAACTTAGTTTTCTATTGTTAGGAAATTTTAGTCTGATTTTGATTTTGTCAGAAGAACTTGTCTTCTTCAATTTTTGACAAAAAAATTTTCAAAGTAGCTTTCGAATTTGCAGACGATCAATATTGTTCATGAGCTGAAGCCGTGTGGAAGCAAGATGGTACGTTCTAGATTCTTCTTTGCAACTTTTTTTTTTTCAGGGCAAAAACCTTTATTTTCCTGGGGTCCACAGTTTTTTTATTTTATATATAAAACCATGGGGTAAGGATTTTGCTGATGGACTTACTTCCTACTAGTGAAGATGTTTGGGTTTCTGTCATGAAAATGTTTTGAATTGATAAAGTCCAGGCTGAATTCTGAGCAAATATAACTTGGAAGTGCAATCATTTCTCTAGTTTGAACGAAGATTGCTGAATTGGGGGACATTTTTAAATAAAATAATTGTTTTCATATGACTGGGTTCCTAAATACTTATATTCAATTTTTTATTTTTTTGTACATAATTACACTTAATTACATGATACTTTATGGTATGGAAATTCAGTCACCGATATTATTTGATCCAAATTCAGAGCAGTGCCAATTCTAACCTTTATGGTTCTGCAAGATGATTGAATGTATGAATTCTGGGACTAATCCCATGAGTTGGTTTAATGTTCATTTTGTTGGAATCGTATGCCAAGTTAGAGTTACATTTTCCAAATTGTTTTTTGGTTAAAAAAAATGCTTCAGTATATCATGGTAGAAGAACTTTGTTGTTTGGGATTACAACTCTCCTGTGTTTCAATTAAGAAAATTTACTGATTGAGATACTTGCTAGCTTGGGAATGATGATCTGGTATTATTTGTGGGGTAGAACTGTAGAAGTGCATGGGGTTCTTTTCTTTTTTTTTTTTCCTCCTTTTGTGTTGAGGAATTGTTCTTTTTTTTTTTTTTTCTCTCTCTCTCTGATAAAAAGGAACTGCTGATATCCTGTTGAAGTTGATATCATCTATTTCCACTGCCATGTGTGCCTATGTTGAAGGGAAGCAAATTCTGACCCAATTTCTACCAGTCTTTTCAGAACAAGGGTTTTTGGATGGCAAGGGGGACTGTAAGAGATCCAGCATTGGATAATCCTTCCACAATTGAACCTAAACGGTCTCATCAATGGTTTGTAGATACAGCTCAACCTGAGTTGTTCCCAAACAAGAAGCAAGCACTTGAAACTCCAAACAGTGCATCAAGTTCAGGAATCTCCACTGCTACTATTACTTCTTGGAATAACCCATCGGGTTTTCAGTCAGTTCCAAACCAATTTATTCATCGCCTATTTGGACCTGAAACAGTAGGTTCTGCCAATTACACTGAAAGAGCAACATGTCCTGAAATTGATAGCTCAAGTGCATCTGTTAGTCTGTCTATATCTCACCCTATGGAAGATCCTGAGGCCTGTCTTAGTTATAGTGGTTTAAAAAAGGTTAAAATTAATCAAGTTAAGGACTCTGACAATGACATTCATGACCAGAAGGGACACGATTTCATTAATGAAAGAAATGGTGAAATTCCTACAGGTCAAGCCTTCAATAGTGAAAATGAGAATAATTTTATATCAATTCAGCAGGGCTATGGTAAGGAGGAAGACAATGTGACATTAATGGGTCACAGCTATAATAGAGATGCCCATATTGTATCCACATACATCAAGGGAGATGACAGTGTTATTCCAATAAGTGAGACTTACAATAAGGAGGACACCCATATGATATCTTTTGGGGGATTTCACGATGCACATGATATGGTACCTGTTGGTAGGCCCACCAGCAGTTATGATCAGCCATATAATCAGTTAGTTCAAACACCAGAAGCAGTTCATGAAAAAGAGTTGTTTGCATCAAATGCAAATGTAGCTTCAAGTAACACCAGGGTAGCTAAGTCAAAACCTGATTCTGTTTCCAGGAATAAACCAGACATCAAAACTAGCCGAAAAGAAGCTCCAAACAGCTTTCCTTCAAACGTCAGAAGTTTGATTTCAACTGGCATGCTGGATGGGGTCCCTGTGAAATATGTTTCCATATCACGGGAGGTAAGTTACCCACTCTTCCCCAAATTCTGGTGCATTTGTGTATTGGATTTGTTATCTGGTAATATCGTATGCTGCATGTAAAAAGGAACTCGGAGGCATTATAAAAGGTTCAGGCTATCTCTGTAGTTGTCAATCATGTAATTACTCAAAGGTGAGTCACTTTATGATTTGATGGATTATCACTGCTCTCAAATTATATAATTGTTGGACCTATCTGACCCAGTCTATGATTTACATGTAAGGTGCTTAATGCCTATGAGTTTGAACGCCATGCTGGTTGCAAGACAAAACATCCAAATAATCATATTTACTTTGAGAATGGAAAGACTATCTATCAGATTGTCCAAGAATTGAGGAGCACTCCTGAAAGCATGCTATTTGATGTAATTCAAACTGTGTTCGGTGCACCAATTAATCAGAAATCCTTCCGCCTATGGAAAGGTGAATGATTTTTTTCTTCTGGTTGTGTCTTATGCTGTGTATTCTTAGGGAATTTAAAAGCGTCATTTGGCATGTCAAAAAGAAAAGTGCCACTTAAGTTATGGTACAGTCTTGAGTAAGGCTTATCAAAAAGGGTTTTTGGGAACAACCACTACGCAATACATTTTTTTCATGAAGTGGCTGCTTCCAAGTGGTTTGAATTTCTAAATTAGTTTATTTCAAGCTCAAGTATTACCACTGCACTTGATTTGTAATCTGCCACCAAGTACTGATCCTGTCTCGTTTGCTGTCTTTCTTAGAATCATTTCAAGCAGCAACCCGTGAGCTTCAACGCATTTATGGAAAGGAAGAATTAAATTTATAAAAGGGAAGTATTTTGCGCAAGTTGTATTATATTGTAGAATAGCATATATACTTAATGTGCATAGAAACTAGCATAAGTTGGCAAATTATGTACGTTTTTTTTTAAAAAAATATGACCTAGTTTATGTTCAGCTTTGCTAAGAAAACCACAGAAAGGAGGAAACTATAACGTCATAATTGCAATATAAACCGTTGGCAAACACGTTCCTCTCCATGTGTCAATTTTTTGACAAAAATCTACTTTGACAACTTGGTATTATTGCTTCGCTTGTTAATGGTTGGTACTCAGGCTTTCCGTGAGCGAATGGAGAGGAGCGTGAATAGCTTCATCATTTGACATGCATATCGTGTAGGGATATGGCGGTATACTTCTAGGACTAATTAGGAGGAGCTGTAGGCTGATTCAAATTTTAGAAGATGCAGTACAACCATAGATTAAATTTTTAATTTGCTATTCGCTAAGGATGTTTTGCATACACTATCAAAGAGGGAGCAAACAGCATGCTTCTTACAGGTTTTTATAACTGGCATTCTCAGTGAAATTGTAAATCATCTTGAAAAATATGATGTGTTGATCGGTCATTAAACATCACAATCCACAGCAAAATATTTGAGAACAGAAACAGAATCACAATCCACAGCTACATATTTGAGAACAGGAACAGCAAAATATTTTAGTAAGATCTGCTAAAATTCTATTTGTCTTTTTACATTATAAGGAAACAAAAGTCGCCTCTGGTACGTCTCAAGTAAAGAAAAAGGATGGCATCCAAAATAAGAGTTAAAAAAAAAAAAAAAGTTTTCCACAAGATGCACAACGGTTAAGCGCAAAATGAATTCTCTAATAAACTACCTTTCACACACTAAAACAAGATTGAAAAGAATGACAGAAATTACAAGCACCCATCAACCTGTAATCAAAATTAGTTTCTCACTTTTTTTTGGTTACTTTCCTCATTAAGACAAGTGTCATCAGCAATTAACGCCACATTAAAAATAATTTGCTCTTAGGAACCGCAGCAAGCTGATCTTTGGGCGGCTTGACCACCCCCGCCTGCCTGGTCTGGTTGATTGATCTTAATTGTTGAAGGCTGCAATGTGAAACCCAAATTCTCATCGGTTAGATTTTTTTCGTTTTTTCAGTGAATTTATCCCATAAAAGCTGTTGAATGAAATCCAATTACCTCAGTCCTTGAGTCTGTATCAGCAAGCCTTTGCTTTATATCCCTTGCTATGGAAAAGAAAACTTGCTCGACATTTAAATTTGTTTTTGCACTCTGCAATACATGGGAGTTTAATAAAAGGAAACATATGCTAAACCAGCTTCAACATCTATAAGTGTTCCTTACAGTTTCAAAGAACTTGATGCCATACTCATCAGCAAGTGCTTGGCCCTTAGATGTTGGCACAGCCTACGATAATAAAAATATCAAGTAATGAGGAACATGAACTACAAAGTAACCTCAGGGAAAAACGTGCAAAGCATGCTTGCAAGATTGTGTGCACGTATGATGTAGGTGAATGCGTAGGTGGTTGTGAGTATGTGCATGTGTGTGCGCGCGCAAAAGATATAGTGAGGATGTGAGAGAGAGGGATAAATTAATAGATTAAAACATAAACTCAATTAGAATGCCTAATTTGAGAGCAAAGCAACAGATAGATTAACATCCTTCAAACAATAATTATGATAATAAAATGACAATAAAATCCATCCAAACAGTTTGCACCCCCCCTGCAAAAAAAAAAAAATCCTTTTTGACAGTATCTTAAATAAAAACATCATAAAAGAAAATAATACCCTTTTGCTTTCATCCATGTCTGCCTTGTTCCCCACCAATATCTTGTTAACATTATCAGAAGCATGCTGTTCAATGTTGCGAATCCAATTCCTGATGTCTGAAATGGATGACAAGCCACATTCATAAGATGCTCAATAAAGTCTTGCCAGTGATCCACCTCATTGACAGTGAAATAAGACTTCGTAAATGATAATGGTAATGACAAATACACAAACAAATGGCAAAATAATCGAAAAAAATATTAGGAAAAAGCCAAAGCAGTTTACCTAGCTGTTTGAAATTTTATCAGATCAAGAGCATGAAAACTTACTGTTGAAAGATGATTCATCTGTAACATCATACACCAGCAAAATACCCATGGCTCCACGATAGTAAGCTGTAAAAGCGATATGAAAGAAGTTAGCAGGGAAAAAGAAGAGAGATGGACAACAAAATGATCTTTAAAACATTTCCGCGTGGAAAGATCAAAGAGAACATTTCCAGAAAGTAGCACCAGAAAACTATAACATAATAAACAATTTCTAAAATCCGACCTACTGAGGGCGAGAGACCCAACATACAAATACCCATAACAAATTTTATTCTGATTGGAAAATTATCCACTTGACAAATTTCTCACATTGGTGGCGTTCAGCCCAAAAGACCAAGAAACCATCAAATCAAAACATAAGTTGGGAATGTTAGACTGGAAATCAAGCATCAGATTTCTACATTTCCAAATTGCCAAAATTTCAGGCATTCACACCATTACAAATGTGAAAGCATCTGCCTTGGAAAAGGCAACATATTTCTTTGGTGGGCTAGGAGCCATTATTTAACTCATCACAACTCTACCAAACCTTTTAGTATCTGTGCACAGGCATCACAAGCAACTCTCTAATTTCACCTAGGTTACCCTCCTTCCCAAAAGTCAAAATCAAATTTTCATTACATAAATTTATATGGTTTCTATTTGCCAAAGAATCATAAACTAAAAAACTCATGTAAGATCATTTCCCAATCAGGAAAGAACTTCAAAGGAATAAAGTTCATCAAATGAACTAATTCCACCAGAAATCTCCAAGAAAAATAAGAAAATGTCACAAATCACCTGCCAATTCCATTTCTTGCATTGCGTACGCACACAGTGTTATAACCGTAGAAAAGGAAACTAGACTTCACCAAAATATCACTTCCCTCTTTAACATTGAAATATCAGCACCTACAGGATAAAAACTTACCAGTTGTAATAGTTCGAAACCGCTCCTGACCAGCTGTATCCCAAATTTGGAGCTTAATTCTTTTGCCTTCAAGCTCAATGGTTCTTATCTTAAAATCAATGCTGCACAAGGAAAAATGTTATTGGGAGGTCAGCGAATTTCTTTCCCTTAGAAAAAGCAGATAATGTAGTTTATGCCCAAAGTTCAAGGGATACAGACCCAATGGTAGTGATAAAACTAGTAGTGAAGGAACCATCCGAGAAACGCAAAAGAAGGCAACTCTTGCCTACACCTGAGATGTAAAACAACAAGAAGAGTTTAAATCTTTAGTTCCATATCAATTGCAGAGAAAACATAGCTTTCATATAAAGTGGAGAAAATTTTTCAATTACAAAATTTCCACAACGAAAGATGCCTCATAATAGGAAGTACAAGCTAGAACTTAAAGACTAAAATATACTCTAGTAAACAGTTCAAAACTATGAATTATGCACAAACATATTCATGCATTTTTAAGTTCTTTTGACCATTATGGTGCTTCTTATATCTGGTTGGCCCACATTTCTGATATGCAATGTGCTTTCACTCAACAATCAACTTCATTGTTTCATTACTAAAATATCCTTCTATCTTAATAAATCAGAATCCAACAATGACTCAATCATGTACAATCACATTATAGCACAAGAGACCAATTCATCCAGTACTATGATAAATGCCATGCCTGTATGCAAATGACACAATCTCAAGCTTTGCCTAAAAAGATTATGACACTGTTATGGTCCTACCAGAGCAAAGACTTAAGAGGGAATAAGTATTTAATATCCACACCCTTTGCAGAAAGTAGCTGCTAATACTGAAAAATGCAACTTGGCCTTGCACATCAGGGTTTTTAACATTGCACCAAAGAAAGGCACCTCTTCAACCGTGGTCTCAATCAACTATAAGTAAAATGTTTGCATATGTCACATTACAAGCTAAACAGCAATACCAGAGAGCCTTCAAATAATGATATTCATTGTCCAACTTTCCGACAAGATTAATCCTATAAACTCCAACAATTACAAAGGTGTTATCAAATGTAGATAAAAGAAAAAAACTAATAAACATAAACAACTGGGCAGAACTTCTAATATGATGCCAGGTTCATGACCACAAATCCAGTATGAAGAATTGGCTTTTCATCTAATGCCCTTCTTAGTGTTGCCAGCCCTCAATCTCATAATTGACAGCAAAGCAAACTAAACAATAGTTTATTCACAAAAAGAAAAAAAAAACAGATTCCTCGAGTACATCTGAAGGACAAGGACAAGCAGCACAAAAACAAAAGAAGACTTAATGGCAGGATCAAGATTCAAGGAGTAGCCATCCACGAGATGGTAGTCCAGTCAGATTCAATTCAAGGATATAAAAAAAATCAATAGGTTGACCACATAAGTAATGCACATTAACTAAACAATGAACTGTGGGAAGTTGTGACACCGACAATGAATTCTTTACACATCGCATAAATTTTGCAGCATTTGGTTATTAAATCACAATATATGGGATACGGATATAAATTAATTATAAAAAATGATTTGCAATGATATGCAACTGGCCTCCCACTTGAAATGAGGAAGGAGAAGAACAATAACAAACATAAAATTGCCAACATGTGTCTGTCAATACTTTCACTAGATATATGAAAGCCACTTGTAGCCTTAATTATTGCAGACAGAGGACAACCAGCAAGAACTAAAGAGAGAGCTTGAACACACCAATCAGATTGGATGGAATGTTTTCCAACTTCTGTAGGGTATTTGGTAGCACATATGCAGTATAACAAATACAGTGGCAAAAGATCAATCCAATCCCATTACAATCTAAAATATGACACTACCGTTCATGTCATATAACCAACTAAAACATCTGCTACCCCAAATAAGCACTTTAAAACTTGGACTCCAAAACTGAAAGGCAACAATATCCCAGGACTCCCAGAGAATTGAAACAATTGTTTAAACCAAATAAAATCCCGCTTCCCCAATTATTAACCATAGTTCGATCAAATGTCAAATTATAATTTTAGCTAAATTACTAATAAAGTGAACAAAAGTGTGCTTAATAATAAAAGAAAAAATAAAAAGAAAACCTTTAACATTCCGTCAGATTCACTCTATTTCACCTTAATCTCCAGCTCAAGTAACTATAGAAGACAGAAAAATGTGAAGTTTGCAGATGACTAGGAAGAAAGCATAAGAAGCATCATGTCAAAGAGAACACGAGAAATTTCTAGTACCTGATTTGCAAAAAAACTGTTGAGAATTTTTTTTTTTAATTTTTTGGTCATGAATTTTTCGACATTTTAAGCATTGTAAAATAATAGGAAATGACTCAAATTCGCCGTACTCATGTTGCATGGAAACGCAAGTCGACATATCAAACAAAATCAAAGCTCATAAAACTCAAGAATTAGATCACAACAGTTCAAATCCTTCAACAAATCAGATCCTTGACGAAACTGAAACATCAAAGGAAAAAAATACAAACAAACCAAATCAGAAGCTAAAACATGATTTAGAAAAAAAAAACAATAATAACACAACAATTTATAATCCATTAGGTTCGGAACAAAATGAAAAGGAGAGAATGAAAGGAATCACATACCGCTATCGCCGATCAGAAGAAGCTTTATGAGGTAATCGTAATCGGCCCTAGCCCTGGCAGGTGGAGCAGCCATCGGAAAAATAACTAAGAGGAACGGAATATCAGATGTATCAGATCAGAAACAGAAGGAGACTAGGGAGATGGAGAGATCTCCAAAAGAGGTCAGAAGTGAAAAGCCATGGAATTTGTACGTTTCTGTTTATGAGGTCCCTACCTCCAAAAAACAAAAGCTCAGCTCCGACTATGCTGGGTTGCTAAGATGCGCTGCTATTGCCTTTTCTTTTTCCACTGGTGCGCCGATCACTCCAGCGCGCACATTAGCAAATGCATCGAAACATATATAGTTGGAGCCTTGGAGTTGGAGAGAGAAGAGAGATTATTATTGTTATTATTTGAAATGAAAGCCAATATATTGATCAATAAGAAAAGCATCATTTTTAGAACAAGGCCTCACAAATGAAGCAGCTCCTTCCTACAGCATAGGACCTGTTAATGAGTGAGCTATTTTCGCAATGCCATGGGCTACCTTATTCAAAAGACGTTTACCAAAAATAATTTTGACATTGTCACAAGATTAAGTCATATTCTTGCAAGTCTGCACGATAGAGATATCATCTTGATGGCTATAGATAGCATCAACAATAGATTTGGCATCTGATTCGATAATGACATTAGAGAGTTGTATTTCTTCGATCTAACTGAGAGCTTCCTTTAGACAAAATGCCTCAGCAACAAGACAGCTCCAATCACCGGCTATTACATCCGCGTTGCTTATTATAATAATTATTATTATTGCAATAAAGGAAGCAGAAGGGGTGGGTCTCAGGGAGGCTATTCAGTAGTGTCAATTTTTGGCTCTCCCTCGTGTTATCTTAGAGTTGGATGCTAAAGTGGTTGTAAGACATAGTGAATAATCAGTCTTATGTTGTTGATTTTTCTAAGTTTGGAGAATTAGTCCAAGATTGCAAAGTGTTATTAGATGTCAATACTAATTTGATTATATTGCGCCATTATAATGGAGTTGCTCATGTTTTAGCCAGAAACTCTCATAGTTTTAATACTTATTTTTTTAGCTTAAGGTTTCTCAAATTTTAAGACCCTTGCTTGATCATGATTTTTTTTGGGTTTAATGAAACCGTTTTGCTTTCAAAAAAATACCATCAACTAGTGATGCATATAATAAATGAGATGGAACATCACTCTAGTAGACTAGATATGTCATAGAAGATGAGTTTCTCGACATAAGATGGACAACTCTACTCGTATATCATCTAACAAAATAAAGAGCAACACTACTAAAAGATCTAGCCAATATTTTGCAGTTTTTAAGAATGTAGCCCACAACAGAGTCTTTATAATTGGACGAATTGAGTGCAGTGACGACAACGACAAGAGCATTGAATTCAACAATTATATTCTATGAACCTTTGTTCTTTGCCCAGCTAAGACATTCTCTAATGCCCATTAATTCGACAATTGTTGGTTCCAATAATTCATTGACCGAAATAGAGCCACCACCCATCAGCTACTAACATTATGGATCTCAGGCGCTTACTATTTCACCTAAAATCAATTGATGATAGGAAAAATGGTACCATTAATTTTATCTTATATAGCTTAAACGCTCACGACATTCGACTGTGACTTGACCCCACACCTAAAGTTCCATCACGGGATAATTGTTGTCACATTGGCCAATAATCTCCCCCTTAACAATTGCTATTGCAAGAAACTGAACCCATGGCATCGGCTCTGATACCAGTTATAGACTTCATATGTTTACTATTTCACCTCAAATCAGTCGGTGATAAGAAAAGTACTACTATTAGTCTTATCTTGTACAGCCCAAACGCCTACGACATTAAACTGTGATTTGACCTCACATCTAGTCCTCCGCTACGAAACAATTATTCTCACACCGTAGCCAACAAACATAATCTCTAGCCATAAACCTCATACTGACATAATTATTATCTGAAAAAATAGCACCATCAACATTGATCTTTTTGCCTAAAACAATAACCGAGAATGAGAGTTGAATTGATTTGTAAATAAATTTTTTCTTTCAATCAAATAAATAAGAATAGATAGAGAAGAAGTAGAGAGATGAAGACACAAGATTTATACGAGTTCAGATATTAATAAATCTTACTCATCTCCCCAATCTCAATTGGGTATTTCACTAACATTCAAAGTGTTACAAATAAAGTTTTTCAGGCTCACTCTCAGCTATAGTGTTTTACTCTCTTGGTTAACACCTAATCTAGAAACTCTTGTATTTTAATGGCTAATATAATAACTAAATTCTTGTATTTTTAATGACTCATATAAAAATTCTTACAAGTATTTCACTCACTATCCAAATCACTCAAGTCCTTTATTGAGTATTTGATTACAGGAATTAAATCACTTACCAATTAAAAGAGCTCAACAAACTGAGCTAAAATGGTTTTCACAACATATATTATAAAAATCATATTTGAATAATTGCACAAATGGTTTTACAAAAATTGAATGTTTGATTTCTTATTGTCTAACACTAGAAAATTCATAAATGAGTTATATTTATATTTTCTCTAAGAAATAATGTCGTTTTTAGTGTAATTAATGCAAAACTAGTCGTTGAACTACTTTTTCATTAGCATATGTCAACATTAAATATGCAGGTTCACAAGTGTGACTAAGTCTTGGTAAAGTTGTGACTGAAATGATGAAATTAGTTGTGAATGCTTCTGTCCATGAATGTACGATCTTTCATAGGCGTACTGTTTTTTCATAGGTGTGACTGTTCTAGCTTCACAGTTTGGTCATTTCTTGATAGCCATGAACATTTGAACCTTAAAGAATTAACGCTAAGAATTTTCACGGGCATGGCTTTATAAGTTATGGGTATAAAACTGAAGTTTTACAGTGGTGGTAATTATTGACCATGGACGTTACTTCATTCAGGGCGTGAGGAACATGAATTTTTGTTGATTTTCAATCTTTTAAATTTCAATTGATTTGAATCAACTTGCTTCAAGGTCTTAGAAATATATAAGTTGTCTAAAATACTTAGAACACAATTTATGATTAAATTTTTTATTGCTTAATAATTTATGATTATCAAAATAACGAAAATGTCCTTCAAGGTTCAACAAATCTTCACTTGATTCTCATATGGGGTTGACCAACATGTTATATGAGCTATTGAGGAATGAGTCAAAGGAATTATTGGGTTAATGCTCTGAGCCAGCTTCCAATCTCTAAGTTGTAAGGATGCTAGTCTAAAGACACGACTAATTTGTTGTCACATCCCCTTCCATACTAGCTCATTTCTACTTTCCATAAGGCCCAGAAAATACATAAAAAGAGTTCATATTGTTACACACTTAATGTGTTCAATGACATACCTGTGCAATCCTAAAGGTTTTCCAAGTTTCTTCTTTGGAAGCTAATAGAGGAATTTAAACCTACATTTTAAGTAAAAGGATAATCCACTAGAACATGAAGGAGTGTCACATTCTTTTGATCACAGGTTAGGCACACCTTTTACAAATGAGCTTTGAACGGACAAAAACCAAATTTCAGAAGGCACTCCAAAATAAATTCTTCACCTTGGACAGCACCTTAAAGCTTCATAATTTCTTTTAGACCCTAGTACTTTGAGTATTTCCATCTGTATTGACAAGAGTGTTAGTAAGTGCTATGTAGGCACTTTTGACAGTGTATTGTACTGATACACCATACAACCATACCCAATGATCATTCTCCATATGCCAACTAAGTTGAATCTTAAAGATTAGGTTAAGGTCCCTATCATTGAAGAGATTTGCTAAAAAAATCCAAATTCCACTGTTTTAAGTTGTGCAACATCAAATCTTATACAATAAAATCTTTTTATCCACAATATAATATAGAAGACACAAACAAGTTTATACTGTCAGAAAGTAATGGATCTTTCCAAATTAGTAATACATGAACCAATCTAAAGAAAGCAACCAAATTTAAGAACATTCCTTGATGCCATAATACTTTTTCATGCAAAGCTAGGATTATTTTGTAACACCCACCTAGCTAATCAGAATTTAATTCAGACTAAATTGATGGATGCTACTGGATACTGTTATAAAAAATCTGTGCAATTTAAAATATTTTCTTTTTTTGCATAACTTTACCTCGAATCATATTATTGAATTAAATATTTACATAAAAATCATACAATATGTATAAACCTTGATCCCAAAGGATTACTTCATATAAAAGAATACTTGACTTTAACTAACCCATTGTTTACAAAATACAACATTTAAACTAAATACATGTTTTAACAAAAAAAAAAAGCTTATACACAATATTAAACCCAAAAACTCATGTCACATACAAAATAATCAAAAATGAAATGTTACCAACCTTCTGAAGGTAAACACTGACTCTCGGTATGGACGCTTCTTTACTTGAATCAACTTCTGCTATTCCAAATCTATATGTAGAAAATTTACACACTAAACTATTGAAAACTTAGTGATATATATTGTAACATCCTCGACTTCCCACATATGCATTATTACATGCATTTTATTTTGACATATGCATTTGAATATAATTCAATTGAACACATGCATTTCATACGTATTTTCGTAGGATCAAGTTTATGACACGCACTAGCTACGTGTCCTAGTACATTGCAATTGTATTGAGTCACACGTGTATTTATAATCTAAATGAGGATAAAAAGTATTAAAAAAAATAAATGAAATAAGGTGACTAAATTAAAGTAAGCAAAATGACTAGATTGAGATTAAATTGCATATTATGTTGATTTGTATAATAATAATAAAAAAATAAAATAAATAAAAAATAAAAGTCAGATAAATAAATAAATAAATAAGAAGGAAAAAGGGGACGGATGAAACAAAGAAAAGGAAGATAAGGTGGTGGGTGGTGGCTTTTAACTTATTAGGCAGCCACCTTATCACTTCCCTTCCTCATCTTCTTCTTCTTCTTCTTCTTCTTTGCTTCATTCCTTCCATTTCTTTTCAAGTTTCAGCCACCATTTCTTCCTTCTTTCACTCCAAAAATTGAAGGAACAAGATTAGCCAAGAGTGATTATAGGTGAGTAAACATTTATTCTTGTGTTAAGCTTGATTTTGGTGTTTAGGGTTCATTAATAGGCAGTATATTGTTCCATAGTTTTGATGATCTTAGAGATCGAATCTGAAAAAGCTTAAAACACAAAAGTTGTTCATTTATGTCTTATATTTATGGATATGTGAATATATTTGCAAGATGTTGTGTATATAATGAGATATCCTCTTCGTACTGAAACTGGTCAGGGTGTGAACCCTAACCAAGTTAGCTAATGTGTTACTTGATTTCGAATATGTTAAAGCCATTATTTGAAGTATCTCAAAACATAAAAGTTGTAGATATATGTGTTATGTATCTGTATACCAAATTTCAGGTTCATATGTCTTGTAAATTGTGAGTTATGGTAAATGGAACCATGACTGTTCCATGGTTTGAACTGCCTATTGAGTGCCCTGGGCAGTTCCAGAAACTTTTTTGTCTAATTTGAGCTCCTTAGAGCTAGATTCTGTAACTTATCAAAACATGAAAGTTATATTTATATGTATTATCTAAATTTTGGTACTAATTTCAGCTTAAAATGTTATGTATAGAGTAAGTTATGGCCTTTAGAAGTCATACTGGTCCGGAAGCCAATTCTGTTCTGGACCAGTGAAATGTTGCTTATAATTTGAAGACCTTAGAGGCATAATTGGTAAAAGTTGTGAACATTAAAAATGTTCCATTTGAACCCATATAAGTGTCTGCCAAGTTTCATTATAATCTGATTTACAGATTGTAAGATATGGACTACCCAAATTGGTACCCTGAAACTGCCAAAGGGCAGAAACAGGGCAGGAAACAGAACACTCTTAGAAATTCCACCAAAAATTTTACAATGATCCAATTGGTCTGATATTTTAATATGTTTCATGATTATGTGTTATTTTGAATTAGGAACAAGAATCAGATTAATTGGTCAACTATAGGAAAAGTTATAGGCTTAACAGTCCCATAAGGTCACACTGCCCCATAGGAAAAAGCCTAGCTATGTATATGCATTATGCATATTAATTTGTTTAAGCCGCATTAAGTCTCCCTAATCATGAGTTAATCCATTATATTTTCATGTTAGGCTCACAACATATTGGAGACCCACAAGGAGCAGATAGACAATAAGTAAGAGTCGGGATCAAAGGAGAACGGTGAGTCTAATTATCGATTGAATTCTTAGTGCAAATGAATGTTGCTTGCTATGTGATTCATATGATTGTCATAATTTGTCCTTGATAATATGATGATGGATAATTTGTGACGTTTGTGGTTTGACATATGATTGTCATGATTGTCCTTGATAATATGATGATGGACAATATGTGACGTTTGTGGTTTGACATATGATTGTCATGATTGTCCTTGATAATATGATGATGGACAATATGTGACGTTTGTGGTTTGACATATGATTGTCATGATTGTCCTTGATAATATGATGATGGGCAATATGTGGCGTTTGTGATACGTATAAATGGTATACTTGTGGTATATTTGAGGTATATGTTTGACATATGTGACATATATACATGGTATATGTATAGTATATGCAAGGTATATGCGTGGCATATGAGGCATATATGTGGTATATGTATAGTATATGCAAGGTATATGCGTGGCATATGAGGCATATATGTGGTATATGTATGTTATATGTGATAAGATGCAATGGTTCATAAATGCTTAGTACAAATGCATATGCATATGGACTTAAAAGGCGTTGTGACTAGTTAATCAATATTGCAAAGCAAAAGAAGAGGCCTATGGCCCAACAAATGTGCAAATGAAACAAATGATCAAGCTAGCTAGCAAATGCAAATACAATTGCAAATGCAAATGTTCACATGGCAAATGTTCACATGGATACCCGGGGCAATGTCTGTTTAACTTGGTCACAACAAAATGAAATAAGCAAAGCATTTGCATACATAAAGAGTAATGATTATATGTTTCAACTTTATTGATACTTATATGATACTGATGAATGGAATAGAATACCTGATATATATTGGATTTGTGATTTATCACTATGAGTTGTTTGGTACTTTAGAGCTCATTGGATGATTATTCTTACTGAGCCGCAACTCATCAATTTGCGTCATTTTTCAGGTAAAGAAAAGTGATAGCTCATTTTGAGTAGTGTATAGAAGACATGGAGCACAGGTCATTGGTCGAGCCTCATCACTTTCTCTCCTTGCATTCCACACAAGCATAAAAATATGTCATCTGTATTTTGGACTTATATGCTTGAATATGTATAGTCATTTTGGAATGAGTCTAAATATGTATAAATGAAATCAACTCGGAAATACTTATGTGTAAAGTTTATATTTTGATATATGTGATATATCGTATTGTAGTTTTAATGTTGACTTGAAAAGTCATTTAGTAATTTTACAGGATATAAGACTTGTAAAGTCGTTAGTTGATTTTACAGGATATGATATGAAAAAAAATTTTTACTACTATTGTTAACAGGGTATTTTGCTTTTTCAGTATGCAGTATGTGACTATTTGATACAGGGATAGGTTATACTTAAATGCATAAGAGGTGTGATGTTACATTTTTGGTATCAGAGCAGGGATAGGTTCCATGGGAACATGCATATGCATAAGAGCATGATGACATATGCATCCTATGTGTTGAACATTATGTAGTGACATAATTTCATTTATTTTAGGGACATCATAAGACATGATTCACCAAGGAGGGAGAGGCCGGCCGAAATGCATTCTCATGAGGCATCACCTCATTTATAGAGAGCAACCAGCACTAGGAGCTAGAGCTCCAGTACATGCATCACAGTCATCTCATGCAGAAGTACCCCATGAAAACCTAGAACAAGAAGTATATGGTCCTGAAATGTACAAGGAAAGACGTTATGACAAGCTGAGAAAACATGGTGCAACTGATTTCAATGGCACAACAGACCCAGCAGAAGCTGAGACATGGCTGAAAAGGACACAGAGGGTACTGAATATGATGAGATGCACTCCAGAGGAGAAATTTGATTATGCAGTATCTTTGCTTCAAGGCAATGCTTATGAATGGTGGGAGACAGTCCCCGACAGTGATGCACAACCACCGGTTCTGACATGGAACGATTTCCTTCGGGAATTTCAGAACAATTACATGCCTGAAGCATATAAAGATGAGAAAAGGAAGGAGTTCCTGAATCTGAGACAGGGTAACATGTCTATTGCTGAGTATGAGGTGCAGTTCAACAGACTTTCCCACTATGCCACCTTCATGGTCTCTACTGAAAGAGACAAATGCAGGAAGTTTGAGGAGGGCCTCAAATATGAGATCAGAAACAGAATCACAACTACTGATCTTGATAGTTATGTCAGACTCAGAGCTGCTGCAATCAGAGCTGAACGGTTAATGAAAGAAGCTGGGGAACAACAAATAAAAAGGCCATCACGTGAGTTCTTTGGTGAGTCTAGCAGAAGGTCGGGAAAAAAAGGTAGATATATGCCTGCACAATCTGGTAACAGAAGTGGGTACTCCAGTTTTAGAGGTCGAGGCATGACTTTTTCTTACCCAGGCAGAGGGCAGAGCCAATATACTGAACAGAGGCCCACATGTACTCATTGTGGTAGACAACATACGGGCGAATGTAGAAGGCTCACAGGAGCATGTTATTTCTGTGGATCGATGGAACACATGTATAGAGATTGTCCAAATAGAGCCAAACTAGCAGAGACTAGTAGAGACAGAGGAGTATCTGAGACTACTGTTGAGGCACCGAGGGTCTACCCTACTAGTGGGACACAAGGCAGAGGAAGAGGCAGGGGCAGGACTGGTACACTGGGCAGAGGAGTGACCAGATCTGAAGGTCAGAGTTCTAGACCCCCTACTCAGGCCAGGGTGTTTGCTATGACTAGACAAGAGGCAGTGGATGCTCCCGAAGTAGTCACTGGTAATATTTATATTTCTGAAATATTAGCATATGCATTGATTGACCCAGGCTCCACTCATTCATTTATATCATTGCATATGGCATCTAAACTACGTCAAATGCATGAGCCTTTGGGGATTGACATAAATGTGAGCACTCCATTGGGAACAGTGGTAGTTGTGAATAATGTCTGTCGTGATTGCCTGATATGCATTGACAGAGCTGAGTTAATAGCTGATTTGATTTTATTGCCAATATATGAATTTGATGTGATACTGGGAATGGACTGGTTAACTAGACATCATGCAATAGTGAATTGCTTTACTAAGGAAGTAATTTTGGAATCACCAAACCAGCCAAGGGTAGTATTTCTAGGTGAAAGAAAACTTGTGCCTACATGTCTAGTTTCAGCGGTAAAGGCATTTCGAATGATCAAAGGGGGATGTGAAGCATATTTGGCATATGTGACTGATATTAGAACCACTGATAGCTTGCTTGAAAATATACCAGTGGTAAGGGAATTTGCTGATGTATTCCCAGATGATCTACCTGGTTTACCACCAGATAGAGAGATAGAATTCACTATTGAACTAGTACCAGAAACAACACCAATATCAAGGTCACCCTACAGAATGGCCCCAGTTGAGTTGAAAGAGCTGAAGGCCCAATTGCAGGAGTTACTTGATAAAGGGTATATCAGACCTAGTGTATCACCATGGGGAGCTCCAGTGTTATTTGTTAAAAAGAAAGATGGAACAATGAGATTATGTATCGATTACAGACAACTGAATAAAATGACAGTGAAGAACAAATATCCGTTGCCCAGAATAGATGATTTGTTTGACCAGTTGCAAGGAGCCCAAATATTCTCCAATATCGATTTGAAATCAGGCTATTACCAGCTGAAGGTAGCAGAAGCAGATGTTCCAAAGACTGCCTTTCGAACCAGGTATGGACATTATGAATTTTTAGTAATGCCATTTGGATTGACTAATGCTCCAGCTGCATTTATGGCTCAAATGAATAAGGTGTTTCAACCATATCTGGATAGGTTTGTGATAGTATTTATTGATGACATATTGGTGTACTCAAAGAATAGGGGAGAACATGAACAACATTTAAAAATTGTGTTGCAAACCTTAAGGGAGAAACAACTGTATGCCAAATTGAGTAAATGTGAATTCTGGTTAGATCATTTGGTGTTTCTTGGACATGTAGTATCGGGCAAGGGCATAGAAGTAGACCCAAAGAAAATAGAGGCTATGGTAAATTGGGAAGCTCCTAAAAATGTTTCAGAAATGCGTAGTTTTCTGGGTTTAGCCGGATACTATCGCAGGTTTGTTGATGGATTCTCCTTAATTGCTAGCCCTTTGACTAAATTGTTGAGAAAGAATGTGCCTTTCAAGTGGACTCCAGAATGTCAAAGGAGTTTCAATGAACTAAAACACAGGCTAACCTCAGCACCAGTGTTAACCATCCCCACAGGTACAGGTGGGTTTACAATATATAGTGATGCTTCTCACCAAGGCTTGGGATGTGTGTTGATGCAACATGGTAAGGTGATAGCCTATGCATCCAGGCAACTGAGACCACATGAGATCTCATATCCAGTGCATGATTTAGAATTGGCTGCAGTTGTATTTGCATTGAAGATTTGGAGGCATTATCTGTATGGTGAGACATTCCAGATCTTCACAGACCATAAAAGCTTAGGTTATTTGTTGACCCAGAAAGAATTAAACATGAGGCAGAGACGATGGTTAGAACTATTGAAAGATTATGATTGTACAATCGAATACCATCCAGGAAAAGCCAATGTGGTGGCAGATGCATTGAGCAGGAAGGCCAGTAGCAGTGTAGCTCATTTACAAACATCCTCTTTTCCATATTTGATTCAATTACGATCTATGAATGTCAAATTAAATATGCATGATAGAGGATCATTGATTGCTACTCTTCAAGTCAGACCTATACTAAAGGAGAGAATCAAAGAAGCACAAAACAAAGATCCTCAATTGTGTGAGAAAATTGAATCAGTAAGGCAGGGAAACAGTAAAGATTTTCATTTGCAGAATGATACACTGATGTTAAAGTCACGCATATGTGTTCCAGACACTGAGAACTTGCATCAGGAAATTATGGAAGAGGCACACAATGCACCCTACGCAATGCACCCAGGGATGACAAAGATGTATCACAGTTTAAGGTCTCATTACTGGTGGCCAAGAATGAAGAAAGATATAGCAGAATATGTTTCCAAATGCTTGACATGTCAGCAGATCAAAATTGAACATCAGGCACCAATTGGTAATTTACATCCATTGCCAGTGCCAGAATGGAAATGGGAAAGAATAACGATGGATTTTGTCTATGGATTGCCAAGAACTCCACAGAAAAATGATGCAGTATGGGTAATTATTGACAGATTAACCAAGTCAGCACATTTTCTACCTATCAGATGGGGTTGTACACTTGAGAGTTTGGCCAAATTATATGTGAATGAGATAGTCAGATTGCATGGCATTCCAGTGTCCATTGTGTCTGATAGAGATCCACGGTTTACTTCACGTTTTTGGGTGAGTTTACATAATGCATTGGGAACAAATTTGAACTTTAGCACTGCATTCCACCCACAGACTGACGGACAATCAGAAAGGACTATACAGACATTGGAAGAAATGCTTAGGGCATGTTCTATGGAATTCAGAGGTGCTTGGGATGAATATATAGCATTGATTGAATTTGCTTACAACAACCAGTATCATAGCAGTATCCAGATGGCACCATATGAAGCATTGTATGGCAGAAAGTGCCGAAGCCCTATCATTTGGGATGAAGAAGGAGCACGTGCATTAGAAGGGCCAGAGCTAGTGCAAGACACAGTGGATAAGATCAAGGTTGTCAAGAACAAGCTAAAGGCAGCACAGGATAGGCAGAAAAGTTATGTTGATCAGCATAGAAGGGAGATGGAATACGAGTTGGGTGAGAAGGTATTTCTTCGTGTATCTCCATGGAAAGGGATAATTCGATTTGGCCAGAAGGGTAAATTGAGCCCAAGATACATAGGGCCTTATGAAATTCTTGAGAATATTGGTCCATTGGCTTATAGATTGGCTTTACCACCAGAGATGGCTCAGATACATAATGTGTTTCATGTGAGCATGCTTAGAAGATACAGGTCAGATCCTACACATGTACTTAAAGATCAAGCCATCGAGATTGCAGAGGACATGAGTTATATAGAAGAACCAATGGAAATCATCGGATACAAGACTAAACAATTGAGAAACAGAGAAATACCTTTAGTTAAGGTATTATGGAGAAACCATTCAAAAGAAGAGGCAACATGGGAAACGGAAGAGAATATGAAAAAGCAATATCCAAACCTATTTTCAGGTATTAAATTTCGAGGACGAAATTTTTAAAAGGAGGGGAGAATTGTAACATTCTCGACTTCCCACATATGCATTATTACATGCATTTTATTTTGACATATGCATTTGAATATAATTCAATTGAACACATGCATTTCATACGTATTTTCGTAGGATCAAGTTTATGACACGCACTAGCTACGTGTCCTAGTACATTGCAATTGTATTGAGTCACACGTGTATTTATAATCTAAATGAGGATAAAAAGTATTAAAAAAATAAATGAAATAAGGTGACTAAATTAAAGTAAGCAAAATGACTAGATTGAGATTAAATTGCATATTATGTTGATTTGTATAATAATAATAAAAAAATAAAATAAATAAAAAATAAAAGTCAGATAAATAAATAAATAAATAAGAAGGAAAAAGGGGACGGATGAAACAAAGAAAAGGAAGATAAGGTGGTGGGTGGTGGCTTTTAACTTATTAGGCAGCCACCTTATCACTTCCCTTCCTCATCTTCTTCTTCTTCTTCTTCTTCTTTGCTTCATTCCTTCCATTTCTTTTCAAGTTTCAGCCACCATTTCTTCCTTCTTTCACTCCAAAAATTGCAGGAACAAGATTAGCCAAGAGTGATTATAGGTGAGTAAACATTTATTCTTGTGTTAAGCTTGATTTTGGTGTTTAGGGTTCATTAATAGGCAGTATATTGTTCCATAGTTTTGATGATCTTAGAGATCGAATCTGAAAAAGCTTAAAACACAAAAGTTGTTCATTTATGTCTTATATTTATGGATATGTGAATATATTTGCAAGATGTTGTGTATATAATGAGATATCCTCTTCGTACTGAAACTGGTCAGGGTGTGAACCCTAACCAAGTTAGCTAATGTGTTACTTGATTTCGAATATGTTAAAGCCATTATTTGAAGTATCTCAAAACATAAAAGTTGTAGATATATGTGTTATGTATCTGTATACCAAATTTCAGGTTCATATGTCTTGTAAATTGTGAGTTATGGTAAATGGAACCATGACTGTTCCATGGTTTGAACTGCCTATTGAGTGCCCTGGGCAGTTCCAGAAACTTTTTTGTCTAATTTGAGCTCCTTAGAGCTAGATTCTGTAACTTATCAAAACATGAAAGTTATATTTATATGTATTAGCTAAATTTTGGTACTAATTTCAGCTTAAAATGTTATGTATAGAGTAAGTTATGGCCTTTAGAAGTCATACTGGTCCGGAAGCCAATTCTGTTCTGGACCAGTGAAATGTTGCTTATAATTTGAAGACCTTAGAGGCATAATTGGTAAAAGTTGTGAACATTAAAAATGTTCCATTTGAACCCATATAAGTGTCTGCCAAGTTTCATTATAATCTGATTTACAGATTGTAAGATATGGACTACCCAAATTGGTACCCTGAAACTGCCAAAGGGCAGAAACAGGGCAGGAAACAGAACACTCTTAGAAATTCCACCAAAAATTTTACAATGATCCAATTGGTCTGATATTTTAATATGTTTCATGATTATGTGTTATTTTGAATTAGGAACAAGAATCAGATTAATTGGTCAACTATAGGAAAAGTTATAGGCTTAACAGTCCCATAAGGTCACACTGCCCCATAGGAAAAAGCCTAGCTATGTATATGCATTATGCATATTAATTTGTTTAAGCCGCATTAAGTCTCCCTAATCATGAGTTAATCCATTATATTTTCATGTTAGGCTCACAACATATTGGAGACCCACAAGGAGCAGATAGACAATAAGTAAGAGTCGGGATCAAAGGAGAACGGTGAGTCTAATTATCGATTGAATTCTTAGTGCAAATGAATGTTGCTTGCTATGTGATTCATATGATTGTCATAATTTGTCCTTGATAATATGATGATGGATAATTTGTGACGTTTGTGGTTTGACATATGATTGTCATGATTGTCCTTGATAATATGATGATGGACAATATGTGACGTTTGTGGTTTGACATATGATTGTCATGATTGTCCTTGATAATATGATGATGGACAATATGTGACGTTTGTGGTTTGACATATGATTGTCATGATTGTCCTTGATAATATGATGATGGGCAATATGTGGCGTTTGTGATACGTATAAATGGTATACTTGTGGTATATTTGAGGTATATGTTTGACATATGTGATATATATACATGGTATATGTATAGTATATGCAAGGTATATGCGTGGCATATGAGGCATATATGTGGTATATGTATGTTATATGTGATAAGATGCAATGGTTCATAAATGCTTAGTACAAATGCATATGCATATGGACTTAAAAGGCGTTGTGACTAGTTAATCAATATTGCAAAGCAAAAGAAGAGGCCTATGGCCCAACAAATGTGCAAATGAAACAAATGATCAAGCTAGCTAGCAAATGCAAATACAATTGCAAATGCAAATGTTCACATGGCAAATGTTCACATGGATACCCGGGGCAATGTCTGTTTAACTTGGTCACAACAAAATGAAATAAGCAAAGCATTTGCATACATAAAGAGTAATGATTATATGTTTCAACTTTATTGATACTTATATGATACTGATGAATGGAATAGAATACCTGATATATATTGGATTTGTGATTTATCACTATGAGTTGTTTGGTACTTTAGAGCTCATTGGATGATTATTCTTACTGAGCCGCAACTCATCAATTTGCGTCATTTTTCAGGTAAAGAAAAGTGATAGCTCATTTTGAGTAGTGTATAGAAGACATGGAGCACAGGTCATTGGTCGAGCCTCATCACTTTCTCTCCTTGCATTCCACACAAGCATAAAAATATGTCATCTGTATTTTGGACTTATATGCTTGAATATGTATAGTCATTTTGGAATGAGTCTAAATATGTATAAATGAAATCAACTCGGAAATACTTATGTGTAAAGTTTATATTTTGATATATGTGATATATCGTATTGTAGTTTTAATGTTGACTTGAAAAGTCATTTAGTAATTTTACAGGATATAAGACTTGTAAAGTCGTTAGTTGATTTTACAGGATATGATATGAAAAAAAATTTTTACTACTATTGTTAACAGGGTATTTTGCTTTTTCAGTATGCAGTATGTGACTATTTGATACAGGGATAGGTTATACTTAAATGCATAAGAGGTGTGATGTTACATTTTTGGTATCAGAGCAGGGATAGGTTCCATGGGAACATGCATATGCATAAGAGCATGATGACATATGCATCCTATGTGTTGAACATTATGTAGTGACATAATTTCATTTATTTTAGGGACATCATAAGACATGATTCACCAAGGAGGGAGAGGCCGGCCGAAATGCATTCTCATGAGGCATCACCTCATTTATAGAGAGCAACCAGCACTAGGAGCTAGAGCTCCAGTACATGCATCACAGTCATCTCATGCAGAAGTACCCCATGAAAACCTAGAACAAGAAGTATATGGTCCTGAAATGTACAAGGAAAGACGTTATGACAAGCTGAGAAAACATGGTGCAACTGATTTCAATGGCACAACAGACCCAGCAGAAGCTGAGACATGGCTGAAAAGGACACAGAGGGTACTGAATATGATGAGATGCACTCCAGAGGAGAAATTTGATTATGCAGTATCTTTGCTTCAAGGCAATGCTTATGAATGGTGGGAGACAGTCCCCGACAGTGATGCACAACCACCGGTTCTGACATGGAACGATTTCCTTCGGGAATTTCAGAACAATTACATGCCTGAAGCATATAAAGATGAGAAAAGGAAGGAGTTCCTGAATCTGAGACAGGGTAACATGTCTATTGCTGAGTATGAGGTGCAGTTCAACAGACTTTCCCACTATGCCACCTTCATGGTCTCTACTGAAAGAGACAAATGCAGGAAGTTTGAGGAGGGCCTCAAATATGAGATCAGAAACAGAATCACAACTACTGATCTTGATAGTTATGTCAGACTCAGAGCTGCTGCAATCAGAGCTGAACGGTTAATGAAAGAAGCTGGGGAACAACAAATAAAAAGGCCATCACGTGAGTTCTTTGGTGAGTCTAGCAGAAGGTCGGGAAAAAAAGGTAGATATATGCCTGCACAATCTGGTAACAGAAGTGGGTACTCCAGTTTTAGAGGTCGAGGCATGACTTTTTCTTACCCAGGCAGAGGGCAGAGCCAATATACTGAACAGAGGCCCACATGTACTCATTGTGGTAGACAACATACGGGCGAATGTAGAAGGCTCACAGGAGCATGTTATTTCTGTGGATCGATGGAACACATGTATAGAGATTGTCCAAATAGAGCCAAACTAGCAGAGACTAGTAGAGACAGAGGAGTATCTGAGACTACTGTTGAGGCACCGAGGGTCTACCCTACTAGTGGGACACAAGGCAGAGGAAGAGGCAGGGGCAGGACTGGTACACTGGGCAGAGGAGTGACCAGATCTGAAGGTCAGAGTTCTAGACCCCCTACTCAGGCCAGGGTGTTTGCTATGACTAGACAAGAGGCAGTGGATGCTCCCGAAGTAGTCACTGGTAATATTTATATTTCTGAAATATTAGCATATGCATTGATTGACCCAGGCTCCACTCATTCATTTATATCATTGCATATGGCATCTAAACTACGTCAAATGCATGAGCCTTTGGGGATTGACATAAATGTGAGCACTCCATTGGGAACAGTGGTAGTTGTGAATAATGTCTGTCGTGATTGCCTGATATGCATTGACAGAGCTGAGTTAATAGCTGATTTGATTTTATTGCCAATATATGAATTTGATGTGATACTGGGAATGGACTGGTTAACTAGACATCATGCAATAGTGAATTGCTTTACTAAGGAAGTAATTTTGGAATCACCAAACCAGCCAAGGGTAGTATTTCTAGGTGAAAGAAAACTTGTGCCTACATGTCTAGTTTCAGCGGTAAAGGCATTTCGAATGATCAAAGGGGGATGTGAAGCATATTTGGCATATGTGACTGATATTAGAACCACTGATAGCTTGCTTGAAAATATACCAGTGGTAAGGGAATTTGCTGATGTATTCCCAGATGATCTACCTGGTTTACCACCAGATAGAGAGATAGAATTCACTATTGAACTAGTACCAGAAACAACACCAATATCAAGGTCACCCTACAGAATGGCCCCAGTTGAGTTGAAAGAGCTGAAGGCCCAATTGCAGGAGTTACTTGATAAAGGGTATATCAGACCTAGTGTATCACCATGGGGAGCTCCAGTGTTATTTGTTAAAAAGAAAGATGGAACAATGAGATTATGTATCGATTACAGACAACTGAATAAAATGACAGTGAAGAACAAATATCCGTTGCCCAGAATAGATGATTTGTTTGACCAGTTGCAAGGAGCCCAAATATTCTCCAATACCGATTTGAAATCAGGCTATTACCAGCTGAAGGTAGCAGAAGCAGATGTTCCAAAGACTGCCTTTCGAACCAGGTATGGACATTATGAATTTTTAGTAATGCCATTTGGATTGACTAATGCTCCAGCTGCATTTATGGCTCAAATGAATAAGGTGTTTCAACCATATCTGGATAGGTTTGTGATAGTATTTATTGATGACATATTGGTGTACTCAAAGAATAGGGGAGAACATGAACAACATTTAAAAATTGTGTTGCAAACCTTAAGGGAGAAACAACTGTATGCCAAATTGAGTAAATGTGAATTCTGGTTAGATCATTTGGTGTTTCTTGGACATGTAGTATCGGGCAAGGGCATAGAAGTAGACCCAAAGAAAATAGAGGCTATGGTAAATTGGGAAGCTCCTAAAAATGTTTCAGAAATGCGTAGTTTTCTGGGTTTAGCCGGATACTATCGCAGGTTTGTTGATGGATTCTCCTTAATTGCTAGCCCTTTGACTAAATTGTTGAGAAAGAATGTGCCTTTCAAGTGGACTCCAGAATGTCAAAGGAGTTTCAATGAACTAAAACACAGGCTAACCTCAGCACCAGTGTTAACCATCCCCACAGGTACAGGTGGGTTTACAATATATAGTGATGCTTCTCACCAAGGCTTGGGATGTGTGTTGATGCAACATGGTAAGGTGATAGCCTATGCATCCAGGCAACTGAGACCACATGAGATCTCATATCCAGTGCATGATTTAGAATTGGCTGCAGTTGTATTTGCATTGAAGATTTGGAGGCATTATCTGTATGGTGAGACATTCCAGATCTTCACAGACCATAAAAGCTTAGGTTATTTGTTGACCCAGAAAGAATTAAACATGAGGCAGAGACGATGGTTAGAACTATTGAAAGATTATGATTGTACAATCGAATACCATCCAGGAAAAGCCAATGTGGTGGCAGATGCATTGAGCAGGAAGGCCAGTAGCAGTGTAGCTCATTTACAAACATCCTCTTTTCCATATTTGATTCAATTACGATCTATGAATGTCAAATTAAATATGCATGATAGAGGATCATTGATTGCTACTCTTCAAGTCAGACCTATACTAAAGGAGAGAATCAAAGAAGCACAAAACAAAGATCCTCAATTGTGTGAGAAAATTGAATCAGTAAGGCAGGGAAACAGTAAAGATTTTCATTTGCAGAATGATACACTGATGTTAAAGTCACGCATATGTGTTCCAGACACTGAGAACTTGCATCAGGAAATTATGGAAGAGGCACACAATGCACCCTACGCAATGCACCCAGGGATGACAAAGATGTATCACAGTTTAAGGTCTCATTACTGGTGGCCAAGAATGAAGAAAGATATAGCAGAATATGTTTCCAAATGCTTGACATGTCAGCAGATCAAAATTGAACATCAGGCACCAATTGGTAATTTACATCCATTGCCAGTGCCAGAATGGAAATGGGAAAGAATAACGATGGATTTTGTCTATGGATTGCCAAGAACTCCACAGAAAAATGATGCAGTATGGGTAATTATTGACAGATTAACCAAGTCAGCACATTTTCTACCTATCAGATGGGGTTGTACACTTGAGAGTTTGGCCAAATTATATGTGAATGAGATAGTCAGATTGCATGGCATTCCAGTGTCCATTGTGTCTGATAGAGATCCACGGTTTACTTCACGTTTTTGGGTGAGTTTACATAATGCATTGGGAACAAATTTGAACTTTAGCACTGCATTCCACCCACAGACTGACGGACAATCAGAAAGGACTATACAGACATTGGAAGAAATGCTTAGGGCATGTTCTATGGAATTCAGAGGTGCTTGGGATGAATATATAGCATTGATTGAATTTGCTTACAACAACCAGTATCATAGCAGTATCCAGATGGCACCATATGAAGCATTGTATGGCAGAAAGTGCCGAAGCCCTATCATTTGGGATGAAGAAGGAGCACGTGCATTAGAAGGGCCAGAGCTAGTGCAAGACACAGTGGATAAGATCAAGGTTGTCAAGAACAAGCTAAAGGCAGCACAGGATAGGCAGAAAAGTTATGTTGATCAGCATAGAAGGGAGATGGAATACGAGTTGGGTGAGAAGGTATTTCTTCGTGTATCTCCATGGAAAGGGATAATTCGATTTGGCCAGAAGGGTAAATTGAGCCCAAGATACATAGGGCCTTATGAAATTCTTGAGAATATTGGTCCATTGGCTTATAGATTGGCTTTACCACCAGAGATGGCTCAGATACATAATGTGTTTCATGTGAGCATGCTTAGAAGATACAGGTCAGATCCTACACATGTACTTAAAGATCAAGCCATCGAGATTGCAGAGGACATGAGTTATATAGAAGAACCAATGGAAATCATCGGATACAAGACTAAACAATTGAGAAACAGAGAAATACCTTTAGTTAAGGTATTATGGAGAAACCATTCAAAAGAAGAGGCAACATGGGAAACGGAAGAGAATATGAAAAAGCAATATCCAAACCTATTTTCAGGTATTAAATTTCGAGGACGAAATTTTTAAAAGGAGGGGAGAATTGTAACATTCTCGACTTCCCACATATGCATTATTACATGCATTTTATTTTGACATATGCATTTGAATATAATTCAATTGAACACATGCATTTCATACGTATTTTCGTAGGATCAAGTTTATGACACGCACTAGCTACGTGTCCTAGTACATTGCAATTGTATTGAGTCACACGTGTATTTATAATCTAAATGAGGATAAAAAGTATTAAAAAAATAAATGAAATAAGGTGACTAAATTAAAGTAAGCAAAATGACTAGATTGAGATTAAATTGCATATTATGTTGATTTGTATAATAATAATAAAAAAATAAAATAAATAAAAAATAAAAGTCAGATAAATAAATAAATAAATAAGAAGGAAAAAGGGGACGGATGAAACAAAGAAAAGGAAGATAAGGTGGTGGGTGGTGGCTTTTAACTTATTAGGCAGCCACCTTATCACTTCCCTTCCTCATCTTCTTCTTCTTCTTCTTCTTCTTTGCTTCATTCCTTCCATTTCTTTTCAAGTTTCAGCCACCATTTCTTCCTTCTTTCACTCCAAAAATTGCAGGAACAAGATTAGCCAAGAGTGATTATAGGTGAGTAAACATTTATTCTTGTGTTAAGCTTGATTTTGGTGTTTAGGGTTCATTAATAGGCAGTATATTGTTCCATAGTTTTGATGATCTTAGAGATCGAATCTGAAAAAGCTTAAAACACAAAAGTTGTTCATTTATGTCTTATATTTATGGATATGTGAATATATTTGCAAGATGTTGTGTATATAATGAGATATCCTCTTCGTACTGAAACTGGTCAGGGTGTGAACCCTAACCAAGTTAGCTAATGTGTTACTTGATTTCGAATATGTTAAAGCCATTATTTGAAGTATCTCAAAACATAAAAGTTGTAGATATATGTGTTATGTATCTGTATACCAAATTTCAGGTTCATATGTCTTGTAAATTGTGAGTTATGGTAAATGGAACCATGACTGTTCCATGGTTTGAACTGCCTATTGAGTGCCCTGGGCAGTTCCAGAAACTTTTTTGTCTAATTTGAGCTCCTTAGAGCTAGATTCTGTAACTTATCAAAACATGAAAGTTATATTTATATGTATTAGCTAAATTTTGGTACTAATTTCAGCTTAAAATGTTATGTATAGAGTAAGTTATGGCCTTTAGAAGTCATACTGGTCCGGAAGCCAATTCTGTTCTGGACCAGTGAAATGTTGCTTATAATTTGAAGACCTTAGAGGCATAATTGGTAAAAGTTGTGAACATTAAAAATGTTCCATTTGAACCCATATAAGTGTCTGCCAAGTTTCATTATAATCTGATTTACAGATTGTAAGATATGGACTACCCAAATTGGTACCCTGAAACTGCCAAAGGGCAGAAACAGGGCAGGAAACAGAACACTCTTAGAAATTCCACCAAAAATTTTACAATGATCCAATTGGTCTGATATTTTAATATGTTTCATGATTATGTGTTATTTTGAATTAGGAACAAGAATCAGATTAATTGGTCAACTATAGGAAAAGTTATAGGCTTAACAGTCCCATAAGGTCACACTGCCCCATAGGAAAAAGCCTAGCTATGTATATGCATTATGCATATTAATTTGTTTAAGCCGCATTAAGTCTCCCTAATCATGAGTTAATCCATTATATTTTCATGTTAGGCTCACAACATATTGGAGACCCACAAGGAGCAGATAGACAATAAGTAAGAGTCGGGATCAAAGGAGAACGGTGAGTCTAATTATCGATTGAATTCTTAGTGCAAATGAATGTTGCTTGCTATGTGATTCATATGATTGTCATAATTTGTCCTTGATAATATGATGATGGATAATTTGTGACGTTTGTGGTTTGACATATGATTGTCATGATTGTCCTTGATAATATGATGATGGACAATATGTGACGTTTGTGGTTTGACATATGATTGTCATGATTGTCCTTGATAATATGATGATGGACAATATGTGACGTTTGTGGTTTGACATATGATTGTCATGATTGTCCTTGATAATATGATGATGGGCAATATGTGGCGTTTGTGATACGTATAAATGGTATACTTGTGGTATATTTGAGGTATATGTTTGACATATGTGATATATATACATGGTATATGTATAGTATATGCAAGGTATATGCGTGGCATATGAGGCATATATGTGGTATATGTATGTTATATGTGATAAGATGCAATGGTTCATAAATGCTTAGTACAAATGCATATGCATATGGACTTAAAAGGCGTTGTGACTAGTTAATCAATATTGCAAAGCAAAAGAAGAGGCCTATGGCCCAACAAATGTGCAAATGAAACAAATGATCAAGCTAGCTAGCAAATGCAAATACAATTGCAAATGCAAATGTTCACATGGCAAATGTTCACATGGATACCCGGGGCAATGTCTGTTTAACTTGGTCACAACAAAATGAAATAAGCAAAGCATTTGCATACATAAAGAGTAATGATTATATGTTTCAACTTTATTGATACTTATATGATACTGATGAATGGAATAGAATACCTGATATATATTGGATTTGTGATTTATCACTATGAGTTGTTTGGTACTTTAGAGCTCATTGGATGATTATTCTCACTGAGCCGCAACTCATCAATTTGCGTCATTTTTCAGGTAAAGAAAAGTGATAGCTCATTTTGAGTAGTGTATAGAAGACATGGAGCACAGGTCATTGGCCGAGCCTCATCACTCTCTCTCCTTGCATTCCACACAAGCATAAAAATATGTCATCTGTATTTTGGACTTATATGCTTGAATATGTATAGTCATTTTGGAATGAGTCTAAATATGTATAAATGAAATCAACTCGGAAATACTTATGTGTAAAGTTTATATTTTGATATATGTGATATATCGTATTGTGGTTTTAATGTTGACTTGAAAAGTCATTTAGTAATTTTACAGGATATAAGACTTGTAAAGTCGTTAGTTGATTTTACAGGATATGATATGAAAAAAATTTTTTACTACTATTGTTAACAGGGTATTTTTCCTTTTCAGTATGCAGTATGTGACTATTTGATATAGGGATAGGTTATACTTAAATGCATAAGAGGTGTGATGTTACATATATAGACAAAAATTAAAACATGCATTCATACAAATCATATCATCGCTATATATATTTGTATTGTGTTATCATGATTATAAACAATATGTGTGCAATACAAATATCTTACCTCTTATGATATATCATATCAACAAAACATACATATCAAATATTCATATATAAATGGTTCGCTGACTTCTTACCTCTTCCTTAGTTCACTTTGTTTTGCTCATATCTTTCCATTATTCGATTATTGTTTCCATTTAGTTCATTTTCTTGCCCAAAAATCTAAGTCATACTATCCAGATGTTGGTTGTAGAACATGTGCGCTCTTACTTGAGTTTCAACTACCTTGTCCACTAATTGTATAAGTGTTCGACCGAGCTCCTCAAATTAATGATGCTTTTACCTGAGTTTCAACCAATTTGTTTGAGTATAAACATGATCAAAGGTGCTCTTACCTGAGTTTCAGTTATATCATCCTTATAATTACATGAAACTAAAAAAAAAAGCGCTCTAACCTAAGTTTTAGCTACATGTTCTCAAATAAATATATCTTACGATAATGTAACTCCCTTAATTGTATGTCATCTATCTTATGTCAAGTTTTAGATTAGAAAAAATGACATTTAAATATATTTTTATCATTTATCTCACTTTATTTTAATTCTGATATATTACCTTATTACCATCACTCATATATGATTAATCATGATTGCAAACAACTTATAATATATGACCTATTTACCCATTACATAACATCAAAATACAAAAAAACTGCATATCTTAAACTAATAGGATTTATGAGTACCCCTATCTGTGAACCAAACCATGATCGTCTACATGAAAGTTACTGCCCACAAGACATACTTTATTCACGGCTATGAAATATACTTCACAGGGGTAAAATCAAATATTCATGATCATGTATCAAACTGTAAAAATTTGAGGATATCAATGTTCACGATCGTGACTATTTTTTCATAGGTGTGAGTCTATGCATTCATAATTTTCCTAGCCATGAAGTAAGACGTGAAAGCTTCTGCCCTTTTCTAGGCATTTTATGGGTTGAAGTTTCATGGGCATGAAACATGTCTGTGTGCAAGATTCACAGATGTGAATTTCTAGGTTTCTAGAACAAAAACTTAAACTAAAATAGAGCGTCATCAAAATAACATGTAATGGTCTATAACATTGACCAATGTCAATCATTCTTATCGACATTCAATAGCATTTCATGATAACAACATGCCTTTAACAACATTTAAACCCATTTAATATAAATTATGCTAAAAATGTCTTTTGAATATCATTAACTCCCTAACTCATTTCCATGACATTTCCAACACTTATATCACACAATCATCATGCATATACATAACTAGAAGCACATTCATATCATCTATCATATTTTCAAGTTATCTCATGGCATAAAATATGGCAACACACAAGATTTAGGGAATTACAATACATATAGGTACTAACCTTTAATAATGGAGCCTAACCACTTCAAACTTCCTAGCTTGCTTATCCCTTTAGGTGATCATCATTTATTCCTATAGCTCATGTCAATAAGAAAAATATTTCTATGAGATTCTTGAGACAAAAACAACATCACCACTCTAACACAACTCCTTACCCTTAGTTCAATCTTAAACAAAACTTTAGATCTATGGAAACTTGGGTGAAAAGAGAGAAAAAAAGAAGAAAAAAAGATGGAGATAAGAAGTTTGGCATATAAGAAAGGGTTTTAAGGACATATAGTAGCTGATAAAAGCAAGTACAGGGCATGAAGGAAAGAGAAACACTCGACTCTATTCACCAACTCTATTGACTTTAGTTTAGGAGCATGAAGACATCTTCAAGAGCACGAACACCCTCTATCACAGTCATGATAAATCTAGAATAGGCGTAAAACCAACATACAACATTCATTGTCGTGAAATTTTATTCACAGGTATGAACAATCATCAAAATTATGATATTTTGAAGCACAACACTTTCAAGAGCGTGAAATACCCCTTTTTAACTATTTATAACCTCTTAATATACCCATACTATCTCATCTTACTTATAAGCCCTAAAAATCGAACGTTACATACTTTCTAATGGAGCATCATGAATTGAGCATTTCATATGATATTTAGCACTATATATTTGAGCTATAAAAGAATAAGGTCGAGTGAGTAACCTCCAAAATTGTTTATCCAGTAATGTTAGATTGAATTCATGTATTTGTTGAAAATCCAAGCCACCATTTGCTTTGGCACCATAAATACATTTCCATGACAACCAATTAATTCTTTTACTAGGTTTCCTTTTGTTTCCCTACCAATATTTGTTCATCATAGTCTCCAATTGCCTACAAAGATCCAAAGGAAATAGAAAAATACCCATAACATAGTTTGGCACTGCTTGTGCCACTGTTCTCAATAAGATCTTCTTAGCTTTTGAGAGATACCTTTTATTCCACCCCTGCATATGCTGCCACATTTTATCTTTAACAAATGAGAATGTTTTTTTCCCAATAAATGAAGACAATCCCAAATAAAAATCATTACAATTGTTAGTCGGAACCCCCAACACACTACAAATCATTTGTCATTAGTCTAACTAGTGTTCATACTGAATTTTAAAGAGGATTTTTATAGGTTAATTTGTTGCCCTGGTGCGCACTCATACACCTTTAGAATCCTCTTGACTTTGGTTGCCTCATTTCCATCAACTTTGACAAAGAAATAACAGTAATCTATGAATAATAAATGGGGCATAGCTAGGGCACCACACATGATTTTACAACCATGTCGGAGTCTCTCTCTCTTCTTTTGCTTTATGACACTAGACAAACCTTCAGCATATAAGATGAACAAATAAGGTGAGAAAAGGTAGTCTTGGCACAAACCTCTCATAAGAGTGATAAGGCCCAAAAGTTGATTGCTTTAATCAACATAATATGATATGGATGTGACACACATCATTATTAATGAAATCCAATCACAATGAAAACTCATTTGAACCATAACAGCATGTAAGAAATCCCACTCCAATTTATCATACGCCTTACTAATCATGTTAATTTTAAAGGTTGCAAAACATTATTTCCCTTAACTCTTTCTTTTTTAGAAAATGCATGATTTCAAAAGCAATAAGGACATTATCCTTGATTTGCCTACCTAGGACAAATGCATTTCATTCTTCATAGATGAGTTGCACAGAGTTCTCTTAAGTCTATTAGTTAATGTTTTTGCCATAATTTTGCACAACACATCACATAGTGTGATAGGCTTGAACTCGGCCATTGAAGAGAAACCTTTCTTTTTTGGGATCAGTATAGTTGTTGTATCATTTAAGTGATGGGAGTAGTTTTTTTCACTAAGCATCTGAAAGACAAGAGGATATAACATCAAGGCCAACCACAAACCAACAATGTTGATAAAAGGTTGGGTTCATCCCATCAATACTTGGGGATTTATCTGAGTACATGCCAAATAGAGCACATTTATTTCATCCCTGTAAAAGATCTTAGGAGAAAATAATTATTTGCATTAATAACCTTTGCACTTATAGTTGACATCATTTGAAATAAATCCATTAAAGTAATAAATGTGAGAGAAATAGGTAATAATAAGCTTACCTAAACCGGAGTCCTAATTATGCCAAACTCCACCCTCCCCACTCAATTGAGATATTTGATTGTGTTTCTTCCTCTCAGTAGTCGTTGAATAGAAATAACACGATTTAAAGTCCCCATCACATAGCTAAAATTGTTTGGTTATTTTTTTCCAAAAGATATCATGTTGATGCAACATCTTATGGTAGTTACGCTTAGCCTTTTAGAACAAAAAAAAAAACTGAATTCACATATCTTTTTGCCCAGCACATTACCATTTGTTTTTTCAAATGATTAATTTTCTTTTTGAAATTTCCAGTACAAGCTTCTTCCGACACTTGTAGTTTAGAGCTACTGTAATACCATTCAATATAATTAAGATTAAACTCAATTATACCAAAAGATGTTACAATGCACATGAGTTGAAACATCAAAATTTTTAAAACTTTCATACACTATGACCATGATGACTTAACAAAATAAAAGCATTATCAAAATCATGAAATCGAGCTTAATAAAATAAAATTTTAATACAAATCATACGGGCATACACAAGCCCAAAATTTTATAAAATGAGTAATTATAAAACTATGTCTATAAAAATACAGCATGTAAAACTATAACTACCCAACCCATAGAAAAACAACTAAAAATAAGATATAACAGTGTATCACTCACCCTGAATGAATATTCTCGACTCTGATTCACTGGGCATCCTCATCTGTTGGTCCTCCTCTAAACTCCAAACCTGCACATGGAAAATTCATACGCCAAGCAACTTGTGCCTAGTGGTACATGACAATGTGCAAGACATACAAAAAATATAAATAATATGTATAATATACTCACTGAGCTACTATAACGACTTACCTCAAAATCTGCACATGCATTAGCTCGTATACTACATGACATGATATATATATATATATATATATATATATATATATATATATATATATATATATATATATATATATATATATATATATCACTACAAGACATTTCAAACTATCTCCCAATATCATGCATGTGTTTACCACACATAACAATTATTTAATTATCTTACCTTTTCTCACCTTACTTATCACTAGACTAAAATGGATACGGGCATTCTACAACTCGCACTAGAGCCAAAATAATCTACCGAAGAAAAAATAAGTGCACAAAACAGTTACGAGAAAAGTACATCTAGCTAAATCCCGAGCCTTTTAAACATCTCGTTAATCTTTAAAATATCACAATCATAAGTCCACCGAAGAAAAATGAGTGCACATAACAGTTGCGAGGGAAGGCCATCTGGCTAGACCCCGAGCCTTTTAAACACCTCGTAATTCTTCAAAATATCACAATCATAAATTCATCGAAGAAACAAATGCACAAAAAAATTGCAAGGGAAGCCTACCTAGCTATACTCTGAGCCTTTTAAACACCTCGTAATTCTTCAAAATATCACAATCGTGATCAACATACATCACCTGGACTTATCTCCCCCCTTAATGATATGTTATCTATCCTAACTCTAGTCCTAATCAGAGTATTGGATTTACAATATTATCATACGCATATTCATATTATCCATGATCATATTTTATATAAATTTTATGATAACCACGATCATATATTTTCATACCATGCTAATAGTATGCATCTCAGGCTTTCCGCCTCTAACGAATCAAATTTGATTCAAAACCAAACATAAATTTTTCATCATAAACAGCTTCACACCCATAAATAACTATTCATAACCGTGAAGTACCACTTCACGAATAGTCCCCTCTTCGTGACATAAGTCGTGATTCAACTCGTGAATCAGTACACATTTACGGCTGTGATCACCCTTTCATAAGTGTGAACCCAACTATGAAGTTGCTCATGAACTGGTCTGCTTCGACAATAAGAGTGCATTTCACAACATTCACGCTCGTGAACCCACCCTTCAGGCCATGAATCTGCAAATTTTTCCAGAAAAACAGAGCATCATAAATCATGTCAATTCCATATGCAATACTCATTACGGTTGATCAATGTCAACCACCCTATCAATATTTCAGCATGCATTCAAACTATCTATCACGACTATATCATCTCTAAGTATCAATAATAATCAGAATTGTTCCTCAAATATGTTAATTTAACCATATTCATACTAATTCTCATCATGCATATCAACCCCACATATTGTCATTTAACTACACATTAGTCAACTAAAACATGCCTTTAAAGCAAAGAACACATAAAATATAAAGTTATGGCCTTAAGTGTTGTTATGTACAAACCTTACACCTAGGATGGAGATTGGCTAAAACTTGATATCTTCAAGTTTGTCCTCTCCCTTGAGATGAACTTCCAGCACTATCTACCTGTCCTAGCAAGATGGAGAAATGTTCTCTTAACTTCTGAAAAAGGACCAACACCCAGAAAATAAAAACCAAGTTTTCCCTTTGTAACCTACAACTCTCTCCTTCTCACTTTTTCCCTCACTTTAATTATAAAAACAAGCTCTCTAAAAGCTTCAACAATAGAAGAACAAGAGCTCTAGAGGAAGGAAAAGATGCATATGGCGTGTTAGGTTGGTTAACAGGGAGTAGGGAGCTGATTTAAAGGGAATGACAGAAAAAAAAATGTGGTTGTCTCACCAGCTCTGTCTACCCTGGCTTTACGGTCGTGACTCCTCTTTCACGGACATGAGCCTCTCCTTCACGGTCGTGAAACAACTCTTCACAACCATGAAGAACCTCATCACGGTCATGAAGAACCTTATCACAGTTATGCACTAAAACCCTATATTCATGGCTGTAACACCTATTGTCATAAGCGTGAAACATCAAATTTTAAACAAGCTCTCTAAAAGCTTCAACAATAGAAGAACATTTTCTCAATATTTCAAAACTCCACTTAATCCCCCATTTTCCACTAACCAATAACATATTTCAAAACTCCACTTAATCTCCCATTTTCAACTAACCAATAACATAACTTAGAGGTCATAATTACATGCATTGTAGCTACAGTGTAATATCTTCTATTGAATCGCCCCTTTTATACTCCAAGAATCCTTAATAACATATGGAAAATCAAGGGATTTAGTCCACAATAAAGGAGTAATCGAGTCAATACAGTGTCAGACTCGAGCTCAACTCTATTAAAAAGCTCGAACTCGATCGAGCTTATTTTTAAATATTCAAAATTTGACTCAAAAAATATTCGAGTTATTCGAACTCGATTCGATAAAGTTCGATTTGACTAAAAAAATTAATAAATAGTATACTCGACTCGACTTGAAATCAACTCAAGTTAACTCGATTCAATTAAGTTCAAATATATTTAAATACTTATGGTATAAAAGTAATTTAATAAATAAAAAAATAACTACTCGATTAACCTTGTGAACTTTAAAAATCGAGTATTATAATACTCGAGCTCGACTCGACAAACTATTCAAACTCAAACTCAACTCGATTAATTCTAAATTGAATTTGAATATTTTACTAGTTGGGATCGATCAAGTAGCTTACGATATATCCTTAGTTCACACATTCTCAAAATGAAACTGTCTTTAGGGTGAAATAGGAAGCTCAATATTTGATTCTAGCATAATATAGGTGTGGTCAGAGCTAGTTACTAATAGATTAGTAACCTTGTAATGTGGGAAGAGTGAAACCTAGCTTTGTGATGCAAAAGCTTGATCCGACGTTTCCTAAATAAATGCCTTCGTCTTGTAACCTCTTTTCCATGTGTACTTGTACCCCTCCATACCCAAATCTCCAAGCCCACATACTGTGATTGCTGATTTAAACCTATCAAAGAGCCATCTAGGTGTTGGACATCTTCCCCTGTTGTTGTCAGTAATGCGCAACAAATTGTTGAAATCTCGAATAATGCACTATGGTAAAGATAATTCCCTTACCAAATTTTCCAACAAAGCCCAGATTTCATGATATCGCTGTCATTCTAAGAATTCGTAAAACTTTGTCATTCTCCATGAGTGGTCATCCCCCAGATGAACTAACAATCTATATAATTTGCGAGTAGCCAATCAGTTTAACATCCTCTTTATTGCACCAAAGATGCCCCAATCCACCATTATGACTCACATTTGGAATACAGAAAATACCTCTAAAACCCATACGATTAACAAAATCTCGTTGAAAAACGAAATTGAATGTCTCACAATATTTTTTTGTATATGAATTTATTTATTTATATTTTTCTCCTAAAAAGTACTAATATTGCTTAATATAAATCATTGTTTTTGTCTTTGTTATTAACATTCAATTTAATGTATAAAAAATGATTATTGAAATACATAATACAATAAAATTCAAATTCAAAAATTCAATAGCTATAAAAAAAAAAAAAATTCGCCGAAGCACTAAAGTTCAAAAAAATGAGTACATTTGCATGGAATTATTAATAAAGTAGTTTTTTTTTTTTGGCATGTTAAAGCAAGACTATCTTAATGGGTTTTGCGTTTGCCAGCTGAAATATGGCAGTGTGGAGTTGGAAATTTTTGTAATCCGATCAAGTTGGCACACTAAGTATTATAGCAACAAGTCAACAACCAATCATCACTCAGAATATATATATATATATATATATATATATATATATATATATATATATATATATATATATATATATATATATATATATATATATACACGATGAATTTTAATATTTAACATCTAAATTTTCTATTTACTTTGTCTAAGGATTTGGGTTTTTGACTTGTAGGGCTATCTTTGTTACTTCGATGAAATTCTTAAGGGGAATTAATCCACATTGCAATGATCGCAACCTCATGGTTTTCAGATTCTATGTCTAAAGATTGTACAACCCTTCTATTGAATTTTTCAATATAACTTATCAAGGCTTTGTTCAAAAAGATTTTTTTTTTAAAAAAAAAAAAAGGAAAGAATAATACTTTTTCAATTGAGTTTTTATTTTTTATTGTATTTTTCGAGCCATTAAACAATAATTTTAGTTGAGATTAAATTTAAAAGTGAACTGAATAGAAATTTAATAATTCAGAAATTTAATATGTGCTGAAATAATAATATTATTTTGTTCAATTTATCAAATTTAAATCCAATATGTGCTAAAACAATTATTTAAAAATTCAATAAAATAAAACAGAAAATCAAGAACTTTGTTGGAAAAAAAAATTATTTCTTAGCGACCAAGTTTACATCTTTAATATTGAAAACCGACTCTTTGGACCAGCACATGACTGGTTCCTGGTTAGATACCCTTGAAACTATTAGACAGAGTTTGTTTTTTCAAAAAGAACAATGCCAATTGCCAGAGAAGACTTTGAACTAGTTTTCAATCTGTAAAGCAAATAAGAAAAGTATATAAAATAAAAATTACATTCATATATGATATTCATTCATATACTATTTTATTAGATGAAATTTATAATTTTTACTAATAAAGTTCCCTTATCTTTTAGTATATTACATCGATTCAAATAATAATTTATTTTGCAAATTTAATTTTTTTCAATAATAGGTCTAACTAAAATAAAGGTAAATTTTATAAATCATCACTCAACTTAGCATTAATGTACTCTCAATTTCAATTTGCAATACAAATATCTTTTAACTTTAATTCATGTAACAAAAATATCATTTTTACATATTTTACAGATTATTTTGATCATTAAGTATCATATAACTGTCTATATAGAATATATTTAATGAATGAGTGTCATGTCACTGTTTATATGATATACACATTGACTCTTATATATGTAGACAGTGATAATTAAGCATCAAATCATCACTTATATAAAATGCATTTGATAATTAGGTGTCATGTCAATACCTATAGAAATATACTTGAATTTTTATATATATTTTTTTTTATTTTGAAGATCCATTTAAACACAATTACTAAAAAAAGTCAATAATAGTCTACTTGTATTTTATGTAGATAGTTACATTGTATCCCATCATTAAATATTTTTCATGATATACCACGCTTAATCATCTGGAATAACTTATGAAACATGCAGAATAAGAAAAGTATGATATTTCTATTATATGAATTAAAGTTAGAAATATTTGCTACAAATTGAAGTTGAACAATATTTTTATATATTAGTAAAAGTGGTATGTAAAAATTATGCAATAGATTAATGACTGCACTTTTTCAATTTTCACTAGAGAGAGATACTTCGAATTAGTAACAGAAAATTTCGAATTGTGAAAATTATTACTCAACCTTATAATTAAAAAATGAGAAAATGATTATTGAGATATATCAGTGAAATCACAAATCAATGGACACCTATTAATTATTACATTCCTTAAAAAGCAACCAGTTTTATTCTTCTTTTACATTAGAAATTTTTTTAAAAAAAAAAAAGAAAAGGATAAATATTATTTTACTTTTAGATTGGAAAAAGTTGGGTTATTCATGACAGTAATAATAAAAGTGAAAAAAAGTTGAAGATAATATTAATTAGCTTTGTTAAGTAAAATCTCCTTCTAAACAAAAATATGAGAAAAGTTGCAGCCTTGGTTATAAAGGAAGAGTAAATTATTAGAGAATCATTTTCCATCATTACCGTATACCTGCGAAGAGGGAGACGTTGCTCTTGGTTTGAATGTCCCAAGTACGTCAAAGAGAGACCATAAAGGTCTTAAGGATGGTAGTTTTTTGTCGCTCCGCGGAGTGGAACACAACAGTTTTTTCAAATAAAAATTTTATCTATTCCGACCCCTGAATTTTTTATACCTATATATATATTTCACCCCCAAAATATTTTTATATATATTTTATATTTTTATTATTTTTATATATATTAATTATTTATATTTTAATATAATTAATATTTTAAAATAAAATATAAATATAATACTTAAAAATATATATTTTTTATTTAAAAAATTATATAATTAATTAATTAATTAAAATAAAATAATAATTTTAATATTAAAATAAAATAAAAATTTTGAATAAAATTTAGAGATCAACAAATTTTCTCCATCGAAATTCGAGGCGGAGTCGGAATACGGAGACAGAATATCGGTATCGGAGTCTGAGACCGAAAACTCAGTTCCGAACCCCCTCTTAGCCATCCTAAAAGGCCCAAATAAGAATGACATGGCGCAAGTGCAAATTGTACAGGTTTCTCCTTTAGTAGCATCCCCATCTTTCCCAACTATTAATAATATTAAAAACCACATAAAGGGCCAGCAAGTTAATGCTTCGCTTAGAAAAGGCCAAAGTCTTTATTCCTTTAAAGGACAGCGATTTCTCCTTCACTCATTCCCCTTGAGAAATCATCTATGACTATGGCCTTCTTTTAGGTGTCTGTCGAACTCCAGCTTTCTGATGATGGGAAATAGTAATCGCAGCAGCAGCGACATCAACGGTGATGGTGATGAGGGTGATGAAGATCAGAAGGAATCGTGACCATTGAGGTTGTACCACCTGTTTGAGATATTATCAGTTGGGTAACTAAGGACCCTTTGGCAATCTCACTTAACTAGTTAGCATTCTTCAACAGTTAAGTTGCTGTTCATGTAAAAGAGAGACTTTTTTTTTTTTCTTTTGTGTGTATCGGAATATATACACTTGAGCTATTATGAAACGTTATAGAAAGTATTAGTACAGCTTGTCACTTTCTTTTGTCATGTGCGTTTTCACATTATCTATTGGCATGTTAAGTTTGGTTTTTTAATTTCTACTACGCTAATACCAATTAAAATTAATGAATTAATAGAATTGTTTTTGCACAACAACTAATGTTGTGTGCTTGTGTTCAATAAGATCAAAATGTTAATATAAGCAAATGTGATTTTATCGGGGCAATGGATTAGCTTCCTTCAAATGAGATGTTTAATTTGTTTCTGCACGCTTTCATCTTATTCAAAACAACATTTAGGTCTCATTGTCTCAGGGAATTATTATTTGTACACAGATTAATAAAATTATTACTTTTACTGCCATATATTTGCTCTGAACATAATTTACCAACTTTGGAAGTGAAAAAGATCGCACCCAAAAAAATTAAAATTAAAAAAAAAATTGATTGCTATGGCCGAAAGAAAACGATGCCTAAGAAGAACAGTGCAAAATCAATCACAAAAGGATTTATAACCAATCCATGCCAAATTCTATTCAACAAAAGACAGAAGCCCCTTGGGCCACTTCTGACTACGATGAGCAAATGCATCTTTGACCCCGTCTGGCTAATTCCCGACTCTCAATCCACAGAGATATTTGCTGAATTACAACATATATCATATATGTACTCGTATCATCATTTTTATTAAAGCGAGCAGATTTTCCTAAACAACAACCAAATGCGCGAAGATGGAGAACCAGCACAAATAATTGAACTTGGAATTAGAAAATGCCTTGATATCATCACAATTACCCCTAGTTACTTATACAAAGCCAACTGTGATGATTTGATCATCTGTCATTCAGTGCACATAAAGATGAAATTGGGAGCACTCCAAATAAATAAATAAATAAAGGCATATGAGAATATGCCTGTTCAAAAATACAATGCTACTTCACAAAATGTTAGACAAAATAGTAAAGGACCAGTGTACCTAAACTTAAGCACCGGACAACATATGATCCTATCCTGGCTGAGCCTAAACTACTGCTGAAAGAACTTGCGCTACTATTTACAAATTATGAACATCTCCAAATAACCTCCATCACCTGATGAAATTAGAGGGTGCAGAAACTCTACAATCAAATCAGAAATTTGCCTGATGACAAACAGAGGTAATATATAGTAGGGATCACGGTGGCTCACCATCAATTTTCAAGATTCATCCCAGGCTTTCTTGATGAGGGTATCAACAGACAAAACCGGCATGAATTAAAAAAAATGCAGTAAGCAAACACAGAATCGACCACAAACACAGATATCTGAAAATACCAAATCATTTTACCAGGTAATTCTTTAATGTTTGACTACTCAAAATCTTAAATGTAAGAGAACATAATCTTAAATCATAAACAATAGTAGAAGAAAAAAACACAAACATTGTAAATAACAATTGGGAAGGTGGATAAACTACTGAGCAGTAAGCCAAAAATTATCCCAAAAGCTTTGATCAATAAAAGAAACCCAATACTTTTCCACCAACATTCTTTCTCCTAGCTTCTTCATGATCCATGATACCAGCTGATGTTGTCAGCACAATATAGCCAAACTGCATATCATCATTACAAAAATGAGAGAGCATTCAAAGAGGGGTAAAACGACACTAATGGCTCATTCAGTGACCTATATAAGCAGGAACCATACACATAAGACCACAACCATCTAGATATTAAACTGTAAATAAAATGACCTAAAATGCACGGGATAACTAATGTAAGGAAAAAAAAAACTCCAAACATTGATACACAAGAAAATAAAGGAACTGCAAATCTGTTCCACGTACAAGACCTACAGAACAAAAAATATCCATTATATTATTCCAATCAAAAACAGACACAAAATCATATTGCCGGTTTCTCATATGGAAAAAAAAGATCATGCTAAATTTCACATTGATATGGATCACCTTCTGTGATATTTTTCTTTTTGAATACTCACTTGTCTTGAAGGAAGCAACCTAGCAGTCCAACCTTCAATCTCTTTCACTCCAATATCAAAGCGAGGACTGATAACCCCACACTTGTTCAGGCGTCCATTTAGTTCCACAACAATTTTTCCAGCTCTGTGATCATCAACATACTCGAACTCACCAATATAACCTGCAATTCCAATTAAGGTAACAAATCAACCAAAAAAACTCCACAAATTAACTGTGGCAGAACTCACTGCTTACTTAAATAACAAAAAAAACTAAAAGCTCAGAAGGACAAACCATGCTTCTGCATGACCAAAAGAAACTTGATGATCACTTTTGAGGATGGCCGGATCATAACCTGACGTTTGCCCCTCTTCTCTGCATTATACATGCTCTTAAGAGCGTCATTCAAAACACTGACTCTCACCATTCTTCCAAATGTAAGCTACTGAAGCTGTAACATCAAAAATCAAAATAACATTAAGATATGCATAAAAAAGAGATAGAAATGTGCTATTTACATTTTGAACTGCAAAACCACAACATATGCAGGAGGCATAAAATTTCACTAGCTCAACTTGTTTTGTGATGTGAGCTTCATTTCATTAATTCAACAAGTAACTTTAGCACGCTTAAATCAAACTACAATCTACACCATACTGCAGCTGCATAAAAGAATTGAAGAAATAAACCAAACCAACAAAGATCTAACCGCACATGTAAAGGCATTTTTCTGAAGTAGAATTCTCTAATAAGTGACGTAACCAAATAAAATAACTAAACCCGAAACTGAAACATGAAAGTCCCATCTCACGAAAAGTAATGAGTACAAAACAAAAATCTAATATGAACAATCCTAACATGATCAAAGAGTAGTTAATAAAAAAATACATAGATGGAAAAAGTGAGACGAAAAAAATAATATGCAAATAGCAAAAGCAACATTCACATTCCAGCAAAATGAAATTGACCGTAATCGGTGAGCCTCTTTGAAATCAAACCCTCAGATTCTTCTAACAGATCTAGAGTATCGCAATACAATTTAATAGATGCATCGAAGCCTACCATCAAAACAAATAACGAAAGAACGAACAAGTAGGATCAATTATTCACACAGACAATAGAAATAGGCAAAAAAGAAGTTACAAATTTTCAATATCCAGCCACCTAATATATGTAAGCGGATAGAACTAAACGGAGAGGCCGGAGAAAGGAGGAGCAGAAACTAACAGGAGGGAAGGAGGCGGCTGCGTCTGGTAAATGGCGCAGAGTGGAAGTAACAGCAGCAGCTGAGTCTTCTGCCTTCTTAGGCGTTAAATAAAATACAATGCCATGTGTAGTAGGGCTAATTTAGATTTCGTTGTTTTACGAAATTGCCCCTTGGACAATTTTGTTATTATCATCATTATCATTTTTGTCCTTCTTAAGGTGAACCGGGCCGGCCCAATTACTTGAGAGGCCTTGAACCAATCATCTTATATGTTTAACATGAAAACCAGGCCCGAGGCTGAGGGAGACTGTGAGTCTGTGAGGCTAGAAAATTTATTTGACTATAAATTATGTTAATTTTGAATCTGATCGTGCAATTATAGTGAAGCAGTCAATGACATTGTCACATAGGACAGCAAATACTGTATTTGTGGCTAGTAAACTGCTACTTGAATTAGGACTGCGAAGCATGGGAATAATTGGGGGTTATTTTTATAAATAATCACTGAATTTTGTTCTAATTGAAATAATATTATAAAAGAAATTGTCCTATCCTAGAAAAATTATTGAACTATATTTTCGTTTAATTAAAATCACTTCTGACCAGTTTTCAGATATTAATAACCGAAAATTTGAACTATCACCGGATTTTACTACATCATTCTCCACGTAGATGACACATCATCCACTTTCAAAAAAGCATGTCACGCCAGTTATAACGTAGTAGACCTAGTTGGCAAAAGATAATTGATTTCATATACAATCATTAAACTTTACTTCATTTATCCCGATATCACTAAATTTTTTTTTGTCTCAAAAAAATAACAAAACTTTGTTTTTTTTAAATTATGACCAAATTTGATAAATAAAATAATGAAAATCTGACTTGACAGTAGGTGTGGCACTAGATTTGTGCCAAAAAATTTAAATATTGTTTTATTTCTCAAAAATCATGATTTTTTGTAGCTCTACAAACTAGATTTTTCTGGTAGTATTGGCTCAAGTTCTATCCAATATTAATTACCTTAGTCTCTCGAGTTTGTTGTCTAAGAAAAAAAAAATCAAATTGGCAGAGTTCATGACCATGGAATTCATATGAATAATCAAGTGTTACATCAACTGCTAAGTCATATTTTTAGTTGTCTATTTATCACATTTAGTTAAAAGTTATTTAAATCAAAATTTGTTATTTTTTTGGACAAAAAAAATTATTTATTTTATAATAAATGAATCAAAATTCAGTGACCGCTGATGAAAATTAATCTTAACATGTCATATTTTCTCCAAATAGATCTGTCACGTAGAGGTTGATATGAAACAATTTTTGTAAGTTACTTTGTGTCATCTATGTGGATAATGATATAGCGAAATCGGATAATACATCAAATGTCATATTAGATTTTTGATTACCAATATCTAAAAACTAACTGGAAGTGATTTTATTGAAATAAAAATATAGTTCAGTAATTTTTCAATGACGAAAAAATGTATTGTAATTTTATTGCAATTGGAGTAAAGTTTAGTGACCATAAGTGAAATTAATCCGAATAATTGAATAAGAAATTTTAGTGCAGGATTTATCTGAACTTAATTAATTTAAAATTATAATTATACAACTTTTTTAATTTTGTATAATAATATTAATAATAAGGACCCATTTTTTAGTTTATATTATTTTCAAAATTATTATGTATGACTGTAGATATAGCATTATATAAGTTTGTATTCTATTCAAAGAAAAAAAAATCCCAAAGGCATGAGAAGAAAGCCTAAAATAAAATAAAAAAAAACATTTATATATGATGGCTTCTATGTCTATATTATGATTTTCCTATAAATAATTATTGTGAGATAGCAAATTTTTTATATTTGAGAAAAAAAATAAATAAAAACTATGAATAATGTCAAAATGACTTGCTCAAATGTTCAAGTTCAATAAAACTCCTAATCGAGCTAATAGATTATAAATTTAAAAAAAAAAGGTTGAAGATATAAATTAAGGAAGGATTTAGAGAATAGATACGAGAAATAAAGTATAAAGACCATAACTGTATGATTTTCTTTATTATTTAGCTTTTCCACAAATTCTTTCAACTATCAAGTCTTTACTAGCCCTAGCAATGGATCGGATTAAACAAGTTTAGGTCATTTCAAATTCGAATTAATTCGGATTCAGGTTATTTTTGAGTCAACTTTTTTCACATAAAATTATGCTTTTTTAGATTGTTCTCTTGTGGATTTTTGGGATTTAATCAAATCTTTATATAACAATTAGATCAAATGTAATCAGATTTGAATTTGTACCATTTCAAATTTGAATCAATTTTTTCGAATCCAATTTAATCAGATTATTCATGTCCACAATTTAGGATCTTACTGTTATACACGAGTTCCATAGTTGTCTGTATCGTGCAAGACATAAGCGTTACGATCATAGCCTAAATATGAACATATGAATGTGAGAAATTTACTTTAATATGATACTTAATATAAATATTGAATCAATTTGATAAAACGTTGTGATTTTATGTTATGCACGCAAACTGAGAAAACAAACTAGATCTGAATTCGGAGTTTCCGTCTGACGGTGAGAATAAGAGTTAAGTGTACTAAAATATAAAAATTAATATTTTAAGGTCATAAGTGAAATTACATGAAGATATTTTAAAGTTAATGACTCTGATTTATGGAAAAATGATAATTGATGCTAATTTATGGTCCGATTTTCCAACTAGAAGTTAAAGATGTGTTCATAATCATAATGGTGTTGATATGATCGTAATTGAATTTTAAAATTTTAAAAATTAGGGATTTGATAATCGAAATTCGGATGAATTTTTAAGGGTATGATTTAGAAAAATAACAAAATCCAAAAACATAATTTTTGTATCGGTAATCGTTTTACAAAATTGGGAAAACCATTTCATAGAGAATATTTTTGTAATAATATTGGTATGTCCAATTTGAGGAGATAATGTCATTTGGGATATAAAATTTAAGAAAATAAATTTATTCAAATAGTAAATTGAATAATTGAAAATTTTAATAGAAAAAGTCTAAAGTCAAAATTTCTTTTGAATTAATTTGAATAAAAATCAAAATATCTTCTTGATTAATTTAAATTAACCAATTGAAGTAAAGATTAAAATTAATCAAAATTAATTAATTATTAATCAAATATATAAATTATACAATAATTTCATAACAAAAAAAATTATTTGCCCAGTGAATGTGGAATAAGTCCACTAATGCATCTAACCACTTCATTATTGTATTAAAATCTTACCATCTCAATTACAAACTTTACCCACTTAATTTTCCATTAATAATTATTTCATGGAAATTATTATCATATAAAAATGGGAAATGGATTCATTTTGGCAAGAATATCATTTTTCATCTTCTTACTTCTCCAAATCCTTTTATTTTTCTTTCAATTTTTCTTCATCCAAATACTAAGTAAGCCATATATTTCAAAGGTGGAGAAGGAAAAAAATTAATTGGAGCTCATTCTTAATAGTTTAGCCAATTCTCTATAAGTTGAAGGTGTTGATCTTCTTCACTTTGGATTAGAACTTAATTGTAATATTTCTTTAAGATATTTCAAATTATGAGTATGATTTTGTTGGAATTGATTTGTATTAGGAAAAAGAGTTTGACGAATATTTTGGGATAATTGGATTTTAACTGAATAATTGAGTAAATTGAATATATATTTGAAGAAAATTTGATTGAAATAATTTTTGGTAAATTATTAATTAATGGACTTAAATTTTGGTGAAAAATTCGTGAAATCCTAGCTGAAAATTGGATGGAATTTGAATTGTGGGGATAATAAAAGGGATGGAAATTAATTTTTAGAATTAAAAAAATTGGTGAAGAAAATAGAGTGGCTGAATTTTGGCAGAATTTTGTTGAATCAAATTATGGAATTGTGAATAAAAAAATATTTAATTAGAAAAGAAGAAAAATATAAGTCAAAATTAATTGATGGAGTTATGGAAGGATTGGAAATTTAATTTAATTAGAGAAATTGGAGGCATATTTTTGATATAAATTAATTATATGAGAAAATATGGAGATAAAAAAATATTATTTAAGGACGTTAGGAAATTTAATCGGTGGCATCATAATATGGGTTGATAGACCAAAAATTTAAATTTTGTAAAAAATAAATACTGATATATAAAATATTGGTAATCGTGAGTGACAGGATAATTTAAGATGGGTAGTTTCAATTACCGTCAAAATCAATAGTATATTATAATCGAAAATTAATTAGTATTTAGGCGTATTATCAAGACAGGTGTCAGAGACAAATAAGAAAAAAGAGCAGGTAAATATCGATAAAAAATAGTAAAGTCTGTGCAAAATCTCTTATAATATTAACCATGATGATATTAATTGATTTTATGAGAATTTCTAGTATTTAATAAATTTTTATACCTTAAAATGAATTACTCCATGAAAGTAAATTTTATTAAATAATATTATACTTTGGAATTTTTATTTGACATAAATTGGTGTATTATTTATGATAAATGATTATTATATAATTTACGATGAATAATTATTAAGAAAAATGCTAGAAATTTTATGCAATTATTTTTCTTGAGCCTTGAGTTTGTTTTGGATTAAAATAAATTTTCATGGAAAATAAATGTGATGATGATTATTTCCACTATTAAATTTAAGACATTGATTAGAAATTGATTCACAAAATTTTTTGATCTCTTTTGCCTATATATTAGTCTAAACATGAACTGGGCTATTGTTGCGCCAATAAGGTGATTATCCACTCAGAGCTCAGAGAAGGTTGGTTATACTAAATATATTTTATGTGTTTAATGTATTTATGGTTATTGCATGCCATATTAGCTTGTGTAATATGAATAAAGTATGGGGAGTGTGATAGTGAGAGAAATTGGCTAATATTATATTTTAAAAATGTAATTTTAATATTATTTATATTTTATTGATAATTTATTATTTTTATTTATAACTATTTGTATATACTTTCAATGATATTAAAATAAGAAAAAAATAAAAATTATACTATCTGTAGCATTCTTTATCTGACAGTATACAGTATTGTATATAGGAGGGTAAAGGGTGTTACAATTATATTGGTATTAGAATCTGATTTAGACGATTCTAGGACAAAAAGAGGATAAAAATAGAAAATGCATGTACACGCATATGCATTAGTTTTAAACAAATATTTTATAAGTTTAAATGATTGTTGTTGCTATGTCCTAATGTGGGTCACTATTTTGAATTGATAAGGTGATGAGAGATTAATAGTGAAACGGTTTAGGGAAGAGACCCCTAATAGTTACGAGTTGCTCAGTACCGATGATTCTAATCTTTTAAGTAGACAACGGATGACTAATGGTAGTATCTCTATAGATAGACAAGCCCTAGTTGTTGGATTGACAGAGGAACTACTTGAGGATATGATCGAGATCATCTAGCCCAACTATTACAAAATTGAATTTTGAAAGACTCTTTAGGTTGGAAACAATTGATTTTTATGGTCGCAATGAAGATGATGTCACGAAAACAAAGTATTGGCTCGAAAGGACTAGCGAGTCTTCGAGGACATGAATTGCACACAAAAGCAGAAATATAGATATATTATATCTCAGTTATAGGAAGGGGCATGTGATTGGTAGAAGATAGTACAAAAGATACCCCATACCTTAATTTCTCCCACTTTGAACTTTTTCTTGGAGTAATTCAAAAAGAAGTATGTTCACAGAGAGTATGAACATAAGAAGAAGAAAAAGTGTCTAGATTTGAGGCATAATAATTTGATAGTAAGTGACTATGAAAAAGAGTACACTGGGCTCCATAAGTATACTACAAGGATTATTGTAAATGAAATTGATAGGTGTCCACAGTTTGAGAGGGGACTTAGGCACCTATTAGATGCAGAATAACTACATCTCAAATTAATGATTTCACCATATTGGTGAGAGCTGCAGTGAAACATCCTCAACCTTTCCTACATGTATTTCATTTAAACATATACATCTTGCGTATAATTCAATTGAACACGTGCATTTCATACGTATTTTTGCAGGAACACGCACTAGCTACGTGTCCAGGTATTTGACAATTGTATCAAGTCGCACGTGTGTACTTATAACCTAAATGATGATAACAAAGTATTAGAAATAAATTGAATAAGGTGACTTAATTAAAATAAGAAAAATGACTAGATTAAGATTAGTAAACATTTTACATTGTTAATTTAGTTAAATTGAGCCCAATGATTAAGTTGTATTATTGTGCGGATTAGTGGAATTATATATATATATATATATATATATATATATATATATATATATATATGTAAATAATAATAATAATAATAATAATAATAATAATAATAATAATAATAATTATTATTATTATTATTATTATTATTATTATTATTATTATTATTATTATAAAATGAAAATGAAACAAAAGAAAAATAAAAGAAAAGAGAAGAGAAAATAGAAGAGAAGAAGAAACAAAAAGATAAAAGGACAAAAAGAAAAAGTTGGCTTTATCTTCTTCCTCCCATTTCTGCCTCCTTACTCCAGCCTCGTTTTCTTCTTCATCTTCTTCCATTTCAGCCTTCAATTCTTTCTTGTCTCACTTAGTTTTTACAGCAAATTGATCTCTTGCAAGTTTGTTCTTGGTAAATAATCAATTCTTATTCTATAAGGTTGATTTGAATTGCTAAGGTTCATTAATAGGCACTGACTTGCATCCCGATTTTGATACATATAAAAATTGATTCTATAAAAGTTTAAAATGTTAAATTTGTTCCTTTATGTCTTAGATTTATGGATATATAAACATTTTTGCAAGATTTGATGTATAGGAAGAGAAATCCTCTCTGCACTGAAATTGGTTAGGGTGTGAACCCTAACTGAGTTAGCTACTGTATTCATTGCTTTTGAATATGATAAAGTCATTATTTGAAGTATCTCAAAATACAAAAATTATAGATATATGTTTTATTTATTTTTATACCAAATTTTAGCTTTATATGTCATTTAGATTTGAAGTTATTGTGAATAGAATCATGACTATTCCATAGTTTGAGCGAACTGCTTAGTGCCTTGGGTGGTTCCAGCAATTTGTGTAGCCATTTTGAGCTTTTTAGAGATGTCATATGTAAATTATCAAAACATAAAAGTTATATGTATATGTCTTATATAAATTTTGGTACTAATTTTAACTTAATATGTTATATACAAAGTAAGTTATAACCTTTACAGGTCATACTGATCCGAAAGCCAACTCTGTTCTGGACCAGTGAAATATTTTTTATAATTTGAGGATCTTAGATATATAATTGATAAAAATTATAAACATGAAAAATATTCCATTTGAACCCATATAAGTTTTTGTAAAGTTTCATTGAAATATGACTTATATATTGTAAGTTATGATGAATCAAAATTGGTACCCTGAAACTGCCTAAGGGCATAAAACATAATATATTTAGAAATTCCACAAAATATTGTATAATTATCCAATTGATCTGAACTTTTAATATGTTACATAATTACATGTTAATTTTAATTAAAAATAATAATTAGATTAATTGGTCAAGTTTAAAAAAATTTATAGGCTAAACAGTCTCATAAGGTCACATTGACTCATAGGAAAAATCTTAACTATTGATATGAATAATGCATATTAATTTTTTTAAGTCACATTAGGTCTCTCTAATCATGAGTTAATAAATTATATTTCCATATAGGCTCACAACATATCGGAGATCTACAAGAAAGGGATAAACAATAAGTTAAGCATCGGAATCAAAGGATAAAGGTGAGTCTAATTATCAATTCAATTCTTTATGCATATGAATGTTGCTTGCTATGTGATTCATATGATTATCATGGTTTTTCCTTGATAATATGATGATGGATAATGTGTGACATTTGTGGTACATATAAGTGGTATACTTGTAGTATATTTGAGCTATATGTTTGACATACATGATATATGTATAGTATATGCAAGATATATATGTGGCATATAAGGTATATATGTGGTATATGTAAGGTATATGTAATAAGATATAATGGTTGATGAATGCTTAAGTACAAGTGCATATGCATATGGACTTAAAAGGCGTTGTGACTAATTAATCAATACTGCAAAGCAAAAGAAGAGGCCTATGGCCCAACAAATGTGCAAATGAAACAAATGATCAAGCTAGCTAGCAAATGCAAATATTCACATGGAAACCCAGGGCAATGTCCATTTAACTTGATCACAACAAAATCAAATAAGCAAAACATGAGCATAAGTAAATAATATTGATTATATTTTTAAATTTCAATTGTGATTATATGATAAAGGTGAATGGAATGGAATATATGCACTGGATTTATGATTTGTTACTATGTGTTACTTGGTACTTTATAACTCATTTGATGATTATTCTCACTGAATTGCAACTCATTAGTTTGTGTAAATTTTCAGGTAAAGAAAAGTATTAGCTCTTTTTCATTGTCATATAGAAGACATGGATCAAATGTCACTGGTCAAGTCTCACTACTCTCTCTCCTTGCATTCCACATGAGCATGAAAATATGTCATATGTATTTTGGATTTTATTGTTTGAACATGTATAGTCACTCTGGATTGTTTTTTTTAAATGTATAAATGAAAGCAAATCATAAATATTTATGTGCAAAGTTTATATTTTAATATATGTGATATATTATATTGTGGCGAAAGCCTCAAAGTTGACTTGCAAAGTTTTCGAATGATATTATAGGATATGATGAAAAAAATTTCTACCACTGTTAAAAGGATATTATGTCTTTCCAGCATGCTATGTGTGATTATTTGATACAGAGATAAGTTATACTTAAATGCATAAGATGTGGTTAGGTTATACTTAAATGCATAAGATGTGGTATTACATTTTTTGTATCAGAGTAGGGATAGGTTTCATGGGAACACGAGTATGCATAAAAGTATGATAATGTATGCATAATATGTGTTGAACAATATGTAGTGACATAATTTCATTTATTTTAGGGCCATCATAAGACATGATTCACCAATAAGAGAGGGGTCGACCGAAATGCATTATCATGAGGCATCACCTCATTTGCATAGAGATCAACCAGCACCAGGAGCTAGAGCTCTCGTGCATGCATCACAATCATCACATGCAGAAATGTCATATGAAAACCGAGAACAAGAAGTATAATGGCCTGAAATTCATAGAGAAAAACATTACGATAAGCTAAAAAATCAGGGAGCAATTGATTTCTATGGCTCGACTGATCGAGTTGAAACAGAGACATGACTTAAAAGGATACAGAGGGTACTCAATATGATAAGGTGTACTCCAGAGGAGAAATTCGATTATGCAGTGTCTTTGCTTTAAGGCAATGCCTACGAATGGTGGAAGACAGTACCCGAAAGTGATGCACAACCATCGATTCTGACATGAAATGATTTTCTCCATGAATTTCAAAACAATTACATGTCTGAAGCATACAAAGATGAGAAGAGAAAGGAATTTCTGAATTTAAAACAGAGGAATATGTTTGTTGCTGAGTATGAGGTGCAATTCAACAAACTTTTCCATTATGCCACATTTGTGGTCTCTATTGAAAGAAACAAATGTAGGAAGTTTGAAGAGGGCCTCGAATATGAAATCAGAAATGGAGTCACAACTACTGATCTGGATAATAATGCCAGACTCAAAGCTGTTATAATTAGAGCTGAACAGTTAATGAAAGAAGCTAGGGAACAAATTAAAAAGGCAACACGTGAGTTCTCTAATGAGTCAAGTAGAAGGCTAGAAAAGAGAGGTACATTTATGCTAGCACATTCTGGTAACAGAGGTGGATACTCGAGCTCTAGAGGTCATGCTATGACTTCCTTTTACCCAGGTAGAGGGTATAGTTAATATACTGAACAAAAGTCTACATGTACTCATTGTGGTGGACAACATACAGGTGAATGTAGAAGGCTCACAAGAGCATGTTATTTTTGTGGGTAATTGAATCACATGTATAGGGAATGCCCGAAAAAGAGCCAAATTAACAGAGACCAGTAGAGGCAAATAAGTATTTGAGACTACAGTTGAGGCACCAAGGGTCTACCCTACCAGTGGAACACAAGGTAGAGGCAGAGGCAAAGGCAAAATAGATACGACAGATAGATGAGTGATCAAATCTGAAGATCAGAGTTTTAGGCCCCCTATTCAAACCAGGGTGTTTTCCATGACTAAACAGGAGGCATTTGAAGCTCTCGAAGTACTCACTGGTAATATTTACATTTATGATATATTAGCATATGCATTGATTGACCTAGGCTCCACTCATTCATTTATATCATTGCATATGACATCTAAACTGCATACAAATATAAGCTATGAGGATTAACATAAATGTGAGTACTCCACTTGAAACAGTAGTTGTTGTGAATAATGTCTATCGTGATTGATTGATATGCATTGATAAAGCTGAGTTAATAGCTGATCCGATTTTATTGCCAATATATGAATTTGATGGATACTAGAAATGGACTAGTTAATCATGCAATAGTGAATTGTTTTACTAAGGAAGTAATTTTGAAATCACCAAACCAGCCAAGGGTAGTACTTATAGGTGAAAGAAAACTTGTGTCTACATGTCTAGTCTCAGCTGTAAAGACATTTTGAATGATCAAAAGAGGATGTGGGGCATATTTGGCATATGTGACTTATACTAAAATCACTGATAGCTTGCTTAAGAATATACCAGTGGTGAGAGAATTTTTAGATGTATTCCTAGATGATCTACCTGGTTTACCACCTGATAGAGATATATAATTTTATATTGAATTGGTATCAGGGACAATGCTGATATCAATGTCGCCATACAAAATGACTCCATTTGAGTTGAAATAATTGAAGATCTAATTGCAAGAGTTGTTTGACAAAGGGTATATCAGACCTAGTGTATCGTCATGGGGAGCTCCAGTATTATTTGTTAAAAAAATGGAATCATGAGATTATGCATTGATTACAAGCAACTAAACAAAATGACAGTCAATAACAAATATCCATTGCCTATAATAGATGATTTGTTTGACTAATTGCAGAGAGCCCAGATATTCTCCAAGATTGATTTGAAATCAGGCTATTACCAGTTAAAGGTAGCAGAAGCAGATATTCCAAAGACTGTCTTTCGAACTAGGTATGGACACTATGAATTTTTAGTAATGCCATTTAGATTGACTAATGCTCCAACTGCATTTATGACATTAATGAATAAAGCGTTTCAACCATATCTGGATAAATTTGTGATAGTATTTATTGATGAAATATTGGTGTGCTCAAAGAATAAGGGAGAACATGAACAACATTTAAAAAATTGTGTTGCAAACTTTGAGGAAGAAACAATTATATGTCAAATTGAGTAAATTATTTGGTGTTTCTTGGATATGTGGTGTCGGGAAAGGGCATAGAGGTTGACCCAAAGAAAATTGAGGCTATGGTAAATTGGGGAGATCTTGAAAATATTACAGAAGTACGTAGTTTTTTGGGTTTAGCTGGATACTACCGTGGATTTGTTGATGGATTCTCATTGATTGCTAGCCCTTTGACTAAATTGTCGAGAAAGAATGTGCCTTTCAAGTGGACTCCATAATGTCAAAGGAGTTTCGATGAACTAAAATATAGGCTAACCTCAGCACCAGTGTTAACCATCCCTATAGGTACAAGTGGGTTTACAGTGTATAGTGATGTTTCTCACCAAGGCTTGGGATGTGTGTTGATGCAACATGGCAATGTGATAACTTATGCATCCAGACAACTAAGACCACATGAGATCTCATATCTAGTACATGATTTAGAATTGGCTGCAGTGGTATTTGCATTGAAGATTTGGAGGCATTATCTGTATGGTGAGACGTTCCATATTTTCATAGACCATAAAAGCTCGGATTATTTGTTGACACAAAAAGAGTTAAACATGAGGCAAAAACGATGGTTAGAGCTGTTAAAAGATTATGACTATACCATTGAATATCATATAGGGAAAGCCAAAGTGGTAGCAGATGAATTGAGTAGGAAGACCAGTAGCAGTTTAACTCACTTGCAAACATCATATTTTCCATATTTGATTCAATTACGATCTATGAATATCGAATTAAATATGCATGATGGAGGATCACTGATTGCTACTTTTCAGGTCAGACTTATACTAAAAGATAGGATTAAAGTTGCACAGAGTAAAGATCCTAAATTGTGTGAGAAAATTGAATCTGTAAGGCAGGGAAACAGTAAAGATTCTCAATTGCAGGACGATGTACTGATTTTAAAGTCAATCATATGTGTTCCAAACATTGATAACTTACGCCAGGAAATAATAGAGGAAGCACACAATGCACCTTATACAATGCATCTGGGGATGACTAAGATGTATCACAGTTTAAGACCTCATTACTGATGGACAGGGATGAAGAAAGACATAGTTAAATATATTTCTAAATGCTTAACATGTTAGTAGATTAAGATAGAACACTAAACACCAGTTGGTAAACTACATCATTTACCAGTGCCAAAATGGAAATAGGAAAAGGTAACGATGGATTTTGTTTTTGGATTGCCCAAAACTCCACAGAAAAATGATGTAATATGGGTAATTATTGACAGGTTAACCAAGTCAGTACATTTTTTACCTATCAGATGGGGTGTTTGGGATGAATATATAACATTGGTGGAGTTTGCATACAACAACCAATATCATAATAGTATTCAGATGATACCATATGAGGCATTGTATGGTAGGAAGTACAGAAGCCCTATCATTTGGGATGAATAAGGTGCACGTGCATTAGAAGGGCCAGAGATAGTACAAGATACAATGGATAAAATCAAAATTATCAAGAACAAACTAAAGGCATCACAAGACAAACAAAAAAGTTATGTTGATCAACATAGAAGGAAGATAGAATACGAGTTGGGTGAAACGATATTTCTATGAGTATCTCCATAGAAAGGGGTAATCTGATTTGGCAAGAAAGGTAATTTGAGCCAAGATACATAGGGTCTTACGAAATTCATGAGAATGATGGTCCATTAGCATACATATTGGGTTTACCACCAGAGATGACTCATATTCATAATGTGTTTCATGTGAGCATGCTTAGAAGATACATGTCATATCCTACACATGTACTTAAAGATCAAGCCATTGAGATTGCAGAGGATATGAGTTATGTAGAAGAACCAGTGGAAATCACCGGATACAAGACTAAACAGTTGAGAAACTGAGAAATACCTTTAGTTAAGGTATTATGGAGAAATCATTCATAAGAATAGGCAACATGAGAAATAAAAGAAAATATGAAAAAACAATATCCACACTTATTTTCAGGTATTAAATTTCGAGGACGAAATTTTTAAAAATGATGGAAGAATTTTAACATACTCGACATTCCCCACATGCATATCCACATGCATTTTATTTAAACATATGCATCTTATATATAATTCAATTGAACACGTGCTTATATGTATTTTTGTAGGAACAAGTTTATGATACACACTAGCTACGTGTCAAAGCATTTGGTAATTGTATCGAGTCGCACGTGTGTACTTATAACCTAAATGAGGATAACAAAGTATTAGAAATAAATTAAATAAGGTGACTAAATTAAAGTAAGAAAAATGACTAGATTAATATTAGCAAACATTTTACATTGTTAATTTAGTTAAATTGGGTCAAATGATTAAGTTGTATTATTGTGTGAATTAGTAGAATTATATATATATGTAAATAATAATAATAATAATAATAATAATAATAATAATAATAATAATAATAATAATAATAATAATATAGATAAAATAAAATGAAAATGAAACAAAATAAAAATAAAAGAAAAGAGAAAGGAAAGAAAAGAGAAAAAAGAAAAGAAGAAGAAACAAAAAGATAAAAGGACAAAAAGAAAAAGTTGGCTTTATTTTCTTCCTCCCATTTTTGCCTCCTTACTCCAACCCTGTTTTCTTCTACATCTTCCCCCATTCCAGCCTTCAATTCTTCCTTGTTTCACTTAGTTTTTACAGTAAATTTATCCCTTGCAAGTTCGTTATTGGTAAGTAATAAGTTCTTATTGTTATAAGGTTGATTTAAGTTGCTAAGATTCATTAATAGACACTGACTTGGACCCCAATTTTGATACATATAGAAAATAATTATTTAAAAGTTTAAAACATGAAAGTTGTTCCTTTATGTCTTAGATTTATGGATACATAAACAGTTTTATAAGATTTGGTGTATAGGAAGAGAAATCTTCTCTCTACTGAAACTGGTCAGGGTGTGAACCCTAGCTGAGTTAGCTACTGTGTTCATTGCTTTTGAATATGATAAAGTCATTATTTGAAGTATCTTAAAACATAAAAATTATAGATATATTTCTTATGTATCTTTATACCAAATTTCAGGTTTATATATCTTGTGAATTTGAAGTTATTGTGAATAGAACCATGATCATTCCATAGTTTGAGCATACTGCTTAGTGCCCTGGGCAGTTCCAGCAATTTGTGTAGCCATTTTTAGCTCCTTATAAATGTAATATATAAATTATCAAAACATAAAAATTATATGTATATATCTTATCTAAATTTTGGTACTAATTTTAGCTTAATATGTTATGTATAGAGTAAGTTATAGCCTTTACAAGTCATATTGGTCAGGAAGTCAACTCTGTTCTAGACCAGTAAAATATTTCTTATAATGTGAGGAACTTAGATATATAATTGATAAAAGTTAAAAACATTAAAAATGCTCCATTTGAACCCATATAAGTTTCTGTAAAGTTTTATTGAAATATGACTTTTATATTATAAGTTATGATGAACTAGATTTGGTACCTTGAAACTGCCAAAGGGCAGAAAACAAAACACATTTAGAAATTCTACAAAAAATTGTACAATGATCCAATTGATCTGAAATTTTAATATATTACATAATTATATGTGAATTTTAATTAAAAATAAGAATAATATTAATTGGTTAAGTATAGAAAAATTTATAGGCTAAACAGTCCCATAAGGTCACACTGCCTCATAGGAAAAATCTTAACTATTTATATGAACAATGCATATTAATTTGTTTAAGCCACATTAAGTCTCTCTAATCATGAATTAATAAATTATATTTTCATATAAGCTCACAGCATATCAGAGATCCACAAGAAAGGGATAGACAATAAGTTAAGCGTCAGAATCAAAGGAAAAATGTGAGTCTAATTATTAATTGAATTTTGTAGTGCATATGAATGTTACTTGTTATGTGATTCATATGATTGTCATGGTTTGTCCTTGATAATATGATGATGGATAATGTGTAACATTTGTGGTACATATAAGTGGTATACTTGGGGTATATTTGAGGTATATGTTTGACATACGCGATATATACATGGTTTATGTCTAGTATATGCAAGGTATATGTGTGACAAATGAAGTATATATGCAGTATATGTATGATATATGTGATAAGATACAATGGTTGATGAATGCCTAAGTACAAGTGCATATGCATATGGACTTAAAAGGCGTTGTGGCGAGGTCTATGATCCAAAAAATGTGCAAATAAAACAATTGATGAAGGTGGCTAGCAAATATAAATGCAAATATTTATATGACAAATGTTCATGTGGAAATCCGGAGTAATATAAGTTTAACTTGGTCATAAAAAATCAAATGAGTAAAGCATGAATATAAGTAAAGAATAATTATTATATTTTTAAATTTCATTTGTGATTATATGATAAAAGTGAATGGAATGAAATATTTGCATTGGATTTATGACTTTTTACTATGAGTTGCTTGTTACTTTAGAGCTTATTTGATGATTATTCTAACTGAGCCACAACTCATTAGTTTGAGTAATTTTTCAGGTAAAAAAAAGTGTTAACTCTGTTTCATTGCCATATAGAAGATATGGATCAAAAGTCACCGGCCGAGCCTCACTACTCTCTCTCATTGCATTCCACATGAGCATGAAAATATGTCATTTGTATTTTGGATTTATATGTTTGAACATGTATAGTCACTCTTGATTGTTTTTTTTAAATGTATAAATAAGAGCAAATCGTAAATATTTATGTGCAAAATTTATGTTTTAATATATGTGATATATTATATTGTGGCAAAAACCTTAAAATTGACTTGTAAAGTTTTCAAATGATATTACAGAATATGATAAAAAAAAATTTTCTACCACTGTTAACAGAATATTATGTTTTTTCAGCTTACTATGTGTGATTATTTGTGTAACATCCTTGACTTTTCCAATATGCATTTTTACAGTATCTCATTTGCACATATGCATTTTGCATACATATATATATCACTTGAACACATGCTTATGCATTTTTATTTAAATATATTCATGACATACAATTAGTTTTTTTTCAAATATTTTACAAATGTATAGAAATGCATATGTCCGTTTTATAATATAGATGAAAATGACATGAAATTAATATTTAAGTGAATAAAGAAACTAAATTGAATTAATAAAAATTTGACATGATTAATTTAATTAAATTAAAATAAGTGATTAAATTATATATTTATTTATTATTGGTTAGTAAAATTTGGTAAATGTATATATGTATACATGAATGTATGTATATGTATGTATGTATGTATGATGATAATAAAAATAAAAATAATAATAAAAAAAAAAGAGAAAGCATACAGCAAAAAGAAAAAGAAAAAAAAAGGGTTGGACGGATGGAGAAAAAAGAAAGTAAATGGGGTAGGTGGCTTTTAACCTATTAGGCTCCATTATCTTCCTTTTTCTTTCCTTATCTTCTTTTTCTTCTTTTTTGCTTCATTTTTTCAACCTATTTTTTCTCAAGTTCCAGCCACAAATTCTTCATTGTTTCACTTGGTTTTTGAGTCAAATTGATCCCTTGAAAGTTTGTTCTTGGTAAGTAATCAATTCTTATTGTTATACGGATAATTTGAGTTGCTAAGGTTCATTAATAGACATTGATTTGAACCCCGATTTTGATATCCATAGAAATTGATTCTGGAAAATCCTAAAACAAAAAAGTTGTTCCTTTATGTCTTATATTTATGGATATATAAATATTTTTGAAAGATGTGGTGTATAAAATGAGATATCCTCTTCGTACTGAAACTGGTATGGATGTGAATCTTAAGTAAGTTAGCTACTGTGTTTATTAGTTTTGGATATGTTAAAGCCAATATTTAAAGTACCTCAAAACATAAAAGTTGTAGATATATATGTTATGAATCTGTATACCAAATTTCAGATTTATAGGTCTTGTAATTTTTGAGTTATAGTGAATGAAATCATGACTGTTCCATGATTTGAACTGCCTACTGAGTGCCCTGTACAGATCACAAAACTTGTTTAATTATTTTGAGCTTATTACAGATCGATTATGTAAATGATCAAAATATAAAAGTTATAGGTATATATCTTAGCTAAATCTTAGTACTAATTTCAGTTTAATATGTTATGTATAGACTAAGTTATGTCATTTGGAAGTCATACTGGTCCGGAAGCCAATTCTATTCTGGACCAGTAAAATATTTGTTATAATTTAAAGACTTTAAAGATATAATTGATAAAATTTTTAAACATGAAATATGTTCCATATGAACCCATATAAGTTTCTGAAAATTTTCATTAAAATATAAAGTATATATTATAAGTTATGATGAACCCAAATGAGTACCCTGAAACTGCCTAAGGGTAGAAAATAGGGTAGAAATCAGAACACTATTAGAAATTTCACCAAAAATTGTACAGTGATTCAATTAGTATGAAATTTTAATATGTTATATATAAATATGTTAATTTTAATTAGGAACAAGAATGAGATTAATTGGTTAAGTACATAAAAATTTATAGTCAAAACAGTCCCATAAGGTCACACTGCCTCATAGGAAAAATTTTAATTATTGATATGAATAATGTATATTAATTTGTTTAAGTCACATTAAGTTTCTCTAGTCATAAATTAATCAATTATATTTCAATATTAGGCTGAAGACAAATTGAAGATATACAAGAAGGGGGTAGACAATAAGTTAAGGGTTGAAATCAAAGGAAAAAGGTGAGTATAATTATCAATTGAATTCTTTAGTGTATATGAATGTTGCTTGCTATGTGATTCATATGATTGTGATGATTTTTCCTTGAAAATATGATGATGAATAATTTGTGACATTTGTGGTACATATAAGTTTGTGTACTTGTGGTATATTTGAGGTATATGTTTGACATATGATATATATATGTATTGTATATGTATAATATATGCAAGATATATGTGTTGACATATGAGGTATATATGTGGTATATGTATGGTATGTGTGTTGCATATGAAGTATATATGTGGTATATGTATGGTATATGTGTTGACATATGAGGTATATATGTGGTATATGTATGGTATATGTGATAATATACAATTGTTGATGAATATGTAAGTACAAGTGCATATGCATAATAACTTAAAAGACGTTGTGACTAGTTAATTGATATTGTAAAGCAAAAAAAGAGGCCTATGGCTCAACAAATGTGCAAATGAAACAAATGATTAAGCTAGCTAGCTAGCAAATGCAAATGCAAATGTTCACATGGAAACCCGGGACAATGTTCGTTTAACCTGGTCACAACAAAATAAAATGTATAAGCATAAGCATAAGTAAAGAGCAATTATTGAATACTTGATTTTATCTATATTTATATGTTATTGACTGATGAAATGAAGTATAAAGTATGTATTAATTATACTTGTTATTTGCTATTATGAAATACTTGATGTTTTAGAACTCATTTGATGGTTATTCTCACTGAGTCGTAACTCACCAAATTGCATAATTTTTCAGGTAGAGAAGATTAATAGTTCATATTGAAGTGCATATAAAAGTCATGGATCAAATGTCACCGGCCGAGTCTCATCACTCTCTCTCCTTGCATTCCACATAAGTATAATAACATATAATTTATATATGAGAATTGAATACTTGGATATTTACTAATTTTTTAAACGTAATATTTAAGTTATTAATATATGTGATGTTATAAACTATAATTAAAGCTTTCGTATTGATTGTGAAATTAATGTTGATAATATGATATGAGTTAAAAAAAATATTATCGTTATAAACTTGAATTTTATTTAATCTTGTTCCATACGGGATAACAATATAAAATCAGTATATGCAGTATATAGATGTATAAGGTGTTATGTGTTACAATTTGATACAAAAATATGTTATATTTAAATGCATAAGATATAGTTATATTATACTTAAATGCATAACATGTAGTGTTACATACTGCTAATTAAGTTAATAAAAAATAATTATACAATTTACAATATTTAAAAAAAAGCAACCCAAATATTAAGTTGTCATTTGAGAAATTTCCTTCAATTAATTAAATTATTTAATTATAATTATGTAAAAACACTCATCACTTAATTAATAATCAGTTTGGAGTTGGAAATTGCAATCAGGTCAGATTGCCAAATTTCGATTATTTTTAGATCATTGCTTTTGAATTTTGAGCCTTGTTAAGTGGACGAGTCTACATTCAAATAATTTTTGAGTTTAGATTGATTTCTCAATTTATCTGATTTTAAATCGGATAAAAAATTATCAGGTCTATTTATGGTGTATTCAATATTAGTGTATGTTTTTTTAAAAAATTTTAAAACAAAATTTGAAATCAAAATTTTTTTACTTACTATTAATATTATTTTATATTTTTTAATGAGATAAAATATATAGAATTAAATTTGAAAAATAAATAAATAAATAAATTATAATTATATTATATTATATTGTCAAATGAAATTATCTAAATAAATGAGTTAAAATTTAATAAATTTTAAAACTTGAAAGATTTATTGTATTAATATAAGCATATTAAAAACAAAAAAAATATTAATAGAGAACTACTATTCCATAATTCATTTTGATTTTGAAAATATTTTCTTTTAAGATTGATAAAAACAGAAAAACAAAGACCATACCAAATATGTCTTTAGGTTTTTTTTTTTAAATAAAATCTTAAAATTAATACGATAATAGATGCATTTTAAATAAATCAATTGAATAATTTTTTATTTATAATACACTTAGCATCTAATAAATATCAAGCAATTGAATTTAGTGTCTGTTAAAAAAATTAATTAATCGATATTAAAAATTTATAAATTTTTAATTATAAAACCTAATTATATAAAAAATAAATTCATAAATTCAAAATATAATTTTCTCCATTTCAAAATTTAACCATTGAGGTGATTGCATCCGCCATAGCGTATCACTTAATTTCTCAAAGCATTCATCGACCGTCGATTCCCATAATGTACCAACGGTCATTACATTCCACGTCATTGATCCGATTTAAAACCTCACGCAAATCAATACAATCCATTAGCTCAAATCAAACTGGACCGTCGATAACAATAATTCAAGACCAAATCTGACGGAACAAGAACTCCAAGTCAGCGATCCGCGTGAAATTCTATCAACCAATAGTATTCCATCTCAGCTTTCTATATAAACAACATCTCGAACTAGCTAAATCATCTCATTTTAAAACTTCCGAGAAAATATCTCTTTATCACTTTCCCTTTTATCTCTCTCTCTCTGAAGTGTAGAATAGAACCCTAGCTTTCTCTCACTAAGAAATGGCTCCAAAGGCAGAGAAAAAACCGGCAGAGAAGAAGCCAGCGGAGGAGAAAAAGACGGTGGCGGAGAAAGCTCCAGCGGAGAAGAAGCCAAAGGCAGGAAAGAAGCTGCCAAAGGAAGGAGGCGCGGCTGCCGGAGACAAGAAGAAGAAGAGAACTAAGAAGAGCACGGAGACATACAAGATCTACATCTTTAAGGTTCTGAAGCAAGTCCATCCGGACATCGGGATCTCCAGCAAGGCTATGGGAATTATGAATTCCTTCATCAACGACATATTCGAGAAGCTTGCGCAGGAGGCCTCAAGGCTAGCCAGATACAACAAGAAGCCTACTATTACCTCAAGGGAGATTCAGACTGCTGTGAGATTGGTGTTGCCTGGAGAATTGGCTAAGCACGCTGTGTCTGAGGGTACTAAGGCGGTGACGAAATTTACTAGCTCTTGAACCGACGGTATCTTCGGTTGCTGGTGACGAATTAGGCTTTTTTGTTTTGTTTGTATTTGTCTGTGTAGGGTTAAGAACTGGGTAAGCGAAATGGACTATTTTTACTGTTTCTAATGTAACATTTATTGAATTTTAAGTTTGCCTTTTGTAATTGAAGCTTGGATCTTCTCGATCCAGATGTTTCTATGGGACGATTGCAATTCAAACTTTACTCATGTGTTCGTCACAGGTCTTGTGAATATTATTGTTATTTGCTCAATCGCGTTTGTCCGCTGGGTATCCTGATGCCAGATTGACGCACTCTGATGTCATATGGTGTCATCTGTGTTTATGCTCATTTTGGTGGGGAAAGTTGCTCCGTATTGGATCAATTTGATTGCGCCAAAATTGAGATTGTGGAATTTGAATTGAATCTAAGTGCAATTAGATATATGTTTCATGAATGGATTTATTTACAATCCAATTGGTGCTACTTTTCACTAAGAGAGAATAAAGTAATGTAAGAGAGATGTGAATATTAAATTATGGTTTGATAAACAAGAATTTGAAAAGAAAAAAAAATGAATATTAAGCTATGGTTTTCATTAATTTAAAGAAAATGCTTCCAATTTTTTTTATTTCTTTTTAATATTTGACTCGTTGTATTTACTTTTAATATTTTTATTTAATTATTTATGAAATGTAATATTTTACAGGATTATGAATTAAATTGTGTTATACTGATTTTTGGTCTAAACTACCGATATTTAAAAGTTTTTTAAATTCTGGCTAAATTTGGTTTGAATTGGATCAAACTATTAAAGTATTCAATGTGCATTTTTTTCATTCATAGGATTTAAATTCAACATCTTATTTAAGGGGACCAAATACAAATTGTGTTACACATTGTCATATGATTAATTGATTATTGATGAAATTCACTATTTGATAGGTGATTTGAACCGATTCAAATTAAAATGGCTCTAAGAAAATCAGAACAATTGATATGTATAAAATTCATTTTAATTCTAAAAACAAATTTACAAAATCATTATAATGTGATTTTTTTTTTCAATTATATATATATATATAATATGAAAAATAAAGTTTTGAAATATTTGCATTTTTTTTGGCAAAAGTATGTAAAATTTATTAGGTCAAAACGACTCGTACTTTGAAATTGAAGGATTATCGGGATGCTTTAGTTTTGAGCGAATGTTATGAATGAATAATGTTATCTGTCTTAATTTATTTTGTATCAACTTATTTAATACATATTAAAATATAAACACTTTAATATGAATTGAATAATATAAATAATTAAGTTGATAAAATATAAATATTTTAATATATGTTGAATATGAGTTGTAGATAAAAATAATTGTGACAAATAATATTTACTGCATTGAAAATTCAGTTACCGGTTTTTAATTTAACTATTTTTGCAAGTGTAATTTCAGCTGCACCTAAAAATTATTTTCTCCTCTTATAAATCACAAAATTTATCAATTTTGACCATTGTTTTACCAATGGGGACGGGGTAAAGCCGTAAAGGCATTTTTCCTTTTCGATGGGTAATCTTGTAATTATTTGGGTCCATGCTAATCTCATAAACACTTTCTATTTTGGGAAACAGATAAGAGAAGGTAAATTCCATGGTCCGTTCTTTCTTAGATAATTGTAGTCTCCGCTAAATCCGACGTCGTCTCTAAAACGAATACGTAAATCAATTACCAAATGTCTACGTGTCAAAATCCAATTGGATTGATAGCTGAGTTCGTACTGAATCAAACTTAGCTCATATGCGTCTGTACACATATACACATCACCTATGAAGCTCACAGACAGGAAAGAAAAGAGAGAGAGAGTTGTAGTCTAAATTCAGAATCTTCTTCCTCTATCTATCTATCTATAAATTGTTGAAGTGGTGTCGGCTGCTCGGCTTCTTAATTTCTCTATCTAAAGTGGGTTCTATTATGGCATCTCAAGCCAGCCTCCTCCTCCAAAAACAGCTTAAGGGTATTTCAAAATCGGTTTCTGTTTTGCTTTTTTCTTTGTTTTATTGGTTTTTTTCCTTCTCTTTTTCTTGTGGGAATTGGATCGAGGTTTGATTTAAGTGATCGGGTTTTGGTGGGTGCAGATCTTTGTAAAAATCCTGTGGATGGATTCTCCGCGGGGTTGGTGGATGAGAATAATATCTTTGAATGGAGCGTTACGATTATTGGACCGCCTGATACGCTTTAGTATGTGTTGTTTTCTGAATTTTTATTGGTTTAAAGTTCGTTTCTTGTTTTAGAGATTGTTGATTTGGTTTGGAGGGTTTTTGATATGGACGTAATCTGGATGACTGTCTTTGATTGGATTGGAATGGGGGACCGGTGGAGTGAGCGAGAGAGAGTGAGATTCTTGATATTTATGAGTGAAACTCTTGATATTATGAAATTTGATTGATTAAGCTGGGATTTTGTTAAGAGTGGGTGGTTTTACTGTGATGTGTCATGAGGGTTTGCTATTTCAGTGATTTTTTGAACTATTGTTGTGTGTTCTATTGTTGGTCTGTCTTTTTGCTGATAAATGGTGGAACTTAGATTATTTTAACGAGTTTGAGAACAGTTGAATTGATCGGAACCTGTTAAAGTTTCAAGATTTCCATTCTTCGACATTGTTTTCTTCTTAGCTCGCAAGCTGGATGATTGATTGGAGTTGAGAGTTAAAGCTTACGTTTTGATACCTATCGTTGGTTTTTCTGAAATGTTCTGTCAATGTTTTTGTGCCTTTTAGTTTTGAAAGATGGTAACTTGACCTAAATTTATGGCATCATGGATTGTTTCATTGCTTTGGTAATTAGTTGTTTTTTTTATTATTTTTGAAAATTTTGAGTTCTTGTGACCATTATGTTCTCATTTGGATTGCATTTTCAATGTTCAGTTGATCAACTAGACTTCTATCAAGATTATAGTCTTAAATGATGCTTACTTCCTTGTTATGTTTTCTTGATAAATGTTTTGATTGCAGTGAAGGGGGATTTTTTAATGCCATCATAAGCTTTCCATCCAATTACCCAAATAGCCCACCAACAGTAAAGTTCACCTCAGAGATATGGCATCCTAATGGTTGTTCAATCTAATAATCATAAAATGGGGTATCTACTCTTGCTCCAATGCTAATAAATAGATTTTTGTTGCTCTTGAAATGCAGTGTACCCCGATGGGCGCGTTTGCATCTCAATTCTTCATCCACCAGGAGATGATCCAAATGGGTATGAGCTTGCAAGTGAACGTTGGATGCCAGTCCATACGGTATGTCATGATTCCTCGCAATTAATGTCTTATTCTGTATCTTGTTTTTTGGAGTTGTCAAGACAAACTTGAAAGAGTACATTTGAAACTTACCATTTAATGGACGGTGCTAATATTCTACCTATTATAAAAATAGTACTCAGATTAGAGATTTGAATCCTGAATTGAAATCCTGAGTTTGGTCATCAGTATTCTCCGCACATTATAAAATTTGATAAAAATTGTTGACATAAATTATATGTATATATTTTCAAAATTAACTTTCAATTGAATATGTAATTGTGAAACAACCAAAATATAGAATATTTAATAGTTATAGACTTACTGCTATTACTATGTTAGAATAAGGGATTAGTACGCAAAAACAAGAAAAATAAAGGAAACTACTCATTGTAAAGGTTAGTTTAAAATAAACTCCTAGTGTTTAAATGTCAGAATTTGAACCTTAACATTTTAACAATTCCTCTTTGAACCGTAAGTCTCTGACTGTCAATTTACTCATATTTTATACATGAATCCTGCAGATGTGGTGTTTAAGGAAAGTTGTCAATGAGTAGAACAGCTTTATAAATTAAATTTTATAGGCAACAGATATTGCGCATAATTAGGGTTTATAAAATTTTGTGTTATCTAATTAATTTTTAAGAAATCCTGAAAGTATTCTTTTGAATTAGAAAACTGTACCAATTAAAAACTAAAACGTTCAGTTGAGGGTTTCATTTATAATTTCTGATTTTGAGGACTGTCACTGCAATGGCCCTTTACTGTGGGGATTTTTTTTTAAAAATTATTCCTATACTGAAATTCAGAAAGTTTAACCTTTACTACCTAAAACTCATGCTCGTAGCTTGATTGGAGGATTACTTTGTCATTTACAAATGTCACTGTTATAATCATCAATCAATTTAATAAAATGGCACTGCATAGTCAAGCATTCAGCGCAAACTAACAATAACAAATGAGTGGCGTTAACAGTTCTTCAGAACAAAGAGCTGATGGATAATTCATCAATAGAGGGGGGAAGGTAAAGGGGGAAAAAATTGGAAACTCATTCGTAGCAAGAGATAGTAAGAGAAAAATTACCTCTATTGATTTTTTATTTGCTAAAATGGTGGAAAGCCAGATTTGGTCTGTTTAATTATTCTAGGTTAGAGTCTTATTTTATTATAAGTTTAATCAGAATCTTGAGAGAGGATTTATTGTGTTTATTTCATAAAGGAACAAGGAAAATGGGTAATTTTTTTGTTTTTAACTGGTTGGGGTCAATTGGATCATGATTTGACTTGGTGAGAAATGAGTTAATCAGTTTGGAAAATTACAACTAATTGTCTTAATTCAGCATTGATTCATGGTTATTTGCAATTCTTCATACTTATTGTAGATCAAAATAGTTGAAAATTTTGAATTGAGAACTGGTCCTGTCTAAGAACTCAATTTTAAAGCAATGTGGAAGATAATTTATAACCCAACTAAAGGAAGAGGAAAATGCTTTTTTTTTCCTTTTCTCTTGTGGAGCTCACGTGTTTTAGAACCTGGATTTGTTCATAATCAGGCTACTGAACCCAAGGAGTTAGTTTGATTACTAAGTTGGCTTGTTGACTAAGCATGGGTGTGAATATGTAAGATGCGATGTCCATGGAAAAATTTTATGCTGCTAGGAGAGCTGCTTGTTATTATTGTATCTAAGCTATTTGCATCCATTGTTTCTTAAAAGGAAATCTTAAAGGAGGTTCCAGAATATAGTGCCATGGTGAATGGTGTATGGCGCAATGGAATTCTCTATCGTGCAAGACAACATTGATGTGAAATAAAATGGAATTTCTTCTCATTTTTTTATTGTGTTTATTCTCTTGTCTTGGTTTTTAAATTGCCATAATCCATCAATTGTGTATCACATGAGAATTTCCTGGTTACCAACATTTCATATCAAAGGATGAAATAGGTAGCAAAGAACTATTAGTCTCTACGGTTACAAGTGAAAGTAAGAAGTAATTTTTTTATCAGGCTTTTTTCCTGATTGTCTAGGCACTGGTGTGATTATAAGGAAATTCTTATAGTTTTGATTTTTTAATGTTTGTCAAGAATAGGTTGGTGGCTATTGAATGGTTTATTGTTCAGAGTGTAGATTTGCCATGAGATGAGATCCATTAATTACTTTTAGTTATATTTTTGCTCTTGTTTTTAGTTTTCAATGTTGCCATTTCAATTTTAGTTCTTCAAAGTGGATGAATTTTTTTTTTTTCATGTTTGTTGTTCATGCTACTACTACTGCAGTGAGATGCTCCCAACCCTCCTTCCTTTATTCTATTTTCCTCTGGTCATCATTTTTGCTGATGATTTGCTGTATGATTATATTTAGTTGGATTGTGTATGTTTGACGTTATTGAGCATAATAAAATTTTATGTTTTTGACTATAACCTTTATTATTCACTGATGCAGACTTTATTCTCTGCAGGTTGAAAGCATAGTTTTGAGTATTATATCAATGCTTTCTAGTCCTAATGATGAATCTCCAGCAAATGTTGAAGCTGCAGTAAGTGATTATTGCATTTTTGTCATGCTACCTCCATACTTTTTCACTGGAGTCTTTTCTAGGGGCTTCATTATATTTTTGCTCTCACTTGCACGTAAATACTTTCTGCATATTGGCTAATGTTGAAGCTTCTATTGAATGTATTCCATGCGAAATTGCCAAATATTATGTGGTTTTTTAGCTGCACAAAATTTGTGGATTGTTGCTTGTAATTGGGAATTGGATGTCTTTTGCTAAATTTATATCTCATTACTCTCTGCATTACAGTTATTAGTTTTTTTAGCGAGATAATTCTGGAAAATATAATTTCACTAGTCCTTGTTCTAACAGATAAAGTGGGCTGGTATTTATTGTTCTCAACTCGTTGGTTTCCAAGGCAAGTTAGTGGCACTGTGATCTTTCTGGAGAAATTAAGTTACAGAACAAAATTTGATGTTTAAGTGCTACAATATGTTGTTCTTACCATTGTTCCACTTGCGAGAAATGGAATACAGCCGATGGAAAAAGAATAAAAAATAACTATTAGATTTTTAACTTAATACATATCTACGAAGAACACAAATATACCGGCAGATATTAGAGAATATACTGGTTGAGGGAAATGCCGAGTTACGTATAGAGTTGAAGTGCTGCTGAACATGTTCACATGGGGTGTATAAGATTATTATGTACAAATATGAAATATAATTGTGTGATTTGAGTTTTGTACATTGGCTGTTCGTCATGCATTGCTGAACTGGTTAATTTTTTTAGTAGGAGATAGATGCTGTGAGATGGTCATTTTTTGCTATTGTATATCCTGGGTGGAAATTTGATTGGTTAGTTGTTAGGCCAAAAGGAGTCTGCATAGTTCTTTTGTATCTTTAATTTAGTCATAAAAAGAAAAGTAGTAAACGTAAAATAGCTTTTGTTCACCTAAATTTGACTTGTGCTCTCTTATGCAGAAGGAATGGAGAGAAAGGAGAGATGAATTCAAGAAAAAAGTTAGCCGATGTGTGAGAAAATCTCAAGAAATGTTATGATCTTTCGCTATGTTTCTTCTGCAAGGGTGTGTACCGAGGAATGTCTTAATTTGTTATGATGGGGTGGGGGGAGTTGATCACTGGCTGATTTTGTAATAGTTGGAGAACACAAATTTGAGATTCTTGCTCCTATATCTCTTCATTAACCTTTTCATTTGCAATGGTCATTGTTAAATCACTCCAAAAAAAAAAAAAAAAATTCAGATGTACTTTCAAGACATTTTGGTTAGTGTTCATCTGAAAGCTTCTCATAGGTTCATATTTCATGTATCTAAATTTATGACTGTGTTTGATGCTTCATACCTTTAAATTTAGTTGGCAGAAGGTGCAATATCCTCTACTTGAATTGACTGTCACCATTATTTTATCTCAATTTTTTTTAAGGTGAAATTGGCATGTAATTTTCGAATCACCATTATTTTTCTGCCGTGTGTCGTACTCACATGTTAAGATCAAATCCTGCTGGAGTTGCTGAATGGATGTTGCAATTGGAAGTCGAAGGATTAGCATCTCTGCAAAATCTTCGCGTTATTTGAGTAAATATTTTATCATTAATATTTTTTTTAAACAACTTGTTCTGAGAATTTTTCCTTAAGTTGGGAGATAATCCTCTTAACTGAAAGATAAATGTAGCTGAAATTTTTGGTCCATTAAAATCGTTACTAGCTGATGTAAATTAAACTGAATATTCCAATTACTGATAATATTTCGCTAAATGTTGCCATTAGAAGGTTTGATGGATCCCGGGAACGACATTAAACTTAATATTATATACATATATATAGGCAATTTGCATGAAAAATCCTGAACTTCCAACTTTGTGTCAAAGTAATCCTATTTTTTATTTTTTTATTTTTAAATACAAATACTTTCAATTTCATAAAAAATGTAGTTTCGAAAAAAATTTAATTTAATTTGACAGTAACATAACATAACACGTAAAATCTAATTTTTTTTTATTTGTTGCCGCTGACATTTATTAATATATATATATATATATATATATAGACATATAATTATGTAAAAGCAGAGGATCAAGAGTCAAATGTTTAACCGGGGTTAGACCGGTCAAAATAAAATTTTATCAAAATATAATCTTTAACATGTTTATACACAATAAAATATGAAAAATAAATATCTGAATTCTATTTTATACATAATTATATGTTAAAAATATTAAAATTATTTAAACTAATATATAATCATATTCAAAAATATTTTTAAATATAATTTTAATAAATAAAAAATCAATTTGTTTATATATTTATTTTAGTTTAAATATAAAATAGGCAATAATTTTTAAATATTTTATTAGAGTATCAATTTTTTTCAATTAAAATAATTTTTTCAATAGGAATCAAAATAATTTATATGTAAAATTTTGTAATGGTGTATATTAATATTGAAAATATAAATACTATAATTTAACTTTATCAAATATACACTTCTTTTAAATAATGTGACTATTTTGTGGATAATTAAAATGGATAATATATATATATATATATAATATCAAAAAATTTTACCAAGAAATACAATTACTTATATATAATTCATTTCTAAATTAAAATAATTTTTTATATTAATAAAAATAATTAATAACTTATATTAAAATTTTTAAAAATATACATTACTAATAAAAAATAGAAAAAATTAATTGAATATAATACAAATAATAGTAATATCTAAAATAGCTTTATTAATATATTTTATATGCTTTTTATAAAAGATACAAGGACCAAGTTGGTACAGTGGCTAAAAGCTTATAAATTTATCCTTCAAAAACCTAGTTTCAAACCCAGCGTGCACCATGTCCCTTATTTTCTAATGGTCTGCAACATTTTCTAACCAGTTAACTGGATGAACCGTGACTGGATCACCAATTTCCTATAGTCTGCAACATTTTCTAATGGGTTAGACCGGATGAACCATGACTGGGTCACCAATTTCCTATTAAATCGGCCAGTTTACCGATTTTTTGATCGGTTTATATAATTTCTGGATCTGATGGTAAATAATATCCGGTTTAAGGGCCGATTCCCAGTTGAACTGACCGGATCGGTTTTTATAACCTTTATACATGTGACATTTATTTTTTTTAGAATATGTTTATACGTAAATGACTCTTACACTAAAATTATGTTTACACTGATATAATTATATTTACGTATATCTAGTCCACATAAAATTAGTTACGAGCAAATATATCTATATCTAAGTAGATCTAATTTTCTTTTGGCTTTAAAGTTAAGCTCTAACTAGATTTAGATATTTTTTTAACTAAATGTCACATTAATTAAAAAAGCTAAATACCATATTATTTAAAAAAAATAAATATCACATATACATATTAATATATATTAGTAATGTCAAATAAAAAAATAGGTTTAAAGTATTATGTTACTGCTAAACTAAATTAAATTTCTCTTTAGATTACATTTGATATGAAATTAAAAGTATATACATTTAAAATAAAAAATAGGTTTATTTTGCTACAAATTGAAAGTTCAGAATTTTTAATGTAATTTGTCTATATGTGTGTTTTTTCGGATTCATGTTTCAATTATTTTTCTTAAAAAATAAACTAAGAAAGAAATTAACTCAAAAAAAGACAGCAAAACTGTTTTAAAAGAAAGTAAAACGTTTCTTCGTCCAATTAATGTGACAACTGACAATGCTTCGTCATTTAATTATAGTTCAATTGAATAAGGTTGCATACATAAAATAATCCTTGAACTTGGCAATTTTTATCATTGCGGTCCTTGGATTTTAAAGTTTGCCATTTTAACCTCTAAATTAGGCTTTTTTCATTACTTTCGGGTCAGTAAATTAGCTCACATATGTCACATAAAGTGTTAAACACTCTCCATGAGCGCGTTAACCAGAAATTAATTTATAAAATTAAAGAAAATTAAATGGCAGATAATTAATATATTAATTAAAAAAAAGCGAAAAGAATTAATTTGTAAAATAAAAAATAAAAACCTACAGTCCTCTCCTCCTGCAACCTTTTCTCGGCTTTTAGATCTCTGCATGCAGTCAATGGCTTAGATAGAACGGATCACGAATATATTTTAGGTTAAATTACTCGAATGAGTTTAAAATTTGATTGATGCTATCCATTTCCGGAACGATCTACCACTGATGAGCAACCCTGCAGCTCAACAGAAGGAAGCTAGTATTATTTATCCTCGACCCAAATCCTCGCCACTTTAATTCTTCACTGTGGTAGCCATATGCAGATAAATTGCTACATCAGCATATGAAACCTCCTAATGATTTAGCCTGCTGAAATGGCGATGACAAATTGGATCAGAACCCTTCATTTATTTAGTTTTTCCCCCGTGTTCATGAGCATTCATGAGCATCTTGTTCATTAAAAGAACCATCACAAAATAATTTTCAATCAGCATATCCTCAATTGCATAGAGGGAATGGGATAAAACTCTTACAATTTATTCTACTGCTACTTATTAATTCATTGATTTATTAATTTCTCGATGTTCATGCACTCAAAACTAGAATATAATAATTAAGGGACAATTGAGTATAATTTTTGTAAATAGAATCATCAGTCTTGCTTGGCCGGTTTGGACACATAGCTTCCCATTCTCACCACAATCCCATCGATATCACGCACGTATCCCACTCTCTGTCCCCATTCTTTGTCCTCTGGCTGGCTCACTGCCACTGCACCATTCTCCACTGCCCTCTGTTCAAATTAAGTATAATTTTTATTTATATTAAAAGTTTTAAATTATATTATAAATTTCTATACCCATTAATTAAATAGAAGCATATATCTTAAGACTTGCATTACATGAAAATATAACTTAATAAAAAAAAATTCAAAGATTAACCCTGTAATTGGAAAAAGATAACAACAAACCTTGTAAGCAGCATCTACGTCTGCATAGGCCAAGCAAACCTCAAGGGGCGGTCGACGGCCGCAACTCTGCGGAGGAAGGACTTCACCGGTCCGATCATCAGTCTCATGTTGATGGATGGGAGTGAAAGCTATTGTAGTGGGTCCACTGTCCAGCTCTCCCCATCTATCATTTAACTCATCAACAATTATTAATACAAAATTAAAAAAAAAAGAACATCAAATATACAATAAATCTTTCATATAAAGTAATTAAATAGCAGTTAGAAACTAACCTATGAGAATCGTCTAAGCGACGAACATGATACCCAAATGCTTTAGCGTAGAAATCAACAGACTTGGCTACGTCCTTGACGTACAAAATGGTGTATGCAAATGCTGGGCTGAGATTTGATGCCATTTTTAATCAGTTTTTTTTGGTAATTCAAAATTAAGAAAGATGGCAATATGAATGAAACTAATATTCAGGGGGAGTTTGTTAATTAATGTGAATATTGAGCTGTGGAGGATTTTACACGTGGTCAGTTTTCCACTTCTACGTGCCCTTCATGCATGTTTTTAGTTGCTTACGCACTGTCACTTGGCATTAATTCCCTTCATCCCAATTTCTCCATTTCTTTTTCTTTTTCCTTTTAAATTCTAATTAATTTCATTTTTCTTTTTAACATGATATACATTGAATGATCAACAATATTATCTTCTTCTATGAAAACAAATACAGGAAAAAAAACAAGGCAATCAAGTTTCTGATATGGATCTGAATTATTACTTCTCTTTTTTTCTTTAGAAAAAAAAAAGTTGGGTTCACAAATATATATTTCAGTGGGTTAATTAGTACTATTGTTAAGACTGATAATCTGAGTAAATAGAACATTTCAGAAAAAAAATATTGAAAAGGAACTAACGTTCTTCAGGCTTATATATTTAATTTATAGACATTGAATAGGAGCAACCTGTTTAGATACAGACATAACTCTTAATTATTAACATTAGTTTTTGCCTTGGCCAACGGCTACTATGTTCTTCAGTTAACCAACTACTCTTAGATAATATATGATAACTTTTCTAAGTGACTAGTAGAAATAATAAATCACCATATAATTTAGAATTGAGCTTCTAAATGTTTTACAAATTGCGTGACAAGTGTGATAATGAAATGTTTAGGGATGAAGATGGTGGATGATAGATTTAATATTCAGTCTCTTCAAGCTCTGTATTAGAGACTAAATTTTTTATAAATTTAACTTTTATATGTTACTGATATTGTTACAACATTCATCAAATATATTAGATATTGAATAAGTTATAAACTAATGATTTCAAATATAAAATATCACTATATGAGGTCGGCTTGGGCGAAAGGTTGCCTGCTGCCAACTGATTGTTGAGCTTGATTTTCAGGTGGTCTAGCAGTTGCTGCTAATCTTCTTTTTCGATGTAGAGAGTATTTTTTCAAAGCCTTAATTTGTTCGCATTTGTCACACTTATCAGAAGGATAATCGTGGAGCGATTTTTTTTTTTTTTGGTTCTTTTGCTTTGAATTTGTTTTTGAGTGCTCATGTTTTGGACCAACCTTCTCCTTCGCTGCACTGTGTGCCGGAAGAAGATGTAATGGGTGTTAATTTTTTTTGGTATTATTTTAGTTTAATGGGTTCCCTCCTCGGTATAAAAAAAGAATATCACTATATGATAAGTTATATATTTTTGTTCTCATTGCTAAACTATGAGCTCAAGAGTACGTGGGATGCTATATTGCTATGGTATTTTCCTTTATGCCCGTGGCATCCGTATATTCGTTCTATGTAAGTAATCTGCCGAAGCTACACAAGAAGAACCATTAATCAATTAAGATTCATGATGCGGATTTATTAAGGCAAATGGATTTTTTCTGATCATTATGGACTGCTCTTTACTAATATTCAATCCATTAATCATATTTTAATATTTTACATAAACAAATTTTAATTTAATAATATTAATATTTATAGTGTCTAAAAGTTTAAAATTTTGAATTAAAATCTTCAGTATATAATCAAAATAAGAAAAATATTATTGAATTGATACGTACATAAAATTATCAGCTACACAAAATGCTGGGATCACCATGACAAATTAAAATTCTGTAGGCAGATAATCTTCTTTACAAGTAGAAATTCTGAAGCTAATAAAGTAGAGGCAAAAGTATTTCCTACATTGAAACTTCAATTAATTAATTTGATTTTATACCCAATTATATTAATTTTACTAAATCAAAAATATTTTTTTTCTTAAATTCATTAATCACTTCCAACTGGAAGGCCAGAAGGTATGAACCCCATAGCCAGTCTTCCAACTGTCCAAGTGGATGACCTTATTCACAGCCCAAAACGAAATCACAAGTGAAATGACCACAATCAATCTTTGTAGTCTCACATCCTTCACCATCACAGCAACATGAGTAACCAATGCTAACAGCACCCCAACGATGGTGTACAAGAACCCAATGGCGAATCCCTCTGCTCCCAGCTGCATCCCCGATCCCTCGTAAAACAGAATCACCTTGTTCCCGTCTACCAAAAACATTGGCACTTTACGGATTATGTTGTACATACCGCCTGATACGCTGAAGAAGTAAACCAATACAGCCCCGCCCAGCCAGGTTTTTGGATCGTGCAGCAATGTCTGCCCGCTCATTATCTTATTCATCATAAACGGCAGCCAGATTAAGAAAACCGTGATCGCAAAAGCCACTTGGTTCTTTGACAGAATCGGGGGATGGTGGATGGGTCCAACAGAGAGTTTGGTTCTCGACTCGACGAAATTGGACATTGATTCGGCCATTCCAGGGAAATCGCGGGGATTCATGGCGTCGGATTCTTTAGGGTTTCTGACATTGGGACCGACAAGGCGAATGTGGGGGAGGGCGTTGACGCCGAAGAGAGTGAAGGAGGATTTGGATTCTTTGAGCTCGATCTCGCAGAAGAAGAGTTTAGCGTGAGATGTGGAGGATTTGTTGGGGTTGTTAGCGATGAAGGAAGAGGCGAGGAGAGAGAACTCACGGTGGAGGTCTTGGATCTTGTGGTGGATATGGTCGGCGTCGAAGAAGATGAAAAGAGAGTAGGGGCGTGGAGGTTTGGTGGAGGTGAGGAAGCGAGAGATGGAATGGTCGTCTAAGTGGATTACGCCTGATTCTGATTTCGATTGCAGGGAGAGAAGTTCGGCGACGAGATCTTCTGGCTTAGGAGTGGCGGTGGCGAGGGAGACAAAGAGGAGAGTTGTTGTTGAGAGAAGGAGAATGGAGTTGGGGTTTGGAGAGATGGCCATTTTGGAAAGAATATGATCAGATGCAATCAACAAACCTGTGCGAGTTGGCATTTTATTGTTTCATCAAGTAGAAGTAGTATAGGAACAACTCAACTGATTCCTGAAGACTAGGATTTCACAATCGTCACCTAAGAGACCTTACTACATACAAACTTGAAGCTTGCAAGCCAACAGTTTCATAATTATTCAGTGCACTCTATGCTCATTTACAACGTCAACATATCCAAGAGATTGATCAATAAACCCCTCTCTTGATGTAATTTTTCTATGAAAAACCTCCTTCTGCTCTTTGGGTGCTGTTAATGTTTAGCACCATCACGGTGGAATTTGAATACCAGTAACTTTGGAGGCTAAATGTTGTGCTTCTTCTTCAACTCATGCACGCCACTAAGAAAATACAGAAATGAAAACCCGAGAAGGTAGAGAAATATAGGAAAAAAAATAGATCAAACAATAAAATATAAAAGAAATGTGGATAAAATAATAAATTTGAGGATAAATTTGTTTCCTTGTTAAATAAGAGTTATCCTGTAATTTTAGAGCACTAAAGAACCACAACTTATTATGATATATATGGGTCAAGCTCAAGTCCCTTGTTTTATCCTAGCAACAGTCCCTATGAAGGCTATCATAGGAATATATCTGACAATATATAATGTTCAAAGAGATTCCATGCAAAGCCATTGATAGGCCATGTTTCGAATCCATTTTATAGAAGAGTAGGAACTTTTTTTCTTCATTCACTCTCTCTTTCTTCTTTCCATTTCTCAATTCCTTTTATTTCTCTTTGATATTTTCTCAATTTTCAGTTTTCTTGAGTGAACTAATAAAAATCTATAACAAAACGAGATGCAGTAAATGCACAAAGTGAAGACAATGGATGCAGTCTTCAAATAAAAAAAAAATACAGTTAATAACGAAGGATAAGGCAAGAAGGAAATGAAGTGAAAGAAGATAATTTCTAACCAAAAACTAATGAATAACAAGTCAAGAGTCGTTCTAACTCGGGTTTAAGTCATATTGACTAAATATAAAGGGGACTGTCTTCAAAAAATCATAGACATGTTCGTGAAGCCCCAGTCTCCAAAACCACCTACATGAGACTTTTTTGTGGTAGAGTTCAACAAAAAGTATGTACCATAGTCTATGTTGATGAGAAAAAGAGGAAGTTTTGAACTTCAAATAGAAGGGGATGACAGTATCGGAGTATGAGTGAGAGTTTACCAAGCGAGTAGATATGCAGCCAAAGGATAAGGTCGATAAGTGCCACAGATTTGAGAATGACCTAAATGAGGATATTGGGTATTATGAAATGTATGTACACTTCCAAGTTGGTGATGAGTGCCTGCAGGTTGCTCAGATGCAATGAAAGGCATTGCTGCATTGAGATATAAAAAAAAGATAAGTTTATAATTTACTGAATGCAAAATTATTAGAGGAAAACGAAATTAATAAAAAAAATAAATGATCATTGGATTGCTTCAGCCACACAAAGGAAAGAAAGAGAGAAACCAACCAAAATTTTATATGCCTCCAAAAATTTTTCATCACTGCCGAAAAATTTCTGCAAATTAAACAAAAATTGTGATGGATGCCCCTTTATCCATTTGCTCAAACACAGGCAGTCGTCGCAGAGCAGCATCTCATTAGTATCCTGTCTCCAAAATCAATCCCTCACCAAATCCCACATTACTTAAAAAACCCAGTTCCCAAATTGAACACTTGATACCCAATAACAATGAAGATCGATCAAAACCCAAATCGGAGAAAACACTAACAATGTCTGTTTCAGAGTCAACATTATGAAAAAAAATCTCTTGTAGATGGGTTATATTCCCTCGTGGGGGAAGCAGGGCAGACTTTAGAGCCGTGAAACTATTGGCAACCACTGATCGACTCCTCCGGTTGGTAATACCAGCGAGCTGCAGGCAGAGGACAAAAGGGTGATTGTAAATAGAGTAGCAGAGTTTTTGTTTAATAGAGGTCAAATACTCTTCTTTGAAAATGTCACTTCAGCACTGCAAGCTGCTTGCTGAAAATACTTCGGAGAGGCTGAAGCTCTATGTAAAGGCATTCTGTGAAGAAGATAGTGCAGCTGCCTAATCATCTATCTGTCAGGCTATATCATTGGCCGTTGCCGCAACAAAACTTCTCCACAATATTGAACGCTACCAAGTAGGCATTATATCTATAATATATACAGATCTTAATTATTAAGTATTATTTAGCAGTAATAATCTGCAATTACTGTTATTATATAAGCATGCATAAATAATTTGTTATTTTAATTAATTGAGTAGGGAAGCATGAAATGGGAGAGACTTTCATTTAAATTTTGGAGGCTTCATATTGCATGAACTATGGAGGAAGATAGCAAGAAATTAAGACACCTTTAAAAGGGATGGAAATGGCTTTAAATGGTATCTCTTCATTTCCTGTGAGACTCGTAGAAGGAGAAAACAAAGAAAATCTACAGTTAGAGGAGGTACGTTAGCCTCACTTAAACAACTGAAGAATTCTTTGCCTACTTGTGATTTATTAATTGTCCCTGAATCAAATGCTGAATCTATAGTCCAATCCTTTCAAACTCTTCAAACAGTGCCAACATCCCACCAAGATTTGTCGTCTCTTTTCTTCCTATTTTGCATCAAACTCCTCTGCTGCAAGCCATCGATTTCCAAGCAAGAAAATGAAGGGATATCAAACACATCAAGCAAGCACAACGGTTTCTTCAACTGGTCCTTGAAATTAAGCGGCAAAAGGCTTATGCCAGTTTTAAAATGTGCTCTCTCTCTCTAGGCTTTGCGATCCTATTCGGATTGTTATACAGCAAAGAAAATGGTTTCCGGTCAGGACTGCCAGTGGACATTAGCCTCGCAGCAGGAAGAGAGGCAACATTCAAAGTTGCCAACGTTAAAGCGCAAGGGACAGTTTTAGGAACTGTGTATGGAGTAATAGGTTGTTTTGTCTTTGAAAGATCTTGCCCGTGAGATTTCTATCTCTGCTTCCTTGATTCATCGTCACCAGTTTTCTAAGGCGTAGCAAAATGTATGGCCAGGCCGGAGGAGTTTCTGCAGCAATTGGTGCTATCCTGATATTGGGCAGGAAAAATTTTTGGCCAGCAACTGAATTTGCTATAGCAAGAATTACTGAAACTTTCATTGGTTTATCTCGTTCAATTATGGTTGAACTTGTACTACAACCCACAAGAGCAGCTTCTTTAGCTAAACTTCAACTGAGAAAAAGCATAGAGTCATTGTCTGCTTGCATAGGCTCAATAAGCTTTGAACCCAATAAAACCCTCTTGCTAGAGACCAAAGGAGATTAAAAGTGGAAGTTAGTGAGCTAAAGTTCATTGAAGAAGCTGAGGTGGAACCCAACTTCTGGTTTTTGCCTTTTCATACTTGTTGGATCTTTGTCAAAGATGGTGGATCTATTAGTCTTTAGTGTTCATGCATTTGGATTCCTTGAACAAGAATCACAAAAATTTGGAGCTTCTTGGAAAGAATATGTGAATAAATTAGATGGTGATCTTCAACTTTTCTAGGAAATGTTAAGCTCCTTGATAAAATGTTTAGAGGATCTCACTTTGATGAAATCCCTATCAATCCTTGATTAGGGACTTGAAGATAAAAACATCTCTTGTGATCCCGAATTGGGAAAATTTCCAAACCCAAATACTATCAAGATTTCGAGTTTTGAGATTGAGAATATTGTGATTTCTTATATCCAACATTCGAAAGAGACTGTAGATAACTTCCGTGCGCTTAAAGAGGAGGAGAGAAGCCAAATAGTCTTAAATTTGGGGACTTTAGGATTTTGCTTGAACAATTTGATAAAGGAGGCCAGAGAGATTAAGAAGGGAATTCAGGAACTTGTTCAATGGGAGAATCCTGGGAAGAACATAAATTTACATGAAATTTTATGTAAAATTCGTGCTATAGACGCTTGAAAATCAATTGTACCAATTTATACTCTTAATTAATACAAAAATCACCATGCATTACAACACAAGGTGTAAAATATAATTGCAAGTACATCTTTAATGCGAGTGATATATATACATACACACACACACTTATCTGCATGGCTGGTGATTTTGTTAAATTATTAGTTGTCAGAACAGTAAAATAGGATAACCTGATGCTGGCATAGAGATGCTTCACATATTTTTTGTGCAAAAGATGAATAGCATGCATCCATGTTATTCATTACTCCCTATGATCCTATGTAGCAAGTTTCAGTGGAGTAATAACAATTAATTAATGCCAAATCCTTATTACTTAGATGTTGCAAACAAACAATTATATGGATAATGGGGTTTTTTTTATTGTGGAAACAAGAAATTTTCTATTTTTCAAAAAAAAAATCAGCAATTCAGTTCCTGAGTTTTATTGAAAAACCATATTACATACATTAGATAAAATAGATTTCAGACCAGTAAAATAAAAATAAAAATAGAAAAAAGTTAGAAATAAATTAGTTAAAATCTTTTTTTTTACAAGAGATGTTATTGAAAATTTAAATTGATCGTCATCTTAATACTGTTAAAATAAAGTTTATTAGTTAGTTAATACCGTATTTAAAATATATATATTTATGTTATATATATGGAATCATATATTATTTTATATTTAATTAACTGTCAATAAAAATTATTTTGCTGTAAATTATATTACAATCAATATTTCTTAATTTCTTTTTTGAATGTGCAATGAATTTTAACTAAATTTGGGATCAAAATATATACGGATATAATCAAAAGGGAAAAAAATGTTTATATTACTTTATACATATATAACATGCATAAATATAATTTATGGGGTATTTTTCTTTAACAATTAATAATGAGAAGAAGGGGAGTACCTGCAGATTGCAATTACTTATAATTATATGTTAAAAAAAATTCAAATTATCAATTAAAAATTTACAATTATTTATTTAATAAGAATAATAATTTCTCACGTGGTACTCGCTTCTAGCGAAATACAGCATCCTATTCCGTCTTATTAAAACAAGTAACTAACGCCACCCACTTTCTAACCTTCCTTAGTTGTTGCAAATTCAAAGGGAAAGTTTGATTCCAAAGAATATTTCGCCACTTCAAGGTTCCAACTTCTAACGAATCTAACCTTCCTTAGTTGTTGTGCTCGTTCTAAAACCCATCTAAATTCTCAGATAACTAAGCCCACCCACTTAATTAAATTACATTTAAACCCGGGAATTGTCTTCTTATTTTTTTTTAATATTATTAAGGTATATAAATGTGTGAGCGTAGTAAAAATTTATATTGCGAAGTTTCAGGTCTGTTCTTTCTTTTGTGTTTTAGTTGCGACTGTGATCTGTATACGAGTGTTTGGTGTGATTTCTGATCTGGGCTTTTGGTATATTTGTTATCGAGAAGCTATCATCGATGTCTTCCTCGTATTACTTTTCGTAAATTTGAAGTCTTTTTACTATATATTTTTCTGGGTTAACGTGATTTTGAAGGTTTTGATATTTTTAACTCATATTTTATTTTTATTTTTATTTTTATTTTTCAAATTTAGTATTTTGTAGCAGAAGTTTCGATTTTTGTACTATATTGTGGACTATAAATAGCTCTCTGATCTCTAAGTCTTCAGTATTCTAAATCACAATAGAGTAAATCACGGTTTTTGGGTAAATTTTTCCTCTGTAGTTTATCAGCATCAGTGATGCCTTCTCTATCCCTTTTACTCTGTGATTCCTTGATAGAATTAATGTCTGTAAACATGTCTAATGTCTGTTTGGGTGCTCTGGTGATTGATTGATTGGAGATGACTGGTGCAGGTGTTTGTGATCTGAACAAATGGCGAAAAATTCTTCAAATGGAGACCACCAGACAACAACAAAGCCACCTCCAACTCCATCTCCATTGCGTAACTCCAAATTTTTTCAGGTAAGATTGGATCTTTCTGGGTTATTCCGATGTTATAATTGCTAAAGTTCTGATTTTGATCCTTCGAGTAGCTTGATATTTTTCCCTCTCATTGATGACTCTTTGTGAAGAATATTACTGTTTATAGAGGGAAAACAGAAAAAAAAAAAAAAAAAAAAAAAAGGAAAAGTAAAAGGAAGACAAGTAGGGCGTAGTTAATTAAGGATGTTGCTCATGCTTTAAAACATGGGGTACAATGTTGGGAAATCATAATGCAGGTGGTAGTGCAGGATCGGTATCAATGCTCACTTTTGTGCCAAAACTAATCAAATCCAACGACGAAATGATAGAGATAAAGCTATTATACAATATTGTTCCTGATCATTTATTTGCTTGTCAAATTTTAGTCTTGTGCTTTTGAAAAAAGAAAAAACAAATGCAAAAGTATTGAAACTAGTTCATAAAAATGTATGCTTTGCTGGATTTGTTTTTGAATATGATTTTCAAAGATAAGCTGATCTTCCATTTCCAAAAGAGCCCCTCTAAAGCTACAAAGAATAATTATGTTATAGAAGACAGCTCCAAAAATTGTATATCTTTCCTATCCTGGATTTATCTGCTTTCTCAGATCCATAAGATCATTTCCCAGATATCCGTGTTTTATATCATGTTATATCGAGTTGTAGGTAGATTTAACTTCCCACTCAGTTTGGACTTTGCTATGCCCCTCTGATTTTTTTTTTATTCAATTTGCTCTTCTACTATGTTGATCCATGTGCTTTAACTGATGACTTTCCTCGTTGATTGAAGTCCAATATGAGAATTTTGGTTTCCGGAGGAGCTGGATTCATTGGGTCACATTTGGTTGACAAACTAATGGAAAATGAGAAAAATGAGGTAGGCATGTTTTATCTCAGATATGTCATCCTTAGGTGGTTTAGTTCCATGATCTTCCGGATGTTATTTTTTCCATTAAGTGCTCCATAGATCAATTGAAAGGCATCCATTTTCTAAGATGATTCTTGTGTCTATTGCTTAGGTTATAGTTGCTGATAACTACTTTACTGGATCAAAGGACAATCTTAAGAAATGGATTGGTCACCCAAGATTTGAGCTGATTCGTCATGGTATGTTATGATCTTCCAGTTTCTGGTTTTAGACATCAAAAGTTTCCTTCATTAAGATGTAATTCAGGTTTGCGGACTGCATTTAGTTGTTGTTCCTTTTATAAATTGGTTATTCTTAGTCATGTTATCATCCATTGGTGCATTGTAAATTATGGTTTTGGTCTTGCTTTTTCCTCATAAGTTTAGCCCTATATTTAAATCATGGTCATCCCAGTGTATGTTTACCTTGCTGCTGTTTTAAGTAATGCATGCCTAAAATTCTTTATGTTGAAAATATTCACTTAGTAATAGCATCTCTCAAATGTTAATCTGTTGGTGGCAAGCTCAGGATTTCTGGTACCATACTAGCAATGGGCACTCAGCTGCATTTAGAATATAGGCAGGATAAATATTTCAAGTAATAATATTAACAAAAAAGTTTTACTTTGTTACTATTCTTATTTTCTTTTTTATTCTGCTTGCATGAAGTCCAAAATGGGCCTGGCTCTGTGCTATCATCAATATTGCCTGTTACCGATAACTTTTGCAATTTCACAGTGTTGATTTGGATTAATTGTCTTTTTATTGTTTTTTCCTAGATGTCACGGAGCCATTGTTGATTGAGGTTGATCAGATTTACCATCTTGCATGCCCTGCTTCTCCTATTTTCTACAAATATAATCCTGTAAAGGTATGTAAACATGCACTCCGCTTTTTATTATATATGCTATATTCTCTACTTCATACTTGTTTTTGGATAATTAAACTTCTATAATTGGTTATTTTTTGTCTCTACCAATTGCATATGTAGGAAGATTATTTTGCCATCATATGATAGCTGGATCTCCTATTTTCTCTTTGGCACCTGTAATTAGAGTGCCATGATTCATTTGTCTCCTACACCATTCTTAGATTAGACAATCAGAAGTTTAGCATTATTTACCCTGTTTGATTTAGAGTTATATTATCAAACTTCCTATTGATTGAATTATGAATTCGGTGTTGCATTTTATTTGTTTTGGATATCTTCAGATTGAGAATTGATCCATGCTGTTTCAATTTAGGAGCTGCTCAAGGACATAAAAAAGGGTAGCAACTAGTACAATTATTCTTCATGATGCACAACGTGGCATATTGGCACTTGTATATAGCTTTCACATCCTTAGATGTTGTATGGTCTGTACTTACAATCATATCAGAGATCTTCTAGCTTATCTAACTTAGGATTATATCACACATTGACAGACAATAAAAACAAATGTGATTGGCACACTGAACATGCTGGGTCTTGCCAAGCGAGTTGGAGCAAGGTTAGAGGATCTAGTTATGCATTAATCGCTTTTAACCCTGTATATGGGACTAATACTGGATTTAATCATTTATAATATTTTGTAAAGCAGAATTTTGCTTACATCAACTTCAGAGGTATATGGTGATCCCCTTGTCCATCCTCAACCAGAGAGTTACTGGGGTAACGTTAACCCAATTGGTATGTTCCTTTTTGCTCCAAACTGTTTCAGAACGAAATTGATAATAATGATTGGAATAAAATAGAAAACCTAAATGCTATTTCATTCTTTAATTTCCATTTTAATAACTTTGAAAATATTATTTCTTCACTTTTATTCATAATTAATGAACCATTTTTATCCATTGGATATATAAACTGTCTCCTTTTCCCCTTCCCTCATTGTGGACATCATCATTAATTTACTATATTCATGACACTGATCTTTGCATCACGTACATCTTCTTTTGTACTATAGGGGTCCGGAGCTGCTATGATGAGGGAAAGCGAGTGGCTGAGACTTTGATGTTTGATTATCATAGGCAGCATGGAATAGGTAAACATAATTATTTTTCCTCCTTCCTGAACATTTTCTTGGTGATTGCTACTAATTTGTCTGACATATTCTTTCGTTCTATTTGTGTTAGAAATTCGCATTGCTAGAATTTTCAACACATATGGTCCCCGTATGAATATTGATGATGGACGAGTTGTCAGTAATTTCATTGCTCAAGCACTTCGGTAATTCCTTCTGCAGTTTCATAGCTTTCATGGTGTTATAGCATACAGGTCAATCCATTTTTTGTGTTTGGTTTAGCTATTAGGAAGATAATCATGTTGGAGGCCTTTTATGCTGTAAACCATGAATTCTCCTTTTCCTAATTATCTTTCCTTCTGGTCCCCATTTAATATTTAATATCTATGCTTTATTTGTCTACTTATAGTTATGTTCTGAACTTTGCAGTGGTGAACCATTAACAGTCCAAAAACCTGGAACTCAAACTCGCAGTTTCTGTTATGTTTCTGATATGGTAAGCTGAACATAAAAGATTTTTTGCATGAATGGACGGGTGATGTTCATATAATGGATCTCTACTTTATTTTTCTATTTATATTTTAACTTATATCAGGTTGATGGCCTCATTCGACTTATGGAAGGAGAACACACTGGACCAATCAATATTGGGAATCCAGGTTATCCTGCCATGTTTGATTTGCTGATGAAGATAATTGTTGTGCTTGGACTCATGGGTTGGTCCAAATGTCACTCTTTTTGAAAATTGCTTATTTTGTTATTCTTTTTTTTTCTCAGGAGAATTTACCATGATTGAACTTGCTGAGAATGTGAAGGAGGTTAGTATCAATTTTTCTGTTGTTTTTTCCCTTGCCAATATGTCTATGCTCAACATTTTAGGCAGTAATAATTATGAGTGTCAGTCCTTGAAATAATTTACTTTAAAATTAGACTTTGTGGTGGAGGTTATGAAGTGGAATGCAAGCCCAAGTGACGAGCACCTCCATGAGATTATCTTAAAAAGCTTCTTCCGAGTTCTGATATTGCTGTATGAGAAAACAGGGTTCCTGATCTCATCACGGTTCAAATTTTAGTCATTTATAATGATTAATATTTTTTATGGTTGTGATTTTGTAGCTAATGAATCCTGATGTGGAGATAAAGATGGTGGAGAATACTCCTGATGATCCACGACAGAGGAAACCCGACATCACAAAAGCAAAAGAATTGCTGGGTTGGGCCCCAAAAATCAAGTTGCGGGATGGCCTTCCCCTTATGGAGGAAGATTTCCGTACAAGGCTAGGGGTTCCCAAAAAGAATCATTGAACTTGAAAGATAAGCAGTGTGAAGTTCTCTGGCATGTCACCAGTGCTTTCTCCATATGTTACCTTTCCCTGTGCCCTTATTTCATCGTCATCTCATTGGAAATAAGTGGAGATAAACACCCCACTTTTGTTTCTTCCTACAATTTTCAAAACCGACAGACTTTGGAAAGTTTTTACAGGAATTCAATTGTCATATAGTCAATATAAGCTGCTTGTTTTCTTTTAGGTGCCACATCTTATTGCCCTGAATTTTGTCAAGACAGCCTTCAATAAATAGATATTTTTGCGAGTTCACTTAGTGCTACATTACACGTATCTTTGTTGTTACCTTGTTTTCAAAGTTGGAGGAATTGTTTCTCGTCCTAGTAAAAAGAATGAAACTTGTCTCAGTTTCAAATAAAACCTCTTGCAAAAGTTTGCCATTTTTATCAGTGGGTTCGATTGGATGAAATTCAAGCCAGATACTGTACACCTAGCAACCAAATATTGATTTCAAACTAATCCATACAATAAATTTTCCTGTGTACAAAAATAATAATAATAATAATAACATTGATCATAAGAGTTATCGCATCACAGACCACAAGCCCATTTAAGATATCAGGTATCAGCTTCATCTCATTTTCAAAGGGAAAAAAAAATTGTTATTGGCTTTAGATTTACCAGTTTAAGTCTTTGAGAAAAGGCTGCGGAGACCTGTCACTGGTAAATAAGTATCGGTGCCGGAGCTCCAAAAAGCAATCCCCATCACCTAATGCCTTCAAACTTTGATTCATACCTTGAAAGTCATTGGGTAAGATAGATGACTTGTCAAGGCACACCAGATTTCATCATTACTACTCTAAAAAGCCAACGAACAACGATACACTGTTCACTTGAATAGCAAGTACAAAGCACATCTAATATGAGAAGTAATAGAGCTTCACAATGGCGAGAAAAAACTTCCATCGAATCATCAAACCGTTATGCCCCTGAATTATGCTAAAGAAGTGCCTAAGGTGACATGATTTAACTCCAAGACGTTTTGACGTCTTATCTGAAATACTTCAAAATTACAAACGCCTAACAAAAATTATTGCAGATGCAATTCCAAAATTTCAGAATGTGATGATTTCATCTTAAACATTCCATAGGCCGGTCACAAGGTTGGAATCAGACCGATATTGAATGTAATAAAACACAGTCAGTATGTTCTCTAACTGTTATTTACTTATTTCTATAATATTGCTTTCTTTTACATTTTACCGGACATGAACGCATAATTCAAACGAAAGAACAAAATACTTCCCGCATGGAATTAAAAAAAAAAAAAGTTAAATAATAAATATAGAAGCGCAGACCAGAACCAGATAATCCCAATTTTCAGAACATTCTAAATTTCAAACAGTTTTATTTTTTACAAAAGTAATATATCAACCCATCTGGTAATTTCATCTTCTATTTTTTTTTTTAACTAGGATCACCAGTTCAAGAAACAGCCATCCAAATAAAGGTGTTCTCAATTATTCAAGTGAAAAAAGACTGCTGATAAAAAAGAAACAAATTGGAGTATCTAGGGCATTCTCCTGTTATTATAAACCATGAAAACAGATGAAGTCCATTTCCTTTCCGGCAATTGACAGCAATGCAGATAAGTATGTTGGTTTCAATTCACCTGCAAGTCATATAACCAAAAAAAAAGAACCACGAATCAGTGTCTTTCAGAAGCAAATCTGCTGATAACAAAAGTCATGATGATCACGCAAAGGCACTTCTTTACTTAGAAGAAAATAAATCCTGTTAGATTAATGCATTAAATAGTTCATCCTAAGAAACTAAATATCATACTTAACAATTCCTAGCTGTAGATTACAATTAAAAGATTTATCTATTATAACAGCTGCGAAGTGGTGATCTTAATGGTTCAGAATGGAACAATATGCCCATTTCCAAAGGAAAGTAATTAAACTCATTTTCATATGCCATTCCTTTTATGATTGCAGAATTTAAAAACGAGGTATGCTATAAATTCACATGCGCATGGTGGCCACAATTGAAACACAACAAACATAGAAAGAAAAAGATTAGCAGAAACAAATAATCACTGAATATTAATAGGTTGCTATGAGGAGCATATCAAATCACAAGACATTAAATGTTGTATCCCAATCAACATTCAATATCATTTTTAACCTTAATTCAATTCATAGCAGTTCAAACAATAGCATTGCAAAAGGAACCTAAGTTCCATTACTGATATAGAAGTTAGGGGCTACAGTAACCAGCACAGCTCCGACTTCACTCCTTCACGAAACTTAATTGGAAGAGAGAGTTTTCCAGCAAATTCAAGGGGATTGCACACTAAAAAGAGACATGCTAGGAAGAGCACATTGACTTAAATAGACCATCAAAAAGATTATCAAACTCTCAAAACTTTGCACATCATAATTACAAGTAAGTGACAAAAACACCAGTGGACTAAAACCACCCCTTTATACTGGCTGTATTAGCAATAAGAACCATCCATAAGGTGCAATAACATAATCCCAAACCCAATTTGAAAGTTAATGCATCATCCTTCATGAATTTTGAATAAAAGTACATGGTTAATAATGAGTTCCAAAAAGTCATTTCCTGGACGTTAAATGCACTTGTTTCCAACTTCCAATCATTAAAAGTCACATTATAATCATTCAAAAACGCATTTGTGATGATATGTTGGATGATAATTGCATAACTAGGGTGAGATAGATTGACTTGGCTCATCACCCACCGAGCAGACATTGGTCACGCTTGCATCAGACAGAAGCACAAAACACCGTCTCAATAGAAGGAACCATGGCATCTTATTATAAATTTAAAAAAAAAAAACCCTCACATACTTAACATTCCAGCCTCTCTTTAATCCTTAAATCCTAAATGGCACATTTTCAGGTATAATCATGAAAAGAATGTGCTTGCTCTAACAATCTGTACCATGGAAAAAATCAAACCTAGGGTTTGGAAATTAAAAATGTACCTATTATGCCTCTGGACGAATTTCGAATTCTTCGCATCCTCCTCTGAAAATCATTAACAATCAAATCCGATAAAATAATTTAGATCGTTTATCTACTATCACACCGAGGGACATTATTATAATCGAAAACGCAAAAGAAGTTAAAAGAAGCGTAGATCGATAGATGTACCAGTAAGGCCAAGAGAGAACTTGGTAATAATGGTTCCAGTTACAGCGAAGCCGACCAGGAACGGCCAGTTCCTGTTGAACTCTCGCTTGAAGAAAACGGGCCAGGGATCGAACCACCTAGGCATATTTCTCTCTTTTTCTCCGGGCTGCTTCTTTTCACTTTGCTGGTGGTAGCGACTGAACTGTGAAGGCAGAAAGATTTGTAGTTTATGCGAGTACAATCTTGTTGCCGTCAGATTTCATTTGGCTTAGTTTTAACTTTTTGAGAGATAGAGTTGGACGGTTTGCGATCACTCATGCGCTCTTACTGGATTCCCTGTTTTAAAAAGTGGAAGTGGGCTTGCTTCAGCCCATTACGTTATAAACTTGAGAAAATTTCACTGTTTACCTTATTTTAAATTTTTATTTCAAAAATACCTATAAAAGTTATTTTTACCATTTTGACCAAAATATCTTTCAGTTATATTATTTTTCAATTTTAAATTTAACATTTTATTTTATCTTTTCAATTTCTTTTTTGTAACATTTCAATTTTTATTTATTTTTTTCTCTCAATCCACTGTACAATATTTTTTTTTCTTTGACCAACATATTTTTATCATTTTTTTTCTTTTATAATCAAAATTTTTATCATTTTTAAATTTTCTAATCAAATAAAATTATTTTTTTGATATTATGGCATGATTTTTGGGTATAAGGTCCTGCTGAATTTTTGTATTTTTTAACTTTCCATTTTTTTTAGTTTTCTATTTTTCTCTTAATTCATTTTCATATTGATTTTTTGTTTTGTCTTTCTTTGCTTTTTTATATTTTTGCATTTCATTTTTGTGTATTTTTTGAAATTTACTTGAGATTTATTACCTTTTATTTTTTTTATATATAACATGTATTTTTAATTTTCAAATAACATTTGTCTGAATTGTTCTTGAGGTTTCGTTTGTTTTTTTTTTTCAGGAATATGATATAAACATTGGGTAAATATTGTGTAAATATATTAGTTATCAAAAAAATATAATGTTGTATAAATATTTGATAAATATTAGATAATAAATTTATTATTTTATTCAAATTATCCAAATAAGAAAAAAATGAATATATCGCACAACATTTCAGTTTTTAATAGATTTAAAATTTTAAATTGATTTTAATATTTTTGAAATATGAATGTAAAATTATTTTTTTTTTCTATTTTTAAATTTTCCTTATAATCTTTTCGATTCGTCCAAATTTTGGCCCAATGTACAATCTCTAAATTACTTGCATATATTTGCTTGAGTATATGAAGCTCTTTTCTTCAGTTAAACCTTATTGTTTAAAAGATAGTGAAATTCAATCTTTTTTTTTCCAATTTTTTGGAACTCAATTTTTACTAATGTGAGACCGATATAGAATTTGTTAGTATAAGGCAATAGTTGTTGATACTGAAAAGAGAATTTATCACACATGAAAAAAAAAATAAGTGAGGAATATTGTGATGCAATCTTATCTCTTTTGATAAATTTTGGTGGTGTAAAAATAGAAAGTTTCATGGGCAAACTATGAAAATTTCCACGATGATAGAACTAGACACATTTAGGTTTTAGGGAGACAGAAAGTTTCACAGGCAGGTTATAGAAATTTTTGTGGTCATACAACTGAGTATTGACGATTTCTTAAAGAGACAAAGTTTTATAGTCAATCTTCTATAGTGATTGGGTAGTTTGGATTAGAGTTGTCGACAAATTTGACAAAGAAATAAACTTAACTTTTGTGGTCATGCGAAAGTTTCACAGACAGGCTATGAAAATTTTTGTGGTCATGCAACTGAGTATTGACGATTTCTTAAAGAGACAAAAAGTTTTACAGTCAAGCTATTATAGTGATTGGGTAGCTTGGATTGAAGTTGCTGACAAGTTGGACAAAGAAATAAACTGAACAAGTCTGAAACTCATAAATGATTCAGAATCATTTACTTTTTCACACTCAATTTGCACAATTACTCTTTCCTTTTTTTTTTATTAGTATTTGCTTATTATTATTCTATCATACAATTAAAATTAAATTATCCATATCAAACATATATTCTTTGAAATCATTCAACATAAAGTAAAATTAAATTAAAAAGAAGTGATAGACAAGGAGAAAAAGGGAATACAACCATTTGAGGATCTATCTAAATAATTAAATTACAACAATCTCAAAGGAGGGAATAACAAAATATTAAACATATAAAAACAAGAAATTAATGTTACACAGATACAAAGGGAGAGAATAAATTGCAAATACCTTTACTGTCAGAAAAATTACATCCATGTTAATGTCACTCATATCCATGCAGATATCTCTCCCCAAGTAGAAACAAAATAAAATTTATAAAAATGCTAAAGATTAAAAAATGATTAAATGCATTATATAATCTTTAGAATATGCGTTATAAAATATAATGTTTAATATTATAAATCAAAAATAAAGAAAATGACAAAATAAAAGATTTAATCTCATAGATTTGTGCAGCGTGTCTGCACAAACATAGGGGATATCCACACGAATATCTCTTATTTTAGTCAAATTATAGAAATTAATAAAATAACTTCAAGCCATAAACGTAAACAAGGAAATGAATAATAAATATAATATTTTAGATAAATATAAATAGGAAGAATAGCAAAAATAAAATAAAAAATAACATAAGAAAATAATCTTGTTGCCTTACAATATACATATGTTCGTGCGGACATAGACATATCTACGTGGATACGGCTTTCGAAAGATAGATAATAGATAATGGGGCAGAATGCTCTAAAATTAAAAAATAAGAAACAAAAAATAATAAAGAAAAACGAACAAAAGATAGAAGAAGAATAAGAACGAGTAGGGCTGACAATTCGTATCGTGTCGTGTCTTGATCGGATATGACACAATTATACTAAACACGAACACGACACAATTAACTAATCGTGTCAAAAATTTGAAACACGAACACGACACGGTTAAAATCCGTATTAACACGATTAGACACGATTAACTTAACGTGTATAAATTATACGACATGACACGATTAGACACGATCTATTTAATGTGTCTAAACGTATACATTTTATATGACACGACACGATTATACACGAATAGACACGAATATTAAATTAAAAATTTAATTTAATCAATTGAATTTCAATTTAATCAATTTATATTTAATTAATAATTTTAATTTAATTAATTAAACTTTAATTTAATTAATTATACTCCAATTCAATATATTCATATATAAATATGTATTATATATATTTATAATATTATAATATATATTTGAATTTTGAGTAAGACTAAAATAATTAGTCATATCTTTATAATTGATAAAATAACATATTTTTAATCGTATCTTAACATGTTAGACAGGTAAAATCCATTTATGACACGATTTTTCTCGTGTCATAATCGTATTGACACGGTTATGATCTATATACGTTTAGCTCATATCCATATACGGTTAACTCCGTGTCGTTTAATCGTGTCGTGTCCAAAATTACCAGCTCTAAGAACGAGTAGAGAAAATGAGAGCCCTCAAACTATCTTACCTTATACATTTTCCAATGATTGATCACATAATTCCAAGATTAGAGAGAACTGGAATATCTCTTAACTTTTTTTCTTAGGATATTAATCGTGCAACCAAGAGAAGTAAATCCAAAATTGATTTGAATGAGTGTTTGATTCCACATAGTTTTAATATGATTTAAAATTTTCCAACTTATTTATTGTGAGATAAAGGTGTATTTATAGGTAAAAATAATTGTCAAAAAATTGTAAGTCAATATTTGGATAACTATTGTGGTAGGTGATATTTCTACACAAATATAAGTTATATTTGTGTAGATATTATAGTTTTGGAAAGAAAATTAGATCTATTTGAGCAAAAATATATTTATATGGAGTTGGCGATATTCGCATAATTATAGAGATGTACGTCGGGATCAAAGTTTGAAAATAGAAAAAATAATGATAAAAAAAGAGATTTTAGGATTTCGAAAGACATTCAAACGAATATCAACCAACTTTGATCAATTTTGGTAAAATTTGGTTAATTTTTGGCTAATTTGGTTTTATTGGTTTTTTTTTTGGCTTATTTGGTCGATTATTCAATCATTTTTCATTATTTTCTCATTAAATAAAGGCTTATCTCTGGCTTTTATCATCAGATTCATTTCCGTATGCAAATTTCAATGTTTGCAATGACAAAAAAATTCTGTGATTGTGAAACTATGCTCTTGCAGTTTTAAGACATTTTTTTATAACTTTGAAAACATTGAAGGTAGTGTCTTTTTAATAATATTTTTCTATAATTTCTACCAACATTTTATTTTCTTCTTATATCTTATTCTTTCGTATTTCTTACAATTAAAATTCTTTATATATTTTTGGGAGAAATTCATGTTAACTATATTGAATTTATGTTTTTATCTTTGTTAATCCTAATGGAATATGCCATAAAATTAGTTGAAAAATAGTTAAACATAATTTTCTCGAGGACAATGATAATCCATCAAAGCTATTATTTTGATATCGTTCTTCATTTTATTATTTTTCTAACAAAATTAAAATTCATTTGTTGTCTTTCTCCCTTCACATTGGTAACAATAGTTATATTACTGTTATCAATCCCTACAGAACTCTTTTCCCTTTATATCTTTCAAATATTTTTCTCAATAGTCATCCTTTCACTTTCAAAAAGCAACTTTTTAGTAAGGATTTGGATCTTTTTTCTTTTTGGTTAGCACCAAAAGAGAATTTGGAGAAGATGATCAATGTATATGATTTTACAAACATCGTTAGACTATATTTAAGGATGTATTAGCAATATTATCAATATGTTCTATTTTGTTATAAACAATATCATATTGGAAGTTTAACATACAAAGGAAAAGATTATAATTGTAGTAAAACTAATTTCAAAATAATTTAAATTTTTTTGAAGCTATGATAAATTTATAATTAAGTTTGTCATTTAGTCATATTTAATTCTAATATAATATTAGAGTCATAAAAAGACTAACTACCGTATGAAAATAAAAATTTTAGGCCTAAAAGGTAAAAAGATTTATATCAAAGAATGAGTAAATATGTTGTAAAGAAAGAGAAAAAGGTCCAATTAAATAAAATAATTGATTAAGCAAGTGACAACTAGATCAAAACCAATTACACTTGATAAGAAATGTAAGAAACAATCTCATATTGAAAATTTAAAAAATAGAAACAAAATTTATAGTTGTGGTAAAAACTAATTTCAATTTGAGTTACGGTTTTGTTTTGATTGAGAGATTTTAAAATTCATATATTATAAAAATTTTATCGTTTGGTTTGAATATAAAATTAATAAATTGATCATATTATTTATCTTGCACTCATATTTAGCTCAATAAATCACAATTCATATATTTAACAATTAATTTTTATTTTATCATTTATTAGATATTGATAATTTATCGTAAATTAAGCATTTTCTAAGTTTTTTTTATCATGTTTATATTGAATTGTTAAATAATGTAATTTAGAGGAAATTTTATAAAAAATATTATTGATGAAATTACCATTATTGTCAAATTTGAAATATGTTATAAGTTTTTTTACTCAAAATTCTATATAAACTTACTATATGTACTATATTTATTAATAAATTAATCCAATAATTTTATTTTTATTTTTTAAATGAACTCATTAATATTTCTTTTAATTCATATTCAAACTAATACAGTAAAATAAGTAAAAATAAAACAAAAAAATTGGTAAATGATTTTTGCTGTATTTTTAAGCTTAAATGTAGTTTTGAAATATTACTAATGTATTAAGGACAATCTTGGAAAAAAAAATTGACACAATCCCTCATGGATAAAAAATGATAGATTTTAAATATTTCAATTTCCTATGTGGAAAATCAAATCTTTCAAAAAATGAGAAAATTTCCAAAATTTACAGATTTATACATTTTTTAAGTAGTCAAATGATGAATTTAATATAAGTTTATAGATTGTTCTAATTTGTTCATTCAAAATCTCTCAATCCAAATATTAGAATCTTAATTATTTTAAGGTAATATTGAATTCACAATTATGAAGTCCAATATTTCCACCCATTCAATTCTAATACCATTGACCCCATTAGGGTAGAAAAAAAAAACTACCTTATAAAGTTTATCTTTCTATTTTGATTCTATTTCATTGAAAATAAAAATGAAAATATAATCCCATTTCATAAGCAAAAATTGAGAAAACTTTTATATTTATTGAGAGTGAATTTTTATTGATCTTAAAATTTTGATTTCACTAATTCAAAATACAAAAATACGTCATTGACTACATTTTCTTTGTGTTCAAATTTGATAAGAATATTGCAATGTAATAAGAATATGATCCAAACTTTTCATTTTATCTATGATTCTATTTCATATAATTTCCTATTCTATTATTCTTCTTATTTTATAGATGAACTTTAAGGTTTTTGTTATAATATGTCAGTGCATATAAACACATAGATTTCGAAAATCTCTTTCTTTTTCCTACTACTATTATGTGTCCAATGACATCAAACAATTATGTGCTATTACCTAATTTGATTCACAAGCTACCCATCACCAGTTTGTTATTGTGGAAAAAACTTAATTGTTATTGCACCTATATTAATAGTAATAGCTCTCCAGTCTCCACCTAGGAAATTTATAGAGAATAATAAAATCAACCTGAAAAGTATTTTAAAGTTGATTTTGTACCCATTTATTATGAGATTTGACATCTCTTTATGAATATTTTGATATAATATATGTTTATATATAGATATTTCTACGAAATTTGTTAATATTAATATATTTGAGAATACAATATATAATCATCATAATGACTACAGGTTTTTCTATTTTATCATCATCAAATTCGTATTTTTTTTGTTATTGGAAAAGTTTTTAAAATTCAAAACATTATTAGAATAAAAATCTAATTTGTGATTATAGATATGCGATACAGATTAATTTTATTAAATTTTTAATATTTTAATTTCTTATTTATGGATGAACTTTCTTATATTTTCTATTAAAAAAATTCAATATGAGTTTATATAAATTGTATGAGATTTATCTTTAGCTATCGAAAACAGACTAATGGGCCCAGGCCCAATAATGAGGAAATTGGTAATACGGTATGTATGTTAATTAATTTCCCATAAGACGTAGGCTAAGACCAACCTCTTCCTGTCGATTTTAAAGTTATCATTGGTCCACATCAGAAGTTTGCATTTCACGCAGATCGACACTCCCAGCCCTTGATATACATATAATCCAGCGACCATAATCATAATCGCCAAACTCCAGCATAACCATCAAAAGCATAAAACAGTATCACAACTTTCCAGGGCATATACTCACCGTACATAGGACAATCATCTACGGTTCACATCCATTTTCTCTGTTTCACACGGATTGACCTTTTTAGCCGTCGATAAGGAAAAATCTAACCATCAACATTAAATTCCGCACCAAAGCATCCGAAGAGCCACCATTCATAAAAGCACAATCCGTGGCACAACGCTCAAACTCATTTATAACCGTCGATTAAAAACCAAATCCAACGGATAAAATAAACCCTCGCCTATTCGCAAATCTCCCAATCTACTCAATAAATGCCTAAAATTCACCCTGCACCCTCATCAAACCATCAATTATCAATATTTTCGCCTTTCTGAAGAAAATTTTCAAAGGCGATCTTTGAAAATGTCAGGTCGTGGCAAGGGCGGCAAGGGCTTGGGAAAGGGGGGAGCCAAAAGGCATAGGAAGGTTCTAAGGGACAATATTCAAGGTATCACCAAGCCTGCAATTCGTCGCCTGGCTCGTAGAGGTGGCGTGAAGAGAATTAGTGGCTTGATATACGAAGAAACTCGTGGAGTTCTCAAGATTTTCCTGGAAAATGTGATACGAGATGCTGTTACCTACACAGAGCACGCCAGGAGGAAGACCGTTACTGCGATGGATGTGGTTTATGCGCTTAAGAGGCAAGGAAGGACTTTGTATGGGTTTGGTGGATAGAATTTGTGTAATTTGTTTTCTGGTGGTGGTATTATGATAGGATTTGGCATCGAATTTGTAGATCTTAGCTTTAGATATAGTTTCTCTATTGATTTCGTTTTGATACTTTTCTGTAACTGAAATCCTTACCTTGGAAGTAATCGAATTTCTTTTATGGAAGTTATTTTGTTAAATATCATTAGACTACAATTTTATTTAGTTGGAAAATTATTTAGAGGGAGATCTGACACTTCCCAGGTGAGTACACTTGTTTCATAATTGCCAACAATGACGGTAATACTGCCATGCGTCCGCCCCAGCATCAACATGAAGTTCCATACATTTACAGGAGGAGACCCCACCTTTTGCATCACACTATTTGAATATATCAGAAAAATTACCAGATGTAAGCATTCATAGAATCTATGTAGTGAGTTCTTGGACTCCCGATAATATCTATATAGTTGTCCATTAATATATGGTGATTATGCGAAGCGAAAATTACAGTAAGTAGCTGAGTCTGTCGTCCACTGTTACCCTTTCCAGATGTATTCTGTGATTTTTGAAATGAACTCCAATCAGCTAGTGGAAATTCCTCCCAAACGTGGGATATGAATGGTTCCATTTATGATATTTTGGATTATGTAAGATTTCCATTTTGTTTCTGTTCAACAAAACAGTAATGGGCTGCTGATTATTTAATCAAACATGTGATGCAGGATTATTCATTGTATGATTAGTTAAAAATAATTAATCCCCAACTAAAATGACATGCTTTTTCATATTAAAAAAAGCCTTGTTCACTATGGAAAATTAACTGACGATTTTTTATTCCTGAGGAAAAGGGAATAATATTTGTCCAAATTGGATTTATGTAGATATAATTATTGAGATAATATTTTATAAGTAAAATAATTGATATGACACCCTTCTCCATTGAATTTAAAAAAATCCGATAAGATGGCACAGTACGGGCAATTTTTGCAAAGAAACAAACACTCATTTGTTTTTCTTTTTTTAATTGGCTGATGATAGTCGGTTATGCTATGTTTAGTTATTGGTGTAGACCGCCCAAGAATACCTTGATTAAATTAAAGTTAAAATACAAATCGTGTGGAAGAACATCAGAATTCTCGGTAGCAATATAGCAATTTCCAGAAGAATTATTTTTATAGACACATTTTATTAACCTCCCTGCCGTGCGTGACAATAGCATGTCATTAAAAGAAAAAGAAAAAAGATGATATGGCTCGTCACATGATGGTAACACCTGTCCAACCATCTTATGATGGATTAAAACAGCGAATACGGAAATCCTTATCCAACCACCACCATTTGGACACGTGTCAATCTCACGGCTTACAATTTGCTGACCTGGCTCAGTGGCTCCCCCCTTTTGCAGCTCAAAGATATTCACCAAACAAGAGCGCAACAGTTTCGCTGGACTGCCTTCCTCCTCCCACTCCCAGTTTTATCTTCTCCTTCCTAGGTTCTAGATTTTATTTTAGCAGACAAAAATAAAATAAAGAAAAACCGGAAAAATAATCACCGGTAACAAGGAAGTCAGCGCCAACCGCTGGCTGATTCACGCTTTTCCGACCTTCATCGCCGATTTCCAGCATGGGACTGCCGAGCGACGACGCCGTTTTGATTGAGAAAGGAAAGAAGCCAGGCGATCCCCATATCGTCACCGTTAATTGCCCTGATAAGATTGGTTTGGCTTGCGACATTTGCAGAACAATTCTTGATTTCGGACTTTACATCACCAGAGGAGGTATTATCTCATTAATACTTCTGCTGTTTCCTCCTCTTCAGCTTTTTTTTAGGAATTTATTCGCTCAGTGTACTTTAACATCGATTTTTTCAGTTGTTTCATTGTTGTATTTGCTTTATTCAACACTGGAAATAGAACTCTGCCATTAAACATTACTTGAAAGAATATCTTTCAATTTTAACTGTTAATTAAAGCTCGTGTTGATTTAAGTGGCCATAGGAGCAATTTTTTTTGGATTACATGGCAGCATTTCTTATGGGTAGCATAATAAGCATTATTTTGTCCATCATTATGTGATAGAAATGGTAATCTTTGTCGGCTATATGACATAGTGTTTCTGTTGGGTGGCAAATAAGCATAAATATTTTTTTAATACCCTTTTCATTAATCATCTTCTATGTTAAAAATTTTCTTTTTCAATTTAAGATACGGCTAGCATTACTTTCTTTTATTAGTCATCCTTTATGTCAAGATTTTTCTTTTTCAAATTTTCAATTAAGATGCGGCAAACATTATTTTGTTGTGAATTTCTTATGCTTGTAGATGTTTCTACCGATGGGAAATGGTGCTACATTGTATTCTGGGTGGTTCCTCATTCTCGCTCTCTCATAAGATGGACAAATTTGAAGAACCGTCTTCTGTCTATTTGCCCATCTTGTTCAGTCTCCTTTTACTTAAACCAGCAGCCTGCAACATCCACTTCATCTCCACTTTACTTGATGAAATTCTTTTGCCTTGACAGAAAAGGATTATTGCACGGTAATAGCAGTTCTCTTTGTTTGCTGCTGTTCCTTGACCAAATTGCAAGTCAATCTTCATGATTCTAATGCATATTGTAAGTTTTTTTTTAGATGTTACTCAGGTTCTGTCTGAACTTGAGCTCACAATTCAAAGAGTCAAGGTTACGACAACACCAGATGGCAGAGTCCTAGACCTTTTCTTCATAACAGATAGCATGTGAGCAATTTTCCCCTCTTTTTCCTTTTTCTTTTTATTTTGTTATTTTTTTTTAATTTTTTAACATCTGAAATCTAGTATTAGGTCTTTGTATGCTGTTTAAATTGTATTTATTTACATTTTCTTTCTTCTTTGTTGAAGTTATTTCTTCTGCTGATGATTTAGGAATGTAGTCGAGAAGTAGTGAACTAAATTGAGAACGTTATCAAATATTAAGGTTGTAAACTGCATGCATCTTATGCTTTGAATCATTCTGTTAAACAATGAGCACAATGTTCTGAGGTTCCTATTTGGATCACTGCTTACTGGTCCTGTTTCAACTTATCTTTGTCCTTTCCACAGAACATATAACCGAAGCTTTGCCTTGGATCTTGTGAAATTTTTGTTGTATGTTTTGTCTTTAGTTTACTCTTGCATTCTTGTTTCTACAAGCCATCCTTGTATCTTTTTTTTCCCTCATGAAATTTTGTTTGTTACAGTAATACCTTATTTCTTTGTTATGATCATATGAGAATGAGTAATTCTGGCAAAGTCTTCATTATATGGACATGCGTAAGTAACTGAATAGAGATGGTGGATTACTCTGTCTAATGATGTGTTTACCCTTTTATTTATTTGTTTTTCTCTTTTTGTGTGGCTATATGTCCATTCATTAGTAGGTGCTTCTTTCTCATTGGCAAGCTTTCAAGACTTTTATGAACAGAACAACTGAAATTAACATGGGAAGGAAATTATTAGTCAATTGTTGCATAGTATGGAATGATTGGTAGAGATCAGCTTTGGCTGGAATCAATTTGCTATCATTTGTGTAATGAACAAGTCTTATTTATGAAACATGAAAATAACTTGATCAAAATTGAAGGGTCAACCCATAATTCTGCTTTTTATTAATTTCTATTTCGTGCTACAATGTTGTTCCAGGGAGTTGCTACATACCAAAAAACGACAAGATGAGATATGTGAACAATTGCATTCTGTGTTAGGCGAATCATGTATCAGCTGTGAACTTCAGCTGACAGGCCCTGAGTATGAATGTCATCAGGGCATGTCTTCTCTTTCCCCTGTTATTGCTGAAGAATTATTTCACTGTGAGATGTCAGATAATGAAATCCATTCACAAGCTCTTAGTCCTGATGTATCAAAATTGAAAAAGACCAATGTATCTATAGACAATTCATTGAGCCCGTGTCATACATTGCTACAAGTACATTGCCTTGATCACAAGGGTCTTCTTTATGATACAATGAGAACTTTGAAAGACTGCAATATTCAGGTATCTATTTGTGCATTCCATGTTTATCAAATGTGTAGTTTGGATAATATTAATTTTTTAATTCTTTGAATAAGAGGCCATTGTGGTAGTTTTGTCTGTCAATATTTTGAGCTTATATTGGATCCTAGCCATCCTGTTGTGGGAACAGATCCCTTGCTAAGATAATAACGTCATTGGAGTTTATTTACCTCAATTTGGTAGGCTTCTATAATTTACCAAACAATGTAACATCAAACTGGATTGTAACATTTCTTACGTCAATGAAATTGTGTTGATGTCACATTTAGGAAACATATTTTGTTTCCAAATATTAACATTATTTTGTTATTTTTCGTCTCTTCTATTTCAGATATCTTACGGTCGATTCTCGTCAAACAACAATGGATATCGTGATTTAGATTTATTTATTCAACAAAAGGATGGGAAAAAGATTGTGGATCCTGAGAAGAAAAATGGATTGTGCTCTCGCTTGAAAGTGGAAATGTTTCACCCACTACGTGTGATTATTGCAGACCGAGGTCCTGATACTGAACTTCTGGTTGCTAATCCTGTTGAATTATCTGGAAAGGGAAGACCACGAGTTTTTTATGATGTTACACTTGCTCTGAAATCACTTGGGATCTGCATATTCTCGGTAAGAATTTTTTACGTCAGTATTACATTTTCAAAGATTCATATGCATTTAGCAACTTCTTTCAACTTGCTATAAGACCCTTGAAGAATGGCTGCAATGTGTCATTCTACATGTTTGATATTTGAATTTCAAATATTTTCTGGTGAAAACACTAGGGCCCTTAAAGTGCTCCATGTGAATTACCAATTCCATTGCATTTCATGTGATATGATTATTATTAAGTATTAACAGTGTATCGACGAGGTGCATAGCTCTTTGGTGTTCACATGGTGTAGTTGGACTGTAAATAACTTTTCCTAGGTAAATCTGTGAATTTGCGAACTATGGTGTGAACTATGTGCACTCTTGGTTTCAGGCTGAAATTGGAAGGTATTCCACCTCAGATCGTGAATGGGAGGTCTACAGATTTCTTCTGGAGGAAAATGGAAAATTTCAGTTATCTAATATTGTAGCTAGAAATCAGATTGTAGATACCGTTAGAAGAACACTGATGGGCTGGTGAGTGGATTCATTTTCTTTGAAATTTGATCTTAAATATCACTCCCCTTCATGTGTTATCTACCTACATTACATGGTTACAGTGATCTGTAGATCATTTGTATAGTGCATAAATTCTTAGTTATATTAGAAATGCGTATGGTTTGTATTCTTGACTGAGCTTATTTAATTACCGTAAATACCTTTTGTGCATTGTTGTCCAAGTTGTACTGCAAATGATCCATATTAGTTTTGACAAATTTAGACTTAGCTCCTTTCTGAAATGAGCTTTTGCCGATGTTTGGTATAAATAAATAATATAGAATTGGTGATATTCATTTGGTATAAAAATCAATATATTTGTTATTTTCTTGCATCCACATCTTTTTGAAGAGAAGAGAGGTGTGAATGTATTAATATATGGTTGAAGTTCATGAGTATTAACAATAGATCGGCATGGACTTATATTCATTTATTATTAAAAATGATTTGAGCATTCATCTGCTTAACTCATCAAATCAGATTTGAACACCTCTTTTAAAAATTAATTTATTTTTTAGATATAGCGATTAGATGAAATGAAATAATTCAATATTTTACTCTCTCTCTCTCTCTCTCTCTCTATATATATATATATATATGCGACAAAATATGTATTGTTATATCAATAGAGCTGAATTTGGATTGATAATAAATCCTCCGAAATTCACCACTAGACAGCATATAATTTGGTTTTACATCGTGACATGTCATTTGGAGAACTTAGTTTCTTTTTTGTTGTTATTATTATTATTATTATATACATGTCATTTGGATTCATATAAAAATGAAAATTGATTGCTGTCTATTTTTCCTTTAAGTTCCAACTAAGAAAGCTCCAAATCTAATTACAGATGCACCTAAGTTTAGTGAACCTGCCTTGTTCTGAATCTCGTAACAGAACATGGAAATATCAGACGTGATAATTTAATTTCCTGATATAAAATTTGCATATGTAGAAGAAATATCTCTCCATATTGGAAAGATATTTGGGAGATAAAGATCGGTGGAGTTGAAATCAACAATTGAAAGAATTATTACAGGGAGATGGACACATGTTCCCATGATTTGTTTTACAAACGGCCCTACTACTGTACTGAGAGGCCCCAACTTTTGGCGAAACACTTCGGTCTTAGGCCATTATATAGTAAAATTCAGCATTCGTCTTTTTTAAGAAAAAAATAGTAATCAAATCCAATTATTAGTTTCTCAACTCGATTCTGTTTGATTTGATAAAATAATGAAGAATTTCTTGTTGGTTAAATTTAATTGTATGAAAATTGTATTATTCGAGTATCTCCAACAAGCTCTTTTTTTAAGCTATACTCTTTATTTTAAAGAGTTATTTCATAAAAAACATTTCTAATAGACTTTTTATTTTTAAAATTTAGACTAGATAATAAGTTTAGGTCTGTACATCTAGAAAACTAAAATTCATTTTTTATTCTAATTATAATTAATACATCTCCACTTTTTATGTTGTTCTATTATTTAATTAGTGTGTTTCTCTAAAAATATTTTTCTTTCCTTATAATAAAATTGTTTCTTTTTTTCTTTTGCTAAATATTAATTTGTATAGGATTAATTAGAATGAACTATAAAAATATAATAGTCTATTGAACTTATAAAAAAAAAAAAATTCACTATCTACATTTAAAGATATTTTTTTATTTTTCCTTCATTCTTACTCCTTTGGTACCTTTTATGGTAATAACTCTTTAATTCAAAATTTTTCTCTCTCAAAACTATTTTTTTTCTCATTACTAGCGTGCTGGAAAAAGGAAAAAAAATGGAGAGAGAAAAAAATTAAGGTGAATTTTGGCCCACTTGGAGGATCCTTAAGGTGAGTTTAATCTTCTTAAATTCAACATTTTTTCTTCCATTTGAAACCCATAAGGATGATAGTGTGATTAGGTTTGGTAGATTTAGGTTATGTTGCAAGATTGTACTTAGAAATTCAAGTTTGTGATTAGTTGATAAAAGTGTAGTTAAACTTTGAATTAATGATAATTGATGTTAGTTAATTATTTTATGACATAAAAAAACTCGAGAAATATGATGTTAATGGATGGAGAAGGGGCTGTCATAGTTAAATTAATTTGGAAAAAATTGAAATTAACATGGAAATAACACAATTGGTGATAAGAGAAATGTGAATTGAGTGTTAATTTGAAGAAAATGAATTGGGAACTATGGTAATGTTTTTTGGCAGCCATGACATATTAAGAGGAAAGTTTGACCTTCGTATATTTTGGCTAAATTAAGGTATAAAACATATTAGTAGCATTAGAAGATTTTGTAGACATGAAAAGTTTTGAAAATGGATATTGGAATTGAGATATGATATGGTTGTGTAAGAAAAATAAATGAACCAATAAGAGGCCCTCAAGAGGGTGACAAAGGCAAGAAGAAAACTAGCTAATAAGGGGAGAAAAAGAAAGATTAAGGAAAGAGCCAAGACAGATTAGGTATTTACTTCATTAATAAAAATCTTATATGTTAATATATATGAAATTATATATTAAGGTTTGATATGATTGTGTTTTGATACGTTGTGACTTTTGATATTTTGTATAGCAATGGAATCAAATGGTGTAAAATAATTGAGATATATAAATGTAGTTAAAATCTTGAAATTTTAGTATCAAAATGATTGCAAATGATGAATGTGGTTGAAAAGTGGATTCAGCTAATTTATGACCCTACTGTAGGAATTCTAGAACAGTCATGACTATTTTAATTATAACTTTTGAGTTCTAGAATTCCGTTTTGTATGTTTTTTATTGGAAATGAAAGCCAAGACATATAACTTTAATTTTTATTTAGACCATAAAATTTAATTATGTCTGAATTTGGCCAGAAAAATGCATGAAGTTCAAACCTAGAATCTGTCCAGAAAATTCTGGGCAAATATTGTTAATATGTATAGAATTATGTATTAAAGTTTGATATGATTGTGTTTTGATATGTTAAGTGATTTATTGTGGCTTTTGATATTTTATATGACAATAAGATTAAATGGTGTAAAATAATTGAGACATATAAATGTAGTTAAAATCTAAAAATTTTAGTATCAAAATGAATACAAATAATAAATGTAGTTGAAAAGTGGATTGATGACCCCATTGTAGGAATTCTAGAGCAGTCTTGACTATTTTAATTATAACTTGAGTTTTGGAATTCCGTTTTGTATGTTCTTTATTGGAAATGAAAGCTAAGAAACATTACTTTAATTTTTATTTAGAACATAAAATCTAATTATGTTTGAATTTGTCCAGAAAAATGTATGAAGTTAAAATCTAGAATATATCCAGAAAATTCTGCACAGAAATTTCTGTGATGATACAATGTTCAATTGATCATAACTTTTGATAGAAAACTAATATTTTAGTGATTTTTGATGCGTCTGAAAGCTAAGACGATAAATTAAAAATTGTTAGAAGACCAGAACTCCCAATTCGAATTATAAATGGATTAAAAATGAAGCCAAAAAACATGTCAGAAATCGCATGTGTTGTGATAATTATATGTAATAATTAATATGAATATTTACTTTAATGGTAATTATAAATGTTTAAAAAATTATTTATGTGTGATATTTTAGTGCAATAATAATGAAAATAAAGAATAAAAATAAATAAGCATAATTATGATAATTGAATAATATTATCATTTTTGAAAATAGTGTGAATTAATATAACTATAATAGAGAATAGAGAATATTTTGACACAAATATTTTTATATTAATTCACAATATTTTCAAAAATGACAATATTATTCAATTATTATAATTATGTTTATTTATTTTTGTTATTTATTCCCATTATTATTGCACTAAAATGTCACACATACATAATTTGTTAAATATTTATAATTATCATTAAAGTAAATATTCACATTAATTATTATATATAATTATCACAACACATGCAAAAGTTCAATATTTCATGTTTTTATCTATGACAATTTTCAGATTTATTTTTGGATTTCATTTTTAGCCAATTTATAATTCGACTTGGGAGTTCTGACTTTCTAACAATTTTTAGTTTATCGTCTTAGCTTTCAGACGCATCAAAAATCACTAAAATATTAGTTTTCTATCAAAAGTTATGATCAATTGAACATTGTATCATCACAGAAATTTCTGTGCAGAATTTTCTGGATATATTCTAGATTTTAACTTCATACATTTTTCTGGACAAATTCAAACATAATTAGATTTTATGTTCTAAATAAAAATTAAAGTAATGTTTCTTAGCTTTCATTTCCAATAAAGAACATACAAAACGGAATTCCAAAACTCAAGTTATAATTAAAATAGTCAAGACTGCTCTAGAATTCCTACAATGGGGTCATCAATCCACTTTTCAACTACATTTATTATTTGTATTCATTTTGATACTAAAATTTTTAGATTTTAACTACATTTATATGTCTCAATTATTTTACACCATTTAATCTTATTGTCATATAAAATATCAAAAGCCACAATAAATCACTTAACATATCAAAACACAATCATATCAAACTTTAATACATAATTCTATACATATTAACAATATGTAATATTTTTATCAATGAAATACATACCTAATCAGCAATGACTTTTCCCTTAATCCTTTTTTTTTTCTTCCCTTATTAGCTAGTTTTCTTCTTGTTTTTATCACCCTATTGAGGGTTTCTTATTGGTTCATTTATTTTTCCTACACAACCATACCATATATCAATTCTAATATTTATTTTCAAAGCTTTTCATATCTACAAAATCTTCTAATGCTCCTAATATATTTTATACCTTAATTTAGTCAAAATATACTAAGATTAAACTTTTCTCTTAATATGTCATGACTGCCCAAAAACATTACCATAGTTTCCATTTCATTTTCTTCAAATTAACACTTAATTCACATTTTTCTTATCACCAATTATGGTATTTTTATGTTAATTTTAATTTTGTCCAAATTACTTGAACTGTGACAGCCCCTTCTTCATCCATTATCATCATATTTTTCTAGTTTTTTTTATGTCATAAAATAATTAACTAACATCAATTATCATTAATTCAAAGTTTAACTACACTTTCATCAACTAATCACAAACTTAAATTTTCAAGTTTAATCTTACAACATAACTTAAATCTACCAAACCTAATCATATCTATCATTCTTATGGGTCTCAAATGGAAAAAAAAATGTTGAATTTAACAATAATAAACTCACCTTAAGGATCCTCCAAGTGAGCCGAAATTCCCCTTAATTTTTCTCTCTTTCCGTTTCTTCTTGCTCCTTTCGTACCTTTTATGTAAAAACTCTTTAATTCAGAATTTTCCTCTCTTAAAACTATTTTTTCTCATTATTAGCATGCTAGAAAAAGGAAGAAAATGAAGATTTTTGGGTAAGGAAGGGATGACAATGTATGAAGAAGAAGATGGTGGTGATTGTTTTCTAATTGGTGGAAATGATGATATTTATCTTTTTTTTTTTTTATTTTAAAGGTGAGTTTTTGGTAGTTCCATGACTACATTAACCTCTTTATCCATTGGTTCAAAATAAAAATTAATTTTGATTAAATTTTAAACTTTAAGAAATTTTTTATTTGCCACGTCTTCCTCCATATTCACATTTTTTCCTCAACAATTGTCATAATATCGATTTTGTCCATAGACAATTTTATTTTTTTCTAATTTTAGTACTAATCTTTTTAATTTCCAAATAATAATACTATTAATTATTTTTCTTTATTATTAGTCATTTTTTATGAGTTCAAATTTGAACTCCGATTGAACTTGCGCGCCTCACTACGGTAACGCGCAATCATGATCTAAATTACTAAATGTTATAATTCTCTCCCCTTTAAGAAAATTTCGTCTTTTTAAATAAAAAATATTGTTAGAGATACTCTTATACGTTATTTAGAATATGCATTGACCTGAATTAAAGTCCAATTTTATTTTTAAATTTCGGTTACATATCTCAACTCTCTCCTAAACCCTGAATATGAACTTTATAAGAATTTTTTTTTATATAAAAAAAATATGTAAAAGCATGCCGATATAAATTGGTGACACTGACTTGTTAACTCATTCCTCCCCCTCAGTTTAATTATCCTAGAAGGTGGAATATCACATTCGGCCTTTCTACTTTTTATTTTTCTATTAAGTTTCTATGCTTGTATTTTGTTATATTGAATTTTTATACTTTTATTTTTATATTTATTAAGTCCTTTTTAGTAGCATAATAATATAGTGACAGAAATTGTTCTTACAAATTCATTGGCAATTATTTAGTGGTTTTATATATAGAAATATTTAAAAATTTTATTGTCTATAAAATGAAATAACCTTTCGATTATGTGTGTTAATTTTCAAATCATAAAAAAATATAATAAATGTCAATTAAAAATCACATCATATTAAAAAAATCGACTAAAAAAATAAGTAAAATTATAATAGTATTAATAGTTTTACAAATGCAAGTCTAAAATTACTTAAATAATTAGCAATAGATTTTAATTTGAGAGAAATTTTTTCATTATGCCGTTAAAAAGGACTCAAAGGATATAAAAATAAAAATATAAGAATTCAATATATCAAAATAAAAATTTAAAAGCTCAATAAAAAAGAAAAACAAGTAAAAACTAATTGTGATATTATGCATTTTTAAATTATTAATTGAGCAAATTACAGCCCGTGCCAATGTTTTCATCAAGTATCAACCAAAATTCTAATTAAAATGCTTTTACAATTGGGTATATGGATTATTTTTAATTAGTTGAAATCATCAAATTTAATTAATCCAACAAATAGAGTGTTGTCCATAGCATTTCTCTACGAAAACATCATCAATTCGGCATCAGCTAAGAATCCCAATGTTGGACGGCAGACCCACGTGGCTGGTCTTTCGAGTTGAGCCTACCCATTTAAAAGCAAATGTCCTATTCTCGTCGTCACATATTGCCTTCTAGAAAGCTTCTCTCAATCAAACATGTCATAAGCCTTAAAACTAAACTCAACACTTCTCATTCTGAAAACCTTGAATACCCAATAATCTAAGTTTGGTCCACTGAAGAAATACGTTGCATGAAGCTTAATCCGAAAGGGAAGAAAGAAGTTGGTGATACATTCCTGTGACTCTGCAAAAATATCAAGAGTTCAGTTGTGTTTGTGTTCAATATAAAATTTAGCATTTCTCGTATATAAATTGTAATAGGGACTGTTTCAATTTGATATATTTATTTTTCTTTTTTATATGGTTTAAAAAATTAATTCATTTTACTTTTTAAAAAGTATAATTATGTGTTAATTTTTTTATTTATTTAATATGAATTATTATTATTTAATATTTTAATAATAGACTACTTTCCTTGGCTTTGGTAGGTGAGGGGGACCTCCAGAGCGGAGTTTGGGGATGCAGGTTTAGGTGAAAAGCATCGATCAATTTAACGAATATAGCAGTAAATATCGATAATGCTGAGGAGGCAGACTAGCAGAGGGTCTAATCTAGGAGCTCAAAACTACGACCAGAAGGAGAAACATCTCAACTATTTTTGAACTAAGACTCCTTCCAGCAATTGCCTAGATAGGAATTTAATTTTCCATTCCTAATGGAATAAAAATAATAGAAGCACCATGACCTGACCTGACCTGACCTGCCCATTTTTTATTTTTTATTAATAAAAGGGTTCCCCATTAGGCTAAAGTTTATTAGTAGGACTTGCTCATCCTTGTGTACTACATGTAACCAGCACATCAGATTATGACCAAAACCCACTCTCCCTCTCTCTCCATTTCTATTTGTGTCAAACCTCCCTCTCTCTTCTCTGTTGCTTTTCTGAGACGCCACGCTAGTGTATAACAAATTATTAAATTACTATATTATTTCCTATCTTTTGTTTTTTAATAATTTCATGGGGCGTGATGAATACTTTAATAAATGATCCCAAGTCCGAACACAGCACAAAAGCTGCCGCTTCTCGATTTGATTCAGTACTACACCTGATATGACTAAGAACAAGCAAACCAGCCAATCTTCTGCTTCTTCTACTGATTCGCTCGATGTTAGGGCTAGAGAAATGCTTTAATTTTCTCGTTGCAAATCCAAAATCGCGGCCAAAAAGAATAATGGACAAAGCTTCTTCTACGCCTCCTAGATCAGCTTATCTTAATGCTCTCACTCTTGAAATCGAGAAAAAGCTCCACAGGGTGCGTTCTCTCTCTTCCTCTTCCCCTTCGTCTTCCTTTCCCGCTTCTTTCCCCGTATAACAATGTACTGTTTTTGTTTTCGAATTTTGGAATTTCGTCACCTCCAAGGAAATTCAAATTAAATGCATGAGATTGATCTATATTTTTCCTTAATCGGCTCTGACAAAATAAAATGAAGGATTATTATTATTCTCCGAATTATTTTGTTTGTTTGATTTTTGCATTCATTCATATTGCTTTTAGTTTGCATTTTCAAATTAGCCTAATTTTATCCTAGATTTGTTTAAGCGCTCTGTGTCGTGCATATTTCAATTTGAATTTTTGTTGCAGGCGCTAACTTGTGCGTCTCAAAGACGGAACTTGTTGCAAGAGTTGTTTGCGGACATAGCTTTGGAAGTTGATGACCGCGCCAGAGGTTAGTTAATGGTGTAAAGCACTTTTTTTTTTTTTGGTATTGCTGGTCTAAATTATAGTAATAGTATTTGGATCCAAATGCTGTCAAAAGTTGTTTGTTTGCGGATTATTATTAATTAATTATTATAATTATAAATCCAAGTAGCAGAGTTGATATTATGTAAAAATTATTTGCTATTCGAGCTTTGATTCGAGTAAACTACTGTGAGATGCATTGACCGACAATTTGGTGAAGCAGAAGCATATATTGCAATGCCCTGAAAAACTAAGGTATTGGAAGTTATAGCAATACATAAATGCTTTTTGAGTGATTTAGCTGTTCATTTTATTTGTGTTAGTGTTTATGGGCTTATGTAGGCTCAAATAGACTGAAGCAGAAGCATATAGCACTTATCTCTTTGAGCTCTTTCAACTCATTAATGAATACCATTTTTATCAATGAGTTAGTTTGGCATATATTTAGAAACGTTACGCTTCAAAATCTTTATAGTGGAATATTGCTATTTGGTTTTTCAAATGGATCGCATCTCATAATTAGCTACCTGTTGCATAATCAATTACAGGTGCTTCGAGTTAGGTTTGGCTTTTACATACTCTTCCACCGGTCATTTCTTTGAATTGATATTGAATGCAGATATGATTCTCAGCAGAGAGGAAGATAATATTTATCCTGCAGAGGGTGCTAATGGTCAATTATGTTTTTATAATGTTCTTGCTGATTATTATGTTGGGGTGCCTGAGAGCGGTAAAAGAATCCTTGATTTGATTGTACAGCTTTGGAGCCAGTCATTTGCATCACATATATTCTCTCTTCTGTTCCATAAATGGGTATGCCAGTTTGGTTTTGTACTCCTGTGTTGTTTCTTCTTTTGGCCCTGTAGAATTATGCAACTATAACATGAATGGACATGGAACTGAATTATTAATCAATTATAAGTAACATAGTTCTTGTATTAACAAATCAGGACTACCTAATGAATGGAACTTGGATGTCTGCTGGATAGCTACTTTGCTTCTTTTTTTTTTCCTAAGATATGTAGAAAATCCATGTTGACTTGTTATTTCTTATTCCTCTTAGAAAATTTGAATATGGAGCTCTGAGCTGAGAAATGGGTGTAGGCTGCAGCAGCTTGCATTTTGACTGTTAAAACTGGACAAAGTAATTAGTAAAAATGCTTATTACAGACGAAATGATCAAATTATTCAAAACAGAACACATATCTGTTCAAATCATGATTTCTTTGGGTATTCTTTGATACCAGATACATGGTCTCAATTTTCACATTTGCTGGGGAAAAAACAGAAGAATAAAATATCGATATGTGGTTTCTAGGGTCAAGGAGGTACTACAAAATTAGGAGCTATGGCTGTGGCAATTGTATAAGCAAATGAGAATAGCATATTATGTATGTATATGCATCTGAGGTTAAGTTGAATTTAGTTGAGCATGTGTGAAACATCCATTCTGTCAACCCATAATTTCGTAATTTTATTTTGAGAATTAAATTGAGTTGAGCAGTGTGATTCACCCATTCTGTCAACCCTTAATTTAGCTTCAAAGTGTTACTTTTGTTAAAAAATGAACCAACGGTTTTCATAAATTAAATTCACTTCCAAACCTCCTTTTTTGGGGTTATATTACTATTATTTAAAAGGTTGCTTCTGCAGTATGATCTCAGACCTCGCAGTTGTGCATGCATACATGCATGTCGAGTATCATTGAAATTGTATGGTAAATGATAATCCAGATCCCTTTTTCAAGATTCTTTGGAGCTGATGAGTACCTGTATTTTCTGCAGCTATTTGAGGCCCAACTTGATAATTCTGAAGCCCTTCTACGTTATTTCTCTGCTCTTGTTCAAGGTGCTACAAATGTTTTCTGGTATGAATATTGCAAAACCTTATGGACATAGGTAGTGGTTCAGCAGTGCTTAGAAGTTGCTTAAGGCTTTTGAATCAAATTACAATTGATTGTTGACTGCACTCATAGATAATGTTTATTGAAAAATATCAAGTACCAAGATTAGCTGCCTCTTTCATAGAATGCGGAGAAAGGAAATATTCATATAGTTTTGAAATTGACCATCTTAAGATTCAAAGGTTCATTTTATATTCCGCTCTTTCATTCTCTTCTTTAAGATGAATTTCTGATCATTCTACGCAATAATTTCATGCAAAAAAGATTGAGATTGTCCACTGTATGAAATATCTTAAAATTTTAATTGATCAGAGATGCAAGAAGGAAAAAAATAATAAAATTTGTTTTTTCTTCTGGTTGTTGAATATCTGCATGAAGCTGCATTAATCTCTGTGTTCGTTCACAGCTGGCATATTCTTTGGATATTCATGCAAAAGATATCCCTTCAGATATGAGTTGTTGCAAGGACTAATTTTTCATGTACTGGATTGTCGTGGCTCTGTCTCCTCAACATGATCATCTCCTTTTTCTAAGCGGCTTAGTATTGAATAATAATGACAACTTATGCTTTTCTAATCTGTGTGAACTGACTTTTAACTATTTTGGTACTCTGAATATATCCTGTACCATTTGGTCAGCTAAGGGTTCATAAGAGTGGTCGAGGAAAACTTGTCAAAAAGGCCACTTAGTTTACATAGGAAATAGGTAGTAGCAAGGAGAAGTTTCAGCAGTTTAGCTGTTAATATCCAAGTAACTTTTGCGCTCTTGTGAACTGAGTTTGTTAAACAATGTGCTATTATTTAGGTAATTTTGCTCTTCTGAACTGAGCATTGTCAGGTTGATTGTTTCACTGAGAAATTAAGTTCCCACTCACAACCCATGTAACATGCTACACAAGTGTGTAAAAATTGTAACCACTTATCACATATTTTCAATATTCTAGAAACTTAAGAGCCATGGTGACACTTTTTTTTTCATGTTCTAGTTGAAGGCACTTTCTTTGATATTTTGTTCTCCCACTGTACATATATCAAAATAATATGAGTTGTGTTAATCATTTTTTTATACCAAAATCAGGATTGACATCCAAACAAATAGTAGGCGTTTCCAAACCCTCTTCCAGGTAAGTTTGAGGATATTCTGTTAGCCATCCAACTTGGTTCACATTCTTTATTTCACACTTGTTATCTTCTATTGTTTTCAGTATCTCCTCGAGGAAGTTGCTCTGGAGCCTATGCGGTTGAATAAAATTCCAGCGAAGGTTAGACACAGGCACTGATCCTATCCTATTCAGAGCCTTAAATATCAATTATTTTTGCTTCTAATTGATTTGCTCTCCTGTTATGGTTCTCTCAAAAAATTTTGTTCTTATTTGGAATCATCAGTAATTAGAATAAATGGGGGGAATAACATCTCAATCTTTAATTTAATTCAGGCCCAGCAAGATCCGTTTCTTCTACTTTCAAGATTCGTACTTTTTTACAATTCAGGTAAGCTCTATAGTTGCTGCCAGTTCATTATTGAACAATAAAAAACAGTCAATTGCGGTATGCTGTTCTTTGTAGGTGACAAGCTCGAAATCTTCTTGAAGCAATTTCCTGTTTTTCCAAATGCTTTCTTGGTTGGTGGTCCAGCAGACTTCTTTGTTATTGAACTTGCAGACCAGGTATCCTCGATCTTTGGGAATGGATGTATGTGTAGTTTGTTGTTGCTTGGAGAAGTCAGTTATGATATGGTGTTCAAATTCTTTCTTTTGTCAGCTTCAAAAGTTGAAGGTGGAGCCAGTTTTATTGCACTACCTTTCAAATATGAAAGTTCTCCAAGGTATTCCGTGATGAAGAATAAATATGCTTGGCGTGGCAAAGCTTTTACAACTATTAGCTGTCTGAAGAAGATACTACAATAAATTTTAAAATTTCTGCAGGAGTGGAACTAAGAATGACAACAAGTACAAGATTAAAGGCATGTTTATATAGTTTTACCTCTCCTGGTGGTCCAATGTATCCCACAAGAGCTGTTCGCCATGCAGCCTGGGATACTTTAGATTTGCTTTTCCCTGTAAGTATTATCGTTCTTTGGTTATTTGTCTAGATTAGCCAACACCAGACTAGAAAAATCATTGCATTCGGCCGATATTTGGCATTGAGCATCATAACTAATGAATTTTTTTTCTTCTTTTTATTGCCATACATTGTCTTGCTTTTATAACAAATAATGACTATATACTGCCAAAAGATGACATAGTATTTAAAAAGGGCGGCAAGCTCTCCCAAACCGATTTGATGGAACTTAAGAACTTGCGTGATGCCCTCTTCTAGTTTTTGTCTCTCAATTTAGTTTCAGTAACTTCACCAATGCTGTGGTACAGGTTGGACGATATCCTCGACTTCTCATAAGTCTGTTTTTCCGGCTGCTATATCCATGGTATTGGCCCTTTTCATGCTGGAACTTCATAATGTCTTGCCTAAAAGCAATTTTCTGTTCTCTAGTGCGAATATTGTTCTCTGGTTGGGAGACGGTGAAGGAGCCAAAGAGGGACTAATTTATTATTAATATGATAAAATTTGATCTCTAAATTAATGGAGGCCTGCAGATTGTTATGCAATCTATATTATATGTATGTTGTACAAATACTTATTTTTGGCTTTCCTATCCTCTTATTTTAGTCTTTGAGGGAGCTAATCACAGAAGTTCTCCTTGTGGAGAACATCTTTTGTAATTTGATGCGCGTGGCGAAAACAAACTTCAGTCACTGACCAAATCTATGTCAGTTAATTCCTAAGCCTCTTTTTCCCCAAATCCCAAATGCGTTATCAGAGATGTTTGTGCATTTGGTAGAATGTCTTCTTATCAGAACCTTTTTTCGCATCAACCTGGGTTCTACTCTAAAAAATATCAGAAATCCAGCGTTGATCATAGCACTCTTTTTCGACATTTGTCGTGATGGTTGCTTATATGATCAGCAAGATTTTCTCTAGATTTGGTTTTATTCATGTTTTTTTTTCTTTTTTTTTCTCTATTTTTTTTTTCCGACAGAGAAACGATTTAGCTCCTACTTCGTTTTAACGAAGTTACTATTGAAAACGCATGTAGTTCTATTCCACAAAAACACGTAAACATATTAATTTAGTTTCGATAATTCCATATCAATTTGCTGCAAAAATTCTTATCAGAATATTGAAATAATCACTCATTGCTTGGATGAAGGCTTTAGATGCCACGTCACCATTTATTGGCAATGGTCGATATTGTACTGGTGATGCTCTTCAACCTCACAAATTGCCCTATAACTTAGTGATGAGGTCCCTCGACTTTCATTTGTATTTTATCAAAAAGATGACTACACTTTCTCATTTCATTTCTTTTTCCTGACCTCCTAGCATTTACAGCCCAACGACTTTCAAGCAATTTTTTAACCTCTTCAACCTCCACGATCCTCTTCCGCAGAAAAAGGGGGAAAAAGTAACTTGTACTTCGAATACAACCTTCAAACATTGGAAATGAAAAATTCACTAAATGATGTCAAAAACACAGCCGATCGTTCAAAGAATCAACCCATGCAGAACACTTGCCTACCATTGCGAAGCACACCGTCTAAAGAAGAAAGTTCCCCCCAGCTTTTTTATGTGCCAGAAAACACATGGCAGCTGAGACCATAGTGTTGTTCAGTCTTCATGGGGCCAAACATGTAAATCCCAATTATATAACAGTAGACTTCTTAAGAACTTATTAAAAAACATTGGCAGCAACAAAAACATATTAAATATGTAACTTTCTTCGCATCTGATAAAGCACAAGCAGAACTCTTAATAACTAACAAGTCTCCTGCCCTTTTTTCACTTTTAACAAATATAAAATCTGATCGGATATTTAAATATCAACTGCCAATCCGAAACTGCCTGATTCAACCAACAATATCACTCAAATACCTTTTACTTTTCATTTCTTGACATGTGCCTATCCAGTAACCAGTATCATCACAAGTCATTCAGAGGACCATAAGCTAGCAACAATTCTCCAAGCAAAGATTCAGATGGATCATCTTAAAAACAGCATTATGAGAAAAAGAACCAGCAGCTCATACCACTGATTGTGATTCCTTGCAAAGAAAGGTCGGATTCTTTAACTGTCAACTAAAGAAGCTTTGAATCCCTCAAGCAAAGATGTTTAATAGGAAATCTTTCAGAGATCAAAGAAACTTGGTCCAAAAAATTGAGATTTCAAAATGCGTGCACACTGACAATCACCTATAGGCATTTCTAGTTAAAAAGGAACAATTCATCTTCACTTGTATTCTCAACATTACATGTTGACTGAAGCAGAGAGATTGCAACATTATAATAAGCTACATCAGGAGCCATATGTAAGTCAGGGGAACTTATATATATTTCCCTGGACAGAAGACAAAAAGAGATGTAACTTGCAGAGCTAATAACTCAACCATCAAAATCAACTACACCATAAACAAGGGACAAGCTCTAACAGATTTTTATTTTAATTTTTTTTTAAATAAAGAAGTTAATAGTTATATATAGAAATCTACCTCGGAGGATCTCTCCCTGTTTTAATGATGAAGCAGCTAGTCAAAGAAACAGGAACTCTGGAAAAGTTCTGTTCAGGCTGAATCCTCCACCCCTTATAGAGAGCATTTTGTAGTACCTAGTATATAAAAAAAAGTTCCACTTCCTACTCCAATTTCCAGAGTAAATAGAAGGGACATGAGAAGCTAACCAAACCAAAGCCAACGCCAATGGCTCAATTACATTCCAATGGCTGTCCATTAACCCAAAAACTTAATACCCAAGTCAGAAAACATTTAACAATAAAAGCCCAAACTCCATAATATAGATTCTAACAGTTTCTCTCTAAATATTCCTGTAATTCCTAAAAAGAAGAACTCATTAAGTTACAGAACACAGTTGAGATTCTTGCATCATGAAGCACATAGAAAGCTGCATAACAGAGCTGCAAATGCCAACCAGCAAAACAATAGAAATGACTTCAGTTAGTCTGCATTGCTTCTGAATGATACTTCTCTAGATCAGCATCAAGATCTTCTGCAGATAACTTTTCACCATGGCCCCTTCCACGTCCACGGCCCCTTCCAAATCCGCGGCCACCGCCATTGCCACCACGTGATCTCCCCATTGTGCTACCTCTTCCTTGTCCCCTAATGAGGAAAAAAAGAAGAAAAAAACTCAGTAATAATATGAGAGAACCAAAGAGAGAAACTTTGCAGACATTAGCTAATAACAATATGCTATCTTATGGACATGAACTGAGAAAAGACTTTAAGCATGCATGCAAAACCAATGCTCAATATCTAATGCATTGCTGTGATCCAAATTTTTTCTCAGCATAAAACATGGTCTAATCAACCCAAGCTCATAACGAAGTTGTAGCAATTTTTTCCTTCAAGGGAAATTTCTTTCGTTCCAAGACCAAATATATTATATATGCGGACACCATTTATACAATGATACCAGCCATAAACTTTCCAAGATAGCAGAATATAGCAAGATCTTTCACAAAAAATAAATGGTCAAAGAACAAAATCAAAATCTTGAGGAAAGTTTTGCCAAGAT
>CM042911.1:8509500-8674500 GCA_023653625.1 Triadica sebifera | reverse complement strand
AATTATGCTCGGAGGCGCTATCAACATAATCAAATCTGCAAGCATTTGGCAGATAATCATGGTTGAAGAGAGATGCCTTAGGTAGATACCATAGGCTTGGACTGATCTTTTCTTCATTGAAACCAAAAGGTTCCATTAAGCCGAAGGCATTGAGCTTGTCCTTAGCAAGTAGCACTGAAGAAAGTTCCACAAAAAAGGGAAATCCTACAATTAAAGGAGGGGGCAGAGGGACGAAATGAACGAGTGCAAAAATTGAGCAGCTTCATCCTCTCCACGACCTTCAAGAGAAAATAAAATCTGGAAATTGTAAGGTGAGATAAAGGCGAGATTTTAGGTGACAATGAGGAAACGAGCTTGAACCTGCCTCTCTAGAGACTGAAATGGCATATGAGAGAAAGTGAGATGGTGAGGATGCACATGAGAGAAAAGTGAAGATGGTAGATAATTTCTTGAGAGAAAAGTGAAGATGGTAGATAATTTCTTGAGAGATAAGTGTTATGTGGGAGAGAGAGAATTATTTAATTATATATAAGATAGAGACAAGTGTCATCTCAATAATTTTTAACGCTATTATCATCAGAAACTTAAATTCACTAACAGTGTAAATCACATAACCTTTTTGCAATGAAAAAACTCAGCACTTAAAATTGCAAAAGTGTAAAACCACAATGAGATTTTTTTGCACTTTTCCAAATTACAATATAATATTTATTGATGCAATTACTTATTTTATTAAATTAAAAATCGTATTAATAGTAAGAGTAAAAAAATATTATTCAATGAATAAAAATTTTCAAAGAAGTATACAACTAAATAAAAAATAATTCAAAATCCATTACTACTTTATGTATAATAATAATTTAGTATAAAAGTAATTTAATCTTTGTATTTAAAAAAAATCCAATTGTTTAAATAAAACTTCAAAATAGAATTTTTGAATCAACAATTATTTGAAATTTCAAACAGTTATCTGTTTAGAAAAGCTTACCAAATACTTATGGATTAGTTGTTGGGTAAAAAAAACTATTAACTGCCCCAACAGTTGAACCAAACATATTTTTTTGTGCGACAATTTATAATTGATAATTGATATTATTTTCTATTAATATATTAAAATATTATTGTAATTTCAAAGATTTATTTAGTTAGTATTTAGATTTTGATAAAAAAAAACCAAAACTCGATTTATTGATAATTATCATAAAGATGAAATATCTTTTCTATTTATCTTTTTCTATAGAATTTTAGAATTTATTAGAATTTATTGTAATAAATTTTAAATTTTAAATTATCTTTTTATAATTAAATATTCAATTCAAATGAAATGTTTTACGTATTGATATCAGAATAGTAGTTGGATTTATATAAAATATTATCCATATGAAATCAAAATATAACTTATCCATATGATTTGAATTTTAAACACTTCCTCACAAGGTATTATTATTATTATTATTATTATTATTATTAAATTTTAATATTTAATTTCTCGAAGAAATTATTAATGTAAATTATACTTATAAAAAAATAGAGAAAATTATATCATTTCTCCCATTTTGTATTGTTTTATCAAAAATATTCTCTTAACTTTAAAATTTTTGTTTTTACACATTTTTATAGATAATTTATCTTAATTTTGTTTTCAAAAATACATATTTTTTATATTTTTATATTTTAAGAATATGTTGTTTAGCAACATTCAATCACCATTACTGCTTATAAGACATCATTCACATCCTTTTAACTACAAGTTGCACACACTTTCTCTGCTGGTAGTTGATCCCCGTCGACGTAACATCTTCAATATCCCCACTAATTTGGACATTCACACATCTTGAGAGTGAGTATGGTGATAGTGACGATAATTTTTGTTGTACTTAAGGATGAAGAGATGGCGTCAATGGGTTTGAAAAACGAGCGATAATCGTCTAACCCTTGTTATCAAAGAGAAAAACCATGTTTGCTTTTAATTCAACTAATATTTTTTCTAACCAAAATCTTGGATATGCATTTTGGTTTAAATTTCTTTTATTGTTTATTTGCAATATATCTAGGAAATTTAGGACTTGTTAGCAGTAAAGATACATAATCAAACGATTAGTTTGTTATCTTGATCTATGAATTTCTTGTATGTATTGCTAATTTATTTATAGTGCCTTAGAAGAGATTTGACAAAAAATATGTCCTATGTATCCTTAGTATGGAAATGTTTCTAATGAGTGTGCATAGAAAACTATGTTAAAATACTAATAGTAAATTCAAAGGAGTTGTTTCATGTTTTCCTAAAACTTAGTTTCTTTATAAATTAGTTTTTTTTATACACTTGAGAGTTGACAAGCTGGTTGTTCCTTGTCTATTGCTGATAGTATCATGCTTGTAATGTAGGGTCTAGATGTTAATATGGATGCGAGGTTGTTAATTAACAATGAGTTAATTTTTTAGGAGAAAGATAAAAAAACAAAAGAGAATGAATCTGCAGGTGATTTACATTCGTGAAGAATAGGCCACGGCCGTGAATAAGGCGTTTCACACTTTGCAAGTTTAAGTAACGACTTGATTCATACATGTGAATAATGATTTACGCCCATGAATCGCGAAATATAAAAATAAACAACCTTTTGTCTTTCTCTATTTTTGAGATAACAAACCATATTTTCCTTTACCCCTCAAAAGACCAGAGATCCTTGTACACATCCCTTATCCAAACTCACCAAAATCAAATGGTTAACAACTAATCTAGTGAGAAAAATTAAAGAAAAAGGAAGATTAGTTGGGAAAATAGTTTGGAGAGAAAGTAGAGTGGAGCTTGGTGTGGGGATTTCAAGATCCCAACCATTATAACACTTAGAATCGAGTAAGTAACTCTTTCCTTCCTCTCAATCTTCCTTTGATAGTATCTTTTTCGTGGGTTTGAGGTTGGGCAAGGTTAACCTAGGGTTTGGATCAGAAAAATCTTTTTTTTTTTTTTTTATATTTTGTTGAGAGATGTTAGAGAATTGCTTTAAAAGCAATCACCATTAGCATTTATTGTATAAATTTATTTGATTAATAAAAAATATTTTTATTAATTTAATATTCATTTGATATATGAATTGATAATGATCTTAAATTAATTAATGAAATTTTTTATACATAACATAACATTAAGTAAATTATGATGACATCATGAAATTGCATGCATAATGTCAAGACACCTAAATGTCCTTCTAGACTTTCCTATCGGAAATGGCTTTTTACATTGTTTCCCATGAACACACCCTTCACAAAAATCTAAAGACTCAATTTTAGGCAACCTAAACACTTTTCCTTTTGACTTAACAATTTTAAACATTTTACGTTCAAATGCCCATACCGTAAATGCCACAATCTAGACTCATTATTTTATTTAACAACAAAGGCTTGATTTTTAACACTAGAAACTTCAAGTGGAAAAATTTTATTAGGTGCTATTTGAACATCAGCAATAATTTAATATGATATTTTTTTTTTTATCTCTAATCACATAAGACACATCATCAAAAAATGATAAAATACCTAGTGGCCATAAGCTGCTCAATGCTCAATAAGTTTTGGGATAAAGTAGGAACAAAATAGACATTGTAAAAGAGCTTTGTGTTACCGTGACTAATGTTTATTGCCACTATGCCTTTGCCCTCAAGTTGCATTTGCTTGTCATCACCAAGTCTGACTTTCACCTTGTATGATTCATCCAATTCCTTAAGTAAAGATTTTATTCGGGTCATACGATTGGAATAGGCCCTTTTCCAGAAACCAAATGTCATTTGAAGCTTTAGTGTCATCTTGATAGGTCATGAATAAGTTGATCTCCTCTTCTTCTTCAACATAATTTTCTTGCTTTTCCCGTTTCCAGCTTTCAACTTTTACATGTCCATATTTTTTGCAGTAGTAACATTGAACACCACTCTTTTTGCCTTTTTACTTGTCATTGAATGACCTATATACGTTCACCTTGCTCACCATTTCATCCTTTACCTCTACCTAGACCACTTCTGCCATGGTGTCTTCCTTTTCCACCTTAACCCACTGCATTTTTTGGATCATTCTTATAATAAGAGGACTCCCCCTTCACCTGAAATACTTTCTCTTCAACTTTTTCAACTGACATGTTCAACCTAGCTTCATGAGCTTGCAAAGAACCCATAATGTTTATCAAAAGAGAAAATAGACAAGTCTTTTGACTCCTCTATTGCAACAACTACATGATCAAATTTTAGAGTCAAACTTCTCAGTACTTTTGCAACTACAATTACATTAGAAACTTCCTTTCCGTAGGATTTCATTTGATTAACAATAGCAGATGCTCTAGAAAGGAAATCTTGCACTAACTCCCCACTTTTCATATTCAAGGTTTCAAAATCATGACGAAGAGACTAAAGTTTTACCGTGATTACCTTCGAAAAGCCTTGAAAAGCCATCTGCAATGTTGTCCAAGCTTCTTTAGTAGTGGCCGTTGCTGCAATTTTTTAGAAGACTAACTCATGAACTGTTTGTTGAATAAAGAATAATGCTTTGGAATCCTTTTTCTTATTCTCTTTCAGCTTGGCCTCTTCATCCGAATCAGGATAGCCATTTCCACCAAGTCTGGTAGATCTCGAAACCTCAACAAAGTCTTCATCTTGATGCTCCATAATTCATAGCATTCTCCTTTGAAGACATGTATTATTGATTGGAAAATGCTCATGACATTATCGTTTGTCACCATGAGATTCACGCCCAATAATGACCGAAAGAGGCTCAGATATCATAATAGTGAGAGAAGAGCACTTTGGTTTAATTAGAACTCTCAACTTATGCAACACAAATTCCAGAACACGGAAAAATGAGTAAATAACTCATAAAGGAATTTTAACAAATAGGTAGTAAGCACAAGTAAAATGCTGGAACTTGAACACAACAAATGATTTTATTCAAGCCTTTAAATAGAACTTACAAGAAAATGGAAAGCAACAAAATAGGAGAACTAAGTGACACTAAATTAAAGTACTCCCACTACTAATAACCAACCAAAAGTAAAAGAAAAATATCTAATAAATTTATAAACTTAGTCAAAATGCATATCTGTCATATTTGATTCAATCTCCAATTATAGGTAGAAAGAGATGTGCATATTAAAGAAGAAGCAAAGGCAAAATCAGGTTAAAAAGGTAAAGCGTTACAAAAAAAAAAAAATTGTATTTTTTAAATAAGAAATTTTAAAAAAATGTATTTTTTAAATAGAGTAAAAAATGATTATTTTTGTATATACTATCTATTTTTTATAGTATTTGTCTTTTTCCAAAAAAATATTCAAAATTAAATAATTCTATTCTTTTTATTTACGCGGGTCTCTGGAAGCGCAATAATACTAATATTTTTTTTTGGTGTAAAACCATAAGTATCCTCAGTCTATATGTTAACGGGTTGAAACTAATCCTATTCGTGCTGAGTATGATCCCGAAAGACGACAAAACACTCACTCAAAAATTTTAAGATAGCTGCATATCCAAATTTCGAACTCGAGATCTATGGTTAAACTGGAAGAGTTTTGTGTCAATTTATCTACGCCATCTTGGATACAACTAGTATTTTAAATATAAGCAAGATATATAAAAAATGCATGGAAGTCGATAATCTTGGAGTAGGATAGCATTTTGTTGTAATAAGCAGCTATATCTTATGGATAAGGAGATTCACACCATGTTCAGGTTCCAAAAGTAAATCAAATTTAGGGGAGTGGCAATAATGAGGAGATAGTGTGAGCTTGAAATTTGATAGTATCATAGCAAACAACAGCTTAAGGGAAGCCATGGTTAAGTGTTGTCCAGGACATACTCTGCCTCCCACTCCAAAAGGTATATATGCATAGGTAGATTTGCATGCTCCTGAAACTCCATTAACAAATCACCCAGGATTGAATGTGTCAGCATCTTCTCCCCCATAGCCCAGGGTCACGGTGTAATTCCATTATGAATACCCAAATGCCGACGCCTTTTGGAACCTTAATGCCGCCGAGCTTCACATCTTTGAACGCCTGCTTTGTTACCCCTGCTCCTCACGGATAAAGCCGCAAAACCTCTTGAATTACCATTTTAAGCTATTGCACAAATGGATTAATTAATTTCTAATTGTATATAAACAATTAAAACTTGTTTTCTTTTTTTCAATATTTGATCAAATGCAGTTATACCACTTTCATCTTGCCAAGCATGTTGTAATCTGAGAGATGATGGCCTCCGCAAGCCTCTAGAACATCCGAACGAGCAAGATCTTACCATTCAGGATTGGAAGGCAACAGCATTAGGCCCCAAATTGCTGCAATAACAGTGGCCTCGCTGTTCTGTTAATGGACTAATTCTTCATGATTCTTGGAAGCTTCCAAGATCACCTGTAACATGTCCTGAGGTCTAGATCCAAAGCATTTTTTAGCTATGTCCATAAAATCCCATGAATCTTTCTTTGCCAATTTTTGTGCCTCTATTTAATTTGGTGGGAAGAAATCTGATTCTTGCACAAAACAATGAGTTTAAGTGAGCATGCAAGGATATATATATATATATATATATATATATATATATATATATATATATATATATATATATATAACTCAAAAAGAATTAACGAGAACACGCCTCAAGAAGGGAATTCCAAGTATCCTTGTCGAACCGCTGGCTTTTATAAGAGCTTTACACATGGAGAATATTTGAATTCCTTTATAATGATCTATTCCAAATAGCATTTTTTATGCAATAGAAGAGGCAAAGCTTCTCACTTGGTCATCTACTATATATGATATCAGCTACCCCACCCTCAGTTTCAATAATCTTTTCCCATGGTCTAACTAGTGTGATGCCAGACTCTACCAAAAGGTTCAACATACCCTACAAAAAGTATTAATTATTAAAAATTTACAAATATTCAACACCAAAGATGACCTAGAACCTTGAAGAAAATTGCATAATCTTATATTTACCTTGATCTTGTCCGCGTATAGGTGAGCACTTAATAAAGCTCCTAGTTCCTTTTGTAAGTAAATAGATTTACCCAAGTCCAGTGATCTGAAAAGATCTAATTCATTCACTATTTGAGGATTTGTCACGTATAACAATTGCTCTCCCCCTCCCCACCCCAAAAGTCTAATTAAATTTGAACAAGTGACCTGTAAAAATTCCAATTAAGTTTCTATTTAGAATAGCTTAATATTCTAGCAAAATGAATGAATAAACTGAAAGATGTACTAATTATGAGGATGAATGAAATTAACAAAAATTTGGGGCATGCAGTAGCATTTTAGCATTTATTATAATTTTAAACTCTAAGCCAATGTTTAGTATAAATAGATTTCACATGATTGGTAGAATTTATATGCAATTTTTTTTTTTATAAAAATAATATATTTAACATAATTTTTTGCATCCATATAAAAGTGGAAATAAAGTGGGAGAGTAAACTTCATGACTAGAAATCTAGTACTTTTGCATTGGAATCATGAATTTATTCATTTATTCAGTTTTGGTGTAAAAAATCTATGACTCTGACTAACTAACCTTCTATTCATATATTTATAACTATTAACCTTCTATTACTGTAAACAATTAATAATGTGCGGTAAAGTATCATCTAAAATAAATATATTGACAAAATAACTCTTGCAGTTAAAGGGAATATATATATATATATATATACATATATATACCTACCATAATTCTTCGTCCACTTCTTGAAATATGGAAAGATAGTTACGCAACCATCTATGTTTGGAGATGCAGAATTTTGATCAATCATTCGCTTGATTTCTGGTATGTTTCCCTATATAAAAGAAGGTGGAGGACCTCTTATCCCTTGCTTTTAATTAAGCTTTAGTTCAGAAATTTCAGGCTTCCACCAGAAAATATAATAAACCCATATTAATAAGCTCAACACCAATAGAAAAAAAGGCAACAACACGGCGATATAATATCAAATTTGATATAATAGAGGTTTGCTACAAAAACGATTTATTGGAGAAGTGTTTGCAGGGATGAGGGAGAATAATAGAGACTCATTTTTAGTGGTAGTTGTTGATAGTGAAGAAAAAAAAGAACAATGAACTCATTGATTATATTAAACACGTTCACTTGTGATTGGCCTAGCACGTAAGTCGAGCTACATGATTCGCTCTTATTAGCATGGCCAAAAAGGTAGAGAATAATGCTTCACTACACTTCATAGAAAAATTAGGACAGAGACGGCACAAACATGCAATTCGAGTTTCATACAATCAAACATGCAATCATTAGTTTACTTTTCTAAATTGGGTTTCACCTCTTTCTTTCTTTCTTTTTCTTGAATTACTAGATCAAAATGTTTGATAATTCGCAATTTGTCATTTTCTATTCTTCCTTTTTTCTTTACTATTTGCAACAGCATGGATCTTAGTTGATTGTTGATTAATAAATTTGTTGGATTATAATTAAAGTACTTTTCTTAGGATAATTCTTGACTATACGATGTGTGATACATGAATTATCTATAGCCATTCTGACCATATGGATTCTACATGAAATCCATGTCTTATATGTGGAATCCACTTAATCGGACAACTATGGATATATCACTACCAGAAAAATATTGAAAAGCTAGGGATTTTGGGAACGGATTATATCCGTCCCTACATAGTGATGGATTAGTGTCGGAATGTGAAAAAATTAAATAATTTAAATTTTAAAAAATCATGATGGATAACCAACAGATTTTGTGACGGATTTTGTTCATCGCTAAAGTCAGTTGCAAAATCTAGCGGCAAAAATGGGCGCTATGCTTAGAATTGCGAGAGACTAGTGACCAAAAGTTAGCGATAAAAAGAAATCTGTCAACAGTTTGATTTTATTTAGCGACGATTTTGATAGTGATGCACTCGGTTGATTAGGAGTTTGATAATTATTCATATTTCACAATTTAGTTTATGAACTAGAATTACTATTCTATTTTTATTTCATCGTTTGGTTCGTAAGTACTGTTATGTTGGATAAGTAGATTTAAATGTATAATAAATAATTTTCTAAGATTTTTAAAAAGCATCTATTAATCATAAAAAAATTAAAAAACAAACATATAATTAAATAAATTTCATATAATTTATGGTTGATAATTGATTAAATAGTTATTTAAAAAAACCACTCACATTAATTCCCAAAGCTGAGCTCCTCCCATGCATGTGATCTTTCTCTTTATTTTTTTTATTGCCTTTTATTAACAATCACTACCATATAAAGGATCTATTGCGGTACTTAAATTCTGATGCATAATGTACAAAAAATATTGCATAAGACCTATTATAACAGAACGTTAGCCACTATCTGTCCCAATTACAATAGATTAATGTAACGCTTTACTTCAACTAATACAACCGTATGAAAAGTATTGTGTAAAATATTTCAAAGATCATCTCTTTTGCAACGGTCATTTAGAATGTATTGCAATGTTTTTACATACAAAAATATGCAACGATTTTTTAAACTGGTTTGCATTTGCAACACTTTTCAAAATATATTGCAACATTTTTATATATAGATTCTACAACATTTTTTTGCTCATATTACAGTTGTTTGTTATATATATATTGCAATGGTTTTTATAGTATGCGACCGTTACAATTTGTAATAGATTTTTTGCGATGGATTTTTAGCAACCAAAATTTTGTCACTAATCCCTTGATTTTGTTTTTCGTTTATAATAATTTTTCAAATTTAAATTTCAATTGGATGAAATAAAAACAATTTTTTAAATTGAGTCATAAAATAAATATTAAAAATGTTTATTAACACTTATATAGTTAATAATAGTAAAGTTACTTCGTTCAATAAATCTTGTAAAATATGCTATCAAGTCCTAAATAAAACTATTCGAGGTTAGAACAGTGACAATACAAATTGGCAAATAAACATCTGTGATCACAGTTCCATCCACAAGTATTGTATGAATTCTTTCCACAACCTACACAATAAATTACACTTGTCAGCATATCTAATTAAGCATCAAAACAACATATACAAACATGATCATTAAGTTCACCCAAAATAATTACTAGAAATGAATAGAATAGCGACGGAATTTAGCGATGGATTGACATCCGTAGCAGTTAGCTTCGGATCAGCGACGGATCAACGAGTGAAATTAAAAAACAAAATTAATAAAAAATAGCGTAAAAAATAGCGACATATTAGCGAGAAAAATTTGCTAAAGATTATAACCGTAGCTAAATGTTGTAGTTAATATGGAGGGAAAATATGACACTAGAAATTTGCGACAGATTAGCGACGAATTTGCGACAACCAATTAGCGACGAATATAAATCATCACAAAATTGATAGAATAGTGACAGAATTATATTTGTCACAAAGGTTGCTATAGAAATATCGTCGTTAAATCAAATGATAGTTACATAAATATTTAGCGACGGACAGAAACCTTACGTTGGTGACGATATTTAGCGATGAAATTTTCCGTCGCTAAAAATTAAAGGAACGACGCCGTTTATTTCTCATGAAACGGCGTCGTTTTGTCTGGGTTGGTTATAACCCTCAAACCCAAAAAATTTTCCTCCCCTGCATGCTTTTTCCCCCCCTTCCCAGCCGGCTTCGATCCTCTCGCCCAAACTCCCACTTCCACCGTCGCACAACGTCTTCCTCTGCTCTGGTCGTGCTCCTCTTTGGCTCTGATCCTCTCTCTCCTCTGCTCCGGTCCTCTACTGTCTCCCTGTCGATCCGGTCAGCTGCTGCAACTTCTTTGCTCCGATCTCCTCCTAACGGCTGCTGCCTCCCTGCCTCGATCGGCTCAAGCTCCGGTCCTCTCCCTCCTCTGCTCCCGGTCTTGGTCACCTCCCATGTAGCTGCTGTGTTTTTTTTTATATGCAAATTTTTTTATTTTACTTGTTTGTATGTTTTATTAATTTAATTTTGTAATGTTGGAGCATATTATTAATTAATTATATGAATAAGTTACATACATATTTATAAAAGTAATATAATGCTAGGACATAATATAGATAATTTAGGCAAAAAATTATAAAATAGCTAAATTTAATTACTAAGTTTAATAAAATACCTATTTAGCTATTAAGTTTGATTAAAATTATAAAATAGCTAAAGTTAATTACTAAGTTTAATAAAATAGCTATTTAGCTAATCAGTTCGATTAAAAATTATAAAATAGATAAATTAATTACTAAGTTTAATAAAATAGCTATTTAGCGGTAAAGTTTGATTAAAATTATAAAATAATTTAATTTATTTACTAAGTTTAATAAAATACATTAATTACTAAATTTAATAAAATACTTTAATTACTAAGTTTCATAAAATAAGTTTAATAAAATAGTTTAATTACTAAGTTTAATAAAAATAATTTAATTACTAAGTTTAATAAAAAAACTATTTAGCTATTAGGTTTGATTAAAATTATAAATTGCTTAGTTTATTTACTAAGTTGAATAACAAGAATTTTTAATAAAAATTCTTAATTATGCTTTATATTCTGTAATTAAAAAAATCATATTTTATGTTGCTAATTTGATTTGTTTAAAAAAAATATGATAGCTAATTGGATTTTTGAATGCTAATTGAAATATGATAAAATTTTGTTTAGTTTTGATTTAAAAAAAATAGTATTTTATAAAAATGTAGAAATTGAATCAAATAAATTGGGAAAAGAGACATTAGATTTTTGTTTTGTGCAATGCCCAATAACAACAATAAGAGACATTGTAAATGGTTCCATCCATTTTGAAGAAAATGAAAAAGCTAAAACAAAAAATAATCTACTCATCTTCTTGTGTCTATGATTTTATTCATCTTTATTGTAAATCTTTTTTGTTTTTACTATTTTATTATCTTTTTAAGAATAATTTCAATTGAAATTCAAAAAAAAAAAACTTAATCATATGTTATGAAATTGTGGTTTTATTATACAATATACTTACCAATTATTAAAATTATATATTTAATTCTAATAAGTGATAAATGACAGTATATATGGGATTTTAGATTGACTAGTTTACGATCAATACCAATTTTATAAATTCTAATTGGGAACTTAGAATGTTAAATAATAGATTCGTATGTGTTACGAGCTAATATGTATTTATATAATATTAGTACATTCATGATTTTATCGTTCGGTTGAAAGAATAGCTAAGTTGCTCTAAAGCTATATTAGTATAACTTGAAATCTTTATGAAAGTTAATAGCAATAGTTATAATATTAAACTATTTTATAGTTTTATTTCATTATGATTTATCAATTACAATTTCATATTTCAAATTGATTTGAATGTTTTCCTTAATTTAATAAAGGTAATAAAAAATGAGACCAGATCGTGAATAAATGTATAAACGGTTGAAAGATAGACTTTTGAACCCAGAGTTTATGACTGGTATGAGATAATTCATAGAATTTGCATGCAGTCACCCGGAAATGATGGACAATGATAGGATAAGATGTCCATGTTTTCATCGCAAGTGTCAGAATCTCATGTTTCATAACATGGATACAGTTAAGTTACATTTGTATAGAAACGGTTTTGTACCGGATTATTATTATTGGACTTTGCACGGGGAACAAACAGTTTTAAGTAACTTAAATAGCAATGTCACAAATATGAGCGAAAGTTTTGCTGCATTTGATTATGCAGAATCATTCAGTCGGTACCATTCCATGGTTATGGATGCTGTTGGTAAAACATTCAATGAAAATTATATGGAAGAAACACCGAATCCAAATTTCCAAAATTTTTATGATATGCTCTGCAGATGAGGACTTGTACCTTGGATGTATAAGTCATTCACAGTTATCATTAGTTGCTTAATTAATGCACATGAAATCAGAACACCATATGTCTGAACGTAATTTTGATGACATGGTTCGATTAATGAAAGAGATTACTCCTGAAGGAAGTCTGATACTTAAAAACTTCTATAAAACAAAGCAGTTAGTACAGGGAATGGGTCTTCTAGTTGAAAAAATTGACTATTATAAAAATAGCTGCATGATATACTGGAGTGAAGATAATATTTTGACTAGTTGTAAGTTTTGTGGTCATCCTTGATACAAAAGGCAACATCATGGTAGCAGAACAGTTACTCCTGAAAAGAAGATGTATTACTTTCTCTCACTCCTAGATTGCAAAGATTGTTTGCATCCAATGTCACAGCAGCAAAAATGAGGTGGCATGCTGAGCATGAAATTGAAGATGGGGTTATGATCCACCCATCTGATTCCCCTGCATGGCAACATTTTAATGATACCCATCCAGAATTCGCATCAGAGACTCGAAATATTTGATTAGGTCTTTCCACTGTTGGTTTTCAACCATTTGGACAATCTGGACAACAATATTCTTCTTAGCCAGTCATTGTGACTCCATACAATTTACCACCTTGGTTGTGAATGAAGGACGCTTACATGTTCTTAATGATATTGATTATAGGGCCAACTAACCCTAAGGATAAGTTGGATGTTTACTTACAACCATTGATATCAGAACTTAATCATCTATGGTTTGATGGTGTGCAGACTTATGATATTTCGATAAAACAAAATTTTTAAATGCATGCTGCTCTTATATGGACAATTAGTGACTTTCCTGCATATGCAATGCTGTCTGAGTGGAGTACTGCTGGAAGGTTAGTTTTTCCTTATTGTATGAATCATATTGATGCTTTTACTCTTTTAGAGAGTAGAAAACAATCTTGGTTTGACAACCACCATAAGTTCTTACCTGAAGACCATCCATTCCAACGAAACAAAATATCATTCATGAAGAATAAGATAGTGACTAAAAAAGCACCCCATATTAGATCTAAAAGTGAAATATTATTTGAAATTGATCAGATGGATTTGAAGAAGGTAACAGAACAAGATGTCGAGATAACTAATGGCCCTATTTGCAAGCAATGTGGTTGGCGGAAAAAAAGTATCTTTTGGGATTTGCCTTATTGGAGTACCCTTCTCATTTGACATAACTTAGATGTTATGCATATTGAGAAAAATGTATTTGATAATATTTTTAACACTGTAATGAATGTTGTTGGGAAAACAAAAGATACATCTAAATCTCGAAAGAAATTGAATGCATACTGTCGCCGGCCAGAATTGGAACGAGATTCTATAAGGGGAAAATATCCTAAAGCTTGTTACACCCTAGATAATCAATCAAAATCAGTCGTGTGTGAATGACTAAGAAAGTTGAGATTTCCCGATGGTTATGTGTCAAATATGGCTAGATGTGTTGATATGAGGAAACTTAAATTGTTTGGGATGAAAAGCCATGATTGTCATTTGTTTATGCAGCGTTTAATACCTATTGCATTTCATGAACTACTTCCAAATAATATTTGGAAGACATTAACAGAATTAAGCTTATTCTTTAAGGATTTAACATATGGTGTTATAACCAATGATGACATGACACAGATTGAAGAAGAGATTCCTATTATTCTCTGTAAGCTTGAGCGTATATTCCCTCCAATCTTATTTGATTCAATGGAACATCTACCAGTGCACTTACCATATGAAGCAAGAATAGCAGGTCTAGTGCAATACCAATGGATGTATCCTTTTGAGAGGTAATATAAAAGAACTTAATAATAATGCATATCAAATTTAATGGTGTTAGATTTACCATACTTATATATTTAATATCTTAGGTACTTTCGACGATTGAAAAACAATGTCCGAAATAAAGCTAGAGTTGAAGGTTCAATATTTAATGCTTATTTGGTGGAAGAAGCTTCATTGTTTTGTTCTTACTATTTTAAGGATCATGTTAATACAAGGCACTGAAAAGTGTCACGCAATAATGACGGTGGTCAATATAGGTTACAAGAATATGAAGGCAACTTATCCATATTCACACAGTCAGGCCGAGCCCTTGGAAAGAGTAAATCTTGATTTTTTACAGAGGAAAAATATGTTGCTGCACAATCATACATTCTTCTTAATTGCATTGAAGTTGCACCTTTTATTAAGTAAGTCTTAAACTCCTAATAAATTTTAACTTTTTCATTTGAGCATTGGGTAAATTATAAAATTTAATTATTATTGTTATTCTTTTTGTTGTATCTTGAAGAATTTATATTGATGAGCTGAAGCAAATTCTAGTGAACATTTCTACTCAAGAAATTGATGTTAAACTTGAAAAAGAATTCCTAATTTGGTTTAATAAACATGTGAGTACTGTTTTTCTTTCAAACATTTTTTTTATTTACAATTAACAAGAATTCTACTTAGCTATGTTAGCTTATACAATTGATGACATTTTTTTTAGGCACACAATCCATCAAGCAACATATCCAATCAGTTCATAAAGGACTTAGCAAAAGGTTCATTACCTAAAATTATGTCTTACTCGGGATATTATGTGAATGGATATAAATTTCACACTAAAGTGCATGGATCTGGTAAATCTACAATGAACAGTAGTGTATGCATAAAAGACTCAAATTATAGTGCAAATGAATGTGACTATTATGGTCGTTTGATTGAAGTTGTTCAGTTGGAGTACCCTGCATTACGAATTAAGAGAATTGTGTTATTTAAGTGTGAGTGGTTTGATCCAACGCCAAATTTAGGTACAAAAGTGCATCCACATTATAAGTTGGTCAAAATGAATCAAAAACGTAGATTTAACAAGTACGAGCCATTTGTTATGGCGGTTCAAGCTTGTCAGGCGAATTATATCACATATCCAACTATCAAACGTGAAAGAAGTGAGTGATTGGCTGTTTGCAAAAATAAAGCAAGGGCTAAATTTGAAATTCCACAAGCAACATCAAACAGTCAACTTTCCAATGTATCAACAGCATTCCAAGAAGATGACATTGATATTCATTTTATAGATATTGAAAATGATGAAAGTGATAATTTAGTTCGTTCAACATGTGCATTTATTGATATCGAAGAGGATAATGAAGAAAAAGAAGAGTCTGATCTTGAAAATAAATCACATGATGATGACGAAGAAACTGATATGGATGAGTGGAATTCTAACGATCATGATAGTGATTAGGTGTAATTGCTAAATGAAAGATGTTCTTATCTTTTTGAAATTATGTATTATTCATAAATATTTAATCATTAGAGATATGTTTGTAAATTGTTACATTTGTATTGCTTTTATTATTATTATTCTTTTTAAGTAGCAATTAATATTTGTGTTCATTGTAGCTTTTGATATTTTTTACTGTTATGGAGTGACTAATATGCAGATGGGTCGCACATCATCTGAAGATATATTACATGGTAAAGGCAGATGGCCTACAAAACGATGAGAGAGATCAAAAGATTAGAGTAATTTCTCAAATCGACCACCAATTCCACCACTATGTATACCACCATCACCACAATCATCTACACCATCGCAACCATCGCCACATTCATCAACACCATCACAATCATTGCTACAGTCATTGGCACAACCACAACAATCAACACCACCACCACAACCATTATCATCAACTCATCCATCAACAACTATGTCCATCTTAGGAGGTTCTACATCAGCATCTCCTATATCACAACCTACTACATCATCTCCTCCAGCTGCTTCAGCCTTACATTTATAATCTGAAGCATCAGTCGTTGAGTCAACTAATAATAGACGACAACTCAATCTAGATCCTATAAGGTAATATTATTATTATTATTTCTTGAAATCTTTTCATTAATGCATAATTGTTTGTTTTTTATGGAAAGTTTGTTTGTAATTTTTGCATAGTGGGAGTTTTCTTCAGTCTCATGTAGTTTCTGCGGCTATCACCCGTAGTTTTTTACTCCATTTGAGTGATAGAGGACATGTATGGAAGACTGTACCTGATGATGTCAGAGACTTCTATTGGCTTGAGTTTCAGGTAAAAAACATTTCTTTAAGTAAATAATGTGATTGGGTGAATGACTTTGTTAAAATGTATTTCTTGTGATTGATTGGTTGTTAAAGACTTTAAACTTCAAGTCAAGTTACTTATGATATAGGCAAAACTCTGCCAAAATTTCAGTTTGAACTTGAATATTTAATGTCTTTTGTGCTTAATTGGTTGATTGAGATATTTACTTCAGGTCAGGTTGCTTATGTTATAGACAAAACTCTGCCAAAATTTTATTTAATCTCTTTTGTTCTTAAAGAATATGTTAGAGGTCATGTAACTTAAGTCAAGTTACTTGTGTTATAGGCAAAACTCTGCCAAAATTTCAATTTAAACTTGAATATTTAATATCTTTTGTGCTTAATTGGTTGATTGATACATTATATTTCAGGTCAGGTTGCTTATGTTATAGACGAAACTCTGCCTAAATTTTATAAATTCTCTTTTGTGCTTCATCGGTTGTTAGAGGCCATGTAATTTAGGATAGGTTACTTGTATTTTAGACGAAACTCTGTCAAAATTTTAATTAGAAATTGAATATTTGATGTCTTTTGTGTTTCATTGGTTGCTTGAGACATTGTATTCTGCCATATATATATATATATATATATATATATATATATATATATATATATTCATTCATCTTAATTGGTTGTTGCAAGAACAAAATTTGTCTTATATGTTATTTTTTTATTTATATTTTAGAAGGAATTTACTTGGGATCCAGAACTTGAAATGATAGTCAAGCGTAAATGGTTACAACAGGCTGCTACACGTTATAATGATACTTTGAGCAAGTGGAGATCTTCTGGTAGTAAACCACCACGTGTTCCAGAGCAAGTTTGGATTACTTGGTAGAAAGAATGATCCACTTCTTAGTTCAAGAAAAAATCTACCATTGCCTCTAAAAACAGATTTACTGAGACGGGCGGCTTAGGTTTAGGTCTCTCACGACATACTGGAGGTTTTATATATATGGTTGAGTGTAGCATGCGGATGGTAAATTTATAATGATAACTTAATTTGAATTTAATATTCATTTATATATTTAGGTTGTAAAATATTTATTAATGTCTTTATTTTTATTTGCTTATGTATTATACTTGTAATTTTGTAGTTAATGTGTTTTTAATTTTATTTTATTCTTATGATCAGGCAAAAGAGTTAGGACGTGAACCAAATCCTATAGAACTCTTTGAGGCAACACACACTAGAAAGACTTCATCAGGAATTCAGTATGTAGATCAGCGGTCTAAAGTTATTGCAGTATGTATTTACTAAACTCATTAATTGTGCATATTTAAAATTTTATTTGCTTATTTTTCTATTAATCTTATGGAATTTATATTTTTTCTTCTAAAAATTTATATTGAAGAATCGGGTACAAGCCCTTAGAGAGATTGCTTCTCAACCAATTGAGGGATCTAAAGAGCTATGTGAACCAGATTTGAGGTAATTATTTTTAGAGGCTGCTAGTGGCCAGAAAAAATGGCGTGTATATGGAATGGGCATAAAGGCAATACATTTTTACACTGGTACCTCCTCATTTTACTCTACTGCCACATCACGAGATATTAGTACAGAGCAGCTGCATGCTAGTATTATGCAAGATATGCAGCAGAAGGTTCAAACTATGTTAAAGTCACAAAAGCAGCAAATGCGAGAACAGATGTGCGAAGAACTTCGAATTGAGCTTCAAGACGAGATGCGACAGTTGATACCAGAGATGATTAATTCTACCAACATTTCATCAACTCCATATAGTGATCCACCACAATCTGACAGGATGTAGGATATATATATATATATTGTAGTATTTTCAATTATTGAATATTTTTCATGTTGAACTAAAAAATTTTAATATTTATTTAATGAATCCAGCTAAAAAAAATTTCTGTTTCATTTAATTGAATTTTTAAATTGTAAAAATATTTAAATTAAAAAATTTAATATATAGAGTAAATGCCCAACAAACCTTAGCGAAATAGCGACGGACGTTGTCCGTAGCAAAATAGCGACGGACTCTGTCCGTAGCAACTAGCGATGGACATTGTCCATAGCAAAATAGAGACGTACAATGTTCATCGCTAAATAGCGAGATATTTTCTGTCGCCGATTGCTTTTGTCGTCATTACAATTCCTGCAATAGAATTAGTGATAGACATTTCGTCACTAATTCTGTCGCTAAACTTAGCGACAAAATAATAATTTGTAACTATTGGACTTGCGATAAGGTTTTCTGCGATAGATTAAATCCTTGGCAATGATGTCGCTAAATTAGATTAGCGACGGAATTTTTAACTTTAGTGACTGATTTGTTCGTCGCTAAAATATATTTTTCTAAATTAGATTAGCGAGTAATTACTCGTTTTCCTGATCATGTAAATTAAATGATTAATTAAGATACTAATATCAATTTAAAAGTTTCACCTGTTCCAGCTCCCACTAGCACAACATAAAATCCCAAAATGTTCCTAACAACCATCCATGAGCAAAATACAACATTCGCTGAATTCTGTTGATAAGAACCTATTACATGGTAATAAAAAGCACCATTATGTTTAGCATTAAAATGAAACAAAAAATATATAAGATAAACATATATATATCATATGGTTGCTAGTTCTATAAGATAAACATACACTTTCAACATATAGACTGTGGCATCACAGAATTACCTTCACACCAACATTTTGACAAAAGTTCCACAGCTTCTTTGACTCCTGGTCGACATGGATCCTGCACTCATTATCAACATGATTTAACATGTTAATCCCATGTTCAAGCATCAAAGTGTTTGAAAAAACTTGAATATACATTTTCACAATATTCAATTAAGATCTCATAACCATCATATTTAGAACCGTAGGACCTTAAAAGAGCATACATTTCACGATCTGAATTCCTATATGCTACAAAAAAATTCCATATGAAATGGACAACTCCTAAACCCCATTACAAATTAAAACCAGACCACTAAAGCAGGATTTTTTCTCTCTAATCTACAACAATGAATCAAATCAAAACCAAAAAAATAAAAACATAAAAGGAAAAAAACAGACAAAATTGAATCGTAAAACTCGAAAGCAGAGTTCTCTGCTACTAAGTGAATGAGAATTAATACATTAGAACCAATAACAACAAGTAAAACCAGATCATCCTCAGGTAATGGCCATTGGCTTAGCTCTTGTTCATCAACTGGGACTTTATCCACCTCATGAGATCGATAGGTAATGCCAATACAATGTAAACTACCAGTTGTTGTATCTTCAATAGCTTTCTTGAAGAATAATGCCTGCAATCAATATTAAGCATGAACTCATGTAACAAGCACTTCTACTGCAGGTTTTTAAACAAAACTACAATAGGAATTGATGAAGGATCCTATAAAATAATAATTTACATCTCATTCCTTAATATTCTCCATCTATAAAGTACCTTAATTTATAGTTAATATTATAATAAAAATAACACATGGCATTTAGTGGGATAACCGTTTGTTTTCTTATGCAAGGAGATTCGGAGAATAACACCATAATTATTATATGATAAATATGACAAATTTAAAATGTTGGCTAACATATGAGAATATAGGCAACTTTCCTACTAATACTATGGTTGTAGTATTTGACAATAATTTATTCATGAGACCCTTGAGTGATAATTTTATAATAATTTGCTATATATAATAATGATATTAAAAAAATAATTATATAATAAATAGTTGTTAGTAATAAATTATTAATTTAATTTATAAAAATAAAATATATGATCCAGATTGCATAAGAATTTTGGATACATGCATCTATACTATTCCTGAAAATCAGCAAAAATAAATTAATCTTTAACTTTTTTTTTTAAATTAAAACAAAGACATTTATTGTATATCTAAATTAAGATAAAGATTTCAAAAGTTTTGTAGAGAGAAACATATTTAAATCATTTGGTTAAGAAATCAACTATGTCACGACCGGCAGTTTAGCCCTTATATGGTGGGTGCACTCCGTGACCGGCACAGTTAAGTCAACAAGGGTTGACCAGTATAAGGACATTATTATTCAGATTTAAATATGGTCATATGGTATAAAAATAATAATTTAATGTGGAAGTGTTATAAACGGTATGAAGACTAGAGAATAAGGGAAATTATTACGATTACGTGCTTGGAACGTAAATCGATGTGATATACCGAGTGGAAAATACATGGTTTTTGCCCGATAAGAAAAATATAATTTAAGCACACTAAAATATAGAGAATAATATTTTAAGGTCATTGGTAAAGTTATGTGAAGAAATTTTAAAGTTAGGGTTCCAATTTGCAGAGATACAGTACCCGGTGTGGATTTACAGTCCGATTTCTTAACTAGAGGTTAGAGATATATGTTCATTATTGTAAAAGTATCAATGCGATAGTAATTGAATTCTAAGATTTTTAACACTAATAATTTAGAAATCGGACTGTAAATAAATTTTTATGGGCTGAATTAAGAAAAACAACTACACCGTAAAAATATGATTTTCGCACCGGAAGTCGTTTTATAAAATTGAAAAGACCGTTTTGAAGAGAAATTTTTTTTAAAATTTTTGGTATATTCAATTTAATGGAATTATATTGGTTGGAGATTCAATTTTGAAGAATTAAATTATATCTTGAATTAATTTGAAGAGAATAATATGATTGGTACAAACTATGTCTAAGTCAAATTTAATTAAGATACAATTGGACCACTTGTCAATTTAAGCTCCTAATTAAATGTTAATTGGCTAACAGTAGGGAAGATTGAGGAATTAATTAAGTTATATAATGACAAATGTCCAAATATCTCCACAAATCTAGAATTCTCTACCAAAAATATCAAAAATCTCTTTCTTCTTCTTCTTCTTCTTCTTTGGTCGTGCACCATGAGAGCTTGATTAACCCCCTTCCTCCACTTTAATCATGTATTTGGAGCAAGAGAAATTAATTTGTGGGTGAAAAAAATAAAGAAATTTTGGAGAAATTTTCTTTCTTGGGCCAAAAATTTTAAGAAAAATTGGAGGTAAGTTTTTATTTATTTTTCCTTCAAATTTATATGGATTTATGTAGGATTTTATGGTTATTTAGAGTAGAAATTGAAATTGTGTTGTGATGAAAATTAATTTAGTGACAAAGTTGAGTTAGGAAAAAAAATAGATAAAAATATGAAATGAGAAGAACAAGGTTGGAGGATGATGGATCTAGTAGAAAAATAATAAAAAGTGATGAGAAATGGGTAAAAATAATTTTTATGAATTTTTGTGGAATTTTTAGAAATTTTTCATAATTATGTCCAAAATTTTGGATGAAGAAATTGGCTGAACCATAGCTTGATTTGATGAAATTGGAGTTATTGGGATATTTAGAGGTGTGAAATAATTTTTGGAATAGAGAAATAATTTTTGAGAATTTTTTCAAAGTATGATTGAATTATTGAAAATTTTATTCTTGATTATTTGGACTTAATTAAGTAAAATTGGTAGTTGGAAATTAAAGAATATGGATTGAAATAATTATAGGAATTTATTTTGGAAATTTTAGAGAAATTGAAAAATTAATGAAAATTTTTGAGTGGAAAATTGGAAAATAAATATATAAATAATAATAATGATTAAGAATGAAAAAAATTATTGAGTGAAATTACGGAGAAGAAAATTAAAGAAATAGAATTGAATAAAATTTTGAAGATGAATTTTTGATAATGGATTAAGTATAGGAAAATATGGCAAAAAGATGAGAGAAATGGAGATATTATTAAGAAATAAGTGGTAGTATTATAATAAGAATGGGCGACGGAAAATGGTGAATTACATATTAAATGCGTGGAAAATTTTATTAAGAGATTTAATTTTTTTAAAATAAATATAAATATTTATTGACGATAATAAGTAATTAGAAATTTAATTATTGTTAGACACAGCGAAAAAGTCAATGTCAATAATAGATAAGGGAAAAGACCCGAAAAATCAGAGAATGACATAAATAGATTTGTACAATCTGTATGATAATAGTCATGATAATATATAGAATATAATATGACTTCTATTAAATAATAATTATTATACTATTGTGAATGCTAATATAATGGTGAATTAATATAAAATATGAAATTGTTTATTTTTATTGATGTGGTGAATATATTTTATATAAATGCTACATAGTACACGAATATATATAAGGTATATGGTAGGTATATATAAGGTATATAATAAATATATATATAAGTTATATGGTGGGTATATATGAGGTATATGGGGAATATATATAAGGTATATGATGGGCATACATAAGGTGTATGATTAGTATATATGTTGTATTATTGAATGTTCATTTTGATATTATATATGAGATAATCTGTACAAGTTGATGTTATGTTAGCCCATAAATAAACCTGGACTAGAATAGGGTAGACATGTTGGCATGCCAATAGGGTCATACGGATTATTATGCTTGGCTGAAATATACGGCTACATCCGACTCAGTCGGAACATACGATTATACAGATATTTGACATCTTCATACAGATAGACGTCTTATTCATACGAATACCCATTTTATCTCCCTAGTACTAATCTAGATATTCAATTGATGGGCACAAAAGGAAAGGAACTTGAAAAAAAAAATTTGGTAAAAAAATGTTATAATAACATGTTATCATGACAAATATAAATATGACATCCAAAAATACAGTTTGAACTATTTTGGTTATGTAAATTTATAATATATAAATATAATATGAAATATGTTTATTTGATTGATTTAAAAAAAAACATGTTCCGATAGTTAAATTATATATATATATATATATATATATATATATATATATATATATATATATTGTAACATTAAATGAATTGATATGAATGTTATGAGGCTATCATTATAAAGCTTGTACCACTGAAGATTATACTCAGCGCGAAAGTGTTTTTCTCTCACGCAGATTATAGATAGAAGGGTACAGAACGATAAGAGTTATAGCTAGCACCGCAGAATCAGTGGGTTCCACATCAGAGCAGAGCAACAGTAATCTGGGTATTTACATTTTGTTTTTAAACGGTTTATATTGTATATAAAAGAAAAAAAATAGTGATATTGTATAACTTTTATGAAATATGAAAGTTTCATGTGTGTATATTTAATTAGTATAAATGCATATATTAGTATATGGTTGTAAGTCTTGTGCAGACGTTTCAGTAAGTCAGCCGAATGCATCTCTTAATCTGATAGACATTCTGTTAGATAAAGGGGTGTTATAAACTATCCTATTTTTTATTTTTTTAATATAAATAGAAGATATATCCATAAAAAATTGTATATTAACTTACATTAAGTTTGACTAACATATGAGCTAAGCAATAAAAATATTTTGGCATTAAAGTAGATAATGTAGGATATCTGTTAGCGTTTAACTCTCTAACAAATTTAACCCCCCAGAAGGAAACATTTTGACAAATCTTTTCATTGTCCATTGGTACTATGTGATCATTTCCATCCATGTAAGATGTACATGAAGCTAAGACTATTCCAGCAGCCCTCTTCTAGTGTATATGCGCTTCAGAATCAGGCTGTAAATTGAAACAAAATTTAGGTCCTAAAGAAAAAACATTTGCTGATGGATAACAACGTGAGAATAATAAAATGCCATAGCTCAAAGCTACAATGCAAAATAATAAATTCAAATGTCATCCATTCAAACAAGTAGTGCAATTGAAGCAAAAATTATATCTCATAGCCTTTCTTATAAGCCCCTTGCTAGCTGGCCCAATTAACAATAGACAAATAATTATTGTATATAATAGTCGCTGATATGGTTGGACATCAATGCACTTGAGAGAGAAGATGAAAGAGAAGGGAGACTTTCTTGGGTCCTAGAGTTTCTTAGCATGATTGAATGAACCAAAATGAGATGATGTAGTTGTATTAGTATGACTCGATAATAATTCATTAAACCAACAATGCCTCGTTTAGCCACATCTTCAAAATTCTAGGCAAAATCATTTAAATCATGAAAAGTCTCCTAAAGAATATTGAAGAGCAGATGGAATTGTGCGAACTTTGCAAGATTAAGGTCCATCAATTTGCTCAGTCAGACTCCTACCAGATCAAATTTTCCCCACAACAATCTTCTTTATATTCAATAACAATTACACAATAACGTTTGTTGAGTTCTTATGCAAATGGGAATATAAAATTTATATCTGGAGAGAAGGGATTTATGCGAAGAGCGATCCAGCTATTAGAAACCATAAAATCCAAAATGAACCATAAATAAGAAGAGATACCTTGTCAAGACCAACGGGACCAAGTGAAGATTTGACAATACTGGCCACAATTTGACAGGCAACAACTAAAATTAACACCAAGGCAAAAGAGCAACGAAAGTAATTCCACAGATCTGATCTGTGAGGGTCGGTATGAGATAGGGCCTTTACGTTCTGCAAGTTAAGAGGAAATAATGAACTGCCCTTAACTAGGAAAAACCTCTCACAAATTTTCAAAAGAGAACTAGTGTTTAGCGTGCGATTTTTGATAGAGGTTTCAGCTGCACGAAGTCATTTTATTTTTGTAATCAGTATTTTGGGATTGTTATTAGATGGTTAAAAAATAGATTTAAAATTTTTTTAATTTAATTAATTAATTTTTAAAATTTTTTATAAACTGATTTTCTAAAATCTGTTTCTGGAAAAAAAAAATCTATTTAACTGCTATTCTCTAAAAACAGTTTTTAAAATTCAAAAAATTTAAAAATAAAATTTTTTTCTCTAAAAGCGTTTTTGACAAATACAATACTAAATAGACCCTAAGTTACCCTCAAACGGGATTACTACTGAAATTAAGGTACTAAAAAAAAGTCTTTAAGTTTGTTTCAACCAATTTTTTTTACTTTTAAATAACTAAACATTAAAAAACTATGCTTATAAAAAAATTTCTAAAAATCTCTTAAAAACTAAAATTTAGTGTAATGTATTTTTTTATATCTTATTTAATTTTATTTTAAGTTTAATAAAATTAAAACTTAATTAAAATTAAGGATTCAACATGATTTTAAGTTTAGCAAAATTATAGTATAAAATACTAAAATAAAATTTAATTAAAAATATAAATATATAAATTGTAATATTATAGTAGGAGGAAAATTTTAATTTTGGGTATTTTTGTTACATTATAATAAATATGCAAAATTTCTAATAAGGTGCTGCATATAATATTTATTGTACCAATTTTTTATTGTTGCACTATGATAAATATGCAGTATTTATAAAAAGTATTGCATATAATATTTATTGTAACGATTTTATATTATTATATTATACTAAAAATGCAACTGTTATTAAAAATATAATATATAATATTTATTGCAGCAGTTGTTGTTTGTTATATTATGATTAATATGCAGCGCTTGTTAATAACCATTGCATATTCAGAAATATGCAGCGGTTTCGCTGTGGTTTTTATCGCAGTCTATATCAAATAAAACGTTTAACTAAAAAAAAAAATTATAACAGTATTATACGTTGCAAAACTGTTATGATAGAAAATCTATTGTATTATACCGCTTTTAAAAGTGTTGCTAAAAAATGCTGCAATATGATATTTATACAGCAGTGTACTGTTCAATTGCTAATTAAAAATGTCGGAAAACATGTCAAAATATTCAATTTCATAGTCTAAAGAATCTCTATTTTTTTAGTTTTTAGAAGAATATGTATTTTGCAAATACTGTAGAATTATTATTTCATGAAATTAGAATTTCATACTTCTAAATTGAACCAAATTAAGAAATATCAAATTTTATGGAATAACTATTTAATTTCACATTTATTCCTCACCTATAGCCAAACATGGCCTAAAAATAATCAAAGTAACTAAACTTACTTTTATTAACTTAATTACTCTAGGTGGAAAAAAAATGTGCTTAGTAATTTAACTCGCTATCAATCGTCATTATAAATTATATGATTTTTCATTTATTTTTTCTTCTTCTAAAATTGATATTTTTCTTTTCAAATTAGTATCACCTATAACTCAAATCTCTATTAGATGATGTATAAGAACAATTAAAACAATTAGATTTACTTTCATTAACTTATTCCACGCCGCGTATAAAATGTGTTGATTTAATCAGCCACCGATTGTTTTCATTTTTTTTTTTTTTTTTTTTTGCCATCGATCTAACTTTGATCTCTTATTTATTTTTCTTGAATTATTGGTACTAAAATTAGTAATAAAAATTAAAACAACCAAACTTACTTTCATTATCTTATTTTAGGTAGCAGTACATGCTAGCTAAGGTTTATGGCACCTTGTGCAAATTGAAAATTAAAAGAAATATTAGATGTTAGAAAAAATTAAATATATTAATTTTTGTAACTTAATTATACATCTAAATTTATTAAGTGTTCAATTATACCCCTCAACTAAATATATATAAATTATACACCGGTGAACGCATTTGAGCCTTTTAGCTCCTGATGTGGAAAAAATTTGCCAATTTTCAAAAATTTACCACCTTTTTTGACACTTGATGCTCCGTGTATCATAAATTTAAAAAAGGAAAATTGGCATTTTCTTTATAAAAAAAAAAAATATACTCTCGTCTCCTCACTCTTCCTCTCCCATCGATGAACAGAGAAAATTCAAATTGAAAGCTCTAATATGGAATTGTGTTTGGGTTTCTTTAGTCCTTCAAAATTCAAAGGGATTTGAAAATATGTTCCGAGATTATGCATTCTCTATAGAGAAACAATCAATATTAATTTTATATATTTGTGTATAGACAGAATAGTGAGTCAAGCCTCTTGTTTTAAAACAGTTCATACTTCACAATAATTGTCTTTTCATCACATTATTGAAAGCAAAACAAATATTTTGGTTTTTCTATTATGTATTCTGCAAGAAATATATGATTTGATCCATACCAAAATTGATATAGCTTGCAAATACTTACATACGCCACAGTCGCCATACGACCCTAAACCAAGATATTAATATCCTAATTATCCCAATTTTGTTTATAAAATAGCCAGATCCTACTATTCCAGAACCCTAATTCAAGAACTAGTAAACTTAGTGACAGCTTTGGTACCCTCAGAAACTGCATGCTTGGCCAATTCGCCAGGAAGCACTAATTTCACAGCAGTCTGAATCTCCCTCGACGTAATTGTAGGTTTCTTGTTGTACCTGGCAAGTCTCGATGATTCCTGTGCGAGCCTTTCAAAGATATCGTTGATGAATGAGTTCATTATCCCCATGGCCTTGCTTGAGATCCCGATATCAGGGTGCACCTGCTTCAATACCTTGAAGATGTAGATCTTGTATGTTTCGGAGCTCTTCTTCGTCCGCTTCTTCTTCTTGTCTCCCGCTGCTGGGCCTCCTTCCTTCGGTAGCTTCTTCCCGGCCTTCGGCTTTTTTTCTGCTGGAGCTTTCTCTGCTACAGTCTTCTTCTCCTCCGCCGGTTTCTCCCCTGCCTGTTTCTTCTCCGCTGGCTTTTTCTCTGCCTTTGGCGCCATTCAACTGCGTGCGAAACTGAGAATATGTTTTTTTTTTTTTTTACTTTCTGATGTGAGATGCGAAGTTTTGTGCATTTATTATTTGTAAGGGTAGAAGGATGTGATTTGATTGGAGGATTGAGAAAGAAACAGATACATGACATGGAGAATACTAGCCGTTGATTCTTAATTGTAATCGACGGCCTGGAGTGTTGCGTGAAGAATCGTTTCCGCGTGATTGATTATTTTGTCTTCTCTTTATAGAGAAAAGGGAAATGCAAGATAAAACTAAATTAAATAAATGAGTCTCTATTATATATTTTTAGTTGAGTTTTTCTTTGGAACAGTTGTAGTTTTTTAATACTCAGAAGCAACTAAAATGATACCCAATATCTAAATTAGCATCAAATTGAAAAAATTTCATTTGAAGTTCTCCACTGATTTAATTTATTTTTTATTGACCATATTATCTTTATAAATTTCATGAATTACAAAATATTTATTTCTTCTAAATTAATTTTTTTAATCAATAAATTGTTTATAATTATAAATATAAAATATTATAAATAATGATATTGATTATTTTTAAATAATCAAAAAATATAAAATATATTTTTAATTACTATATATGTTATTTAATATATTTAGCATAAATTATATTAGATTAATTGATTTTATTTATAAATTATATATAAACATTTATTTAAATTTTTTGTTAAAATTGATTAAATTTTATTTTTTATTATCTTAATTATAATAAATAATTATATCAAATAATTATTTTATCTATTCATACATATTTTTAATAAAATAAATTATAACTTTATTCGTAATTTTACATTATAACAATAAAATTTTAATTAATTTTACCAAATATTAATGTAAATCAACCATTAACTACTAACTAGTAACTATCAGTTACTAATTGTACTCAACAGTTAAACTAAATGGAATCTTAATCTATGATCCTTGTCACACTCACTTAGTTAATCATAATAAAATTTCAATAAAACGAGCGGATGATATCGGTTAGCCGTTTAAGAAATCATGTGCAAATATAATTTTTTTTCTCTTTCATTTGTAAAACTTATACAAAACCTAAACACAAAATCATGTCATGTATAAAAGAACATGAAGATAATATGTAATACCGACTCTTACAGTATGGGTGTTTCTTCTTTTCGAGTCACCTTTAGTTATCCTTTAGGCTCCAACATTGCATGTAAAAAACTCATATGCTAAGGTATTGAAAGTTTAGTAATATATATAGGTATAAAAATTCAAACATGCAAACATACAAGTCGTATCATGACATACTATGCATGTTGATATTATAAATAATTAATCTAATACATGACAATACAAATATCATATCTCATATTGAAAATTATGCATAATAAGCACTCATATATAAAACCGGTTCTCTGAGACCTTACCTTTTTTCCTTTAGTTCACTTTGTTTTTGCTTACGATTTATCATTTTCCAAATATTGTTTCATTTTAGTTCATTACCTTGCCTAAAACTATAAACTAAACTATTCATATGCGAATTGTTGAACAAGTACACTCGAACACGAGTTTTAGCTTATTTGTCCACTAACTGTAAGAGTATTCATCTGAGCTCATTAAGTCAATGGAAATTTATAAGCTTCAACCACCTTGACTAAGTAAAAATAAGATCAAATACGATCTATGAGCTTCAACTACTTTGTCCTTTAATCCCATGGAACCGATGACCAAATGCACTTTAACATAAGCTTCAGCTATTAAAACATTATATAAAAAATATTTTATGGTACCATAACCCCCTTAATGACATGTCATTTATCCTAAACCAAGTCATAGATTAGAGAAAAATGGCATTTTCGGTTCTTATAACTTATTTCCTTGTCATTTTATTCTTATGATCAACTTCATGCTCACAAGCATATAACAGTATTATTAATCATATTACTTATTATGCTTCATCACATATATCATTAATTGTTATTTCATTTTCCACATGTAACTAAAAACAACCTATCACATCTTAATCATTAATCATAAACTACATATGCAAAAATAGCATAGTCCATGGCCATAAAGGGTCATTTACGCATACCTTTTTACTTGTGAATCAAACTGTGATTGTTCACGTGAAATCTTTTGTTCCCAAATATACATCATTTACAGTTGTGACTATATATTCAGGGCGTGAAACAAAACATTCATTACCATGGATCAAACTGTGAAAATTGGATATTAATGTTCACGGTCGTGACTATATGTTCACGGCCGTGAATATATGTTCACGGCCGTGAACCCATGCATTCATGACTTTTCTTAGTCGTGATGCAAGGCGTGAAAGTTTATGTTTGTTGTAACGCTCGATCATTTAGACACTGATCGCATGTGACCAAGTCAAGTACTCTGGATCGATCGGAGTCTAAATTCGGATGTATAGAAAAATAATAGTATTTAAGGGAGATTTATTAAGGACATTATTAAATAGGAATTTAAAAGTTTAGTGCTAGAATTAGTTGAAATAAAATTACTATTTGGATTAAATGAGGATTTATGGAATGATTTGAGATTATTTTGTAAAAAGATGAGATTATAAGCCAAATGATGTATTATTTAAAGATTAAAATTTATTATAATTAATTAATTAAATTGACCAATAGGAGAAGAGATTAAAGAGATGTGAGACCTATAAATATCTAGCTAATTAGGAAAAAAATCTAGAACCTAGAATATTTTTCATAAATGAAATATAAAAATCAACCTAAAATATCTCCTAATTCTTATCTCTTTCATTAATGAGACTTATTTTAATCCTTATTTTCTTAATTAATGACATTAAAATCAAGCATTAATGAACCTTATCTTAAACCTAGAAGATTTTTCATTAATGAGACATTAAAAGCAACTAAAAAAATCTTTTCGTCCTTATCTTGTATGGCCGACCACCTTATCCACTAAGTCTCTACCATTTTGTCCCAAACTTAGCTAGCAAAAGAGAGGAAGAGAGAATTTAAAATAAAGGAAGTCCCCTACAAAGGGAAGAAAGAAAGAAAGAGAGAAACTTTGTCAATGTGAGTTTCTTCTTCAATTATCTTGTTGTACTCTATCAATTGAGATTAAAATGATGTTAATTAAGGTTAGAAATGGGGGAGAAAGGGTTGTCTAGGTGATGGTGGGTCGAAAAAAAAAGAAATTGATGTAATGATATGAGATATGTTTGATGGTTTTAAGGCAAACCAAGGAAAATGGTAGAAGCAAGCTTGAGGAAGATAAATGAAAGGAAAACATCTGTGAAAAAAATTTAATATGTTGATTTTATTGTTAAATCTTGTATTAATTGCATGATTAAATGAGTGGCTGTATAATTATATGTGTTGCTGGAAATTTTATCATGGAGCAGCATGCATAAAAAATTATATAACTTAAGTTTTGGAACTTTAAATTTGGTTTTCTTTGATGTTTTGTAAATTTAAAACATAGATCTAAAACTTTCATGAAGAATATGAGATCTAATTATGAATGTAACTATGTTAAAAATTGACACAAATATGAGACCTGATATCTATCTCGGAATTTTCTGGGTAGATTTTAGCTGAGCAGTCAGTATTCAATCAGTCATAACTTTGTCTACAAAGATCAAAATTAGTTGATTCAAAATGTAAATTAAATATAAGATATGTGGATAAAATCTATCAGAAGACCACTTAATTAAATTCGGCCAATAACAGAGCCAAAATTGAGATCTAAAATAGAGCCTAAAATCTGTAGAACAGGGCTATTGAAAAAGTGAGAGTTTTACATGTACATTGATTTGGGTCTTATGATATGAGATGAATGATATTTATATGAGTGATTATTAAGTTATATAAGCCATTAAGTCCATAAAAATTTATTGAGAAAATAAAACTATGAAATAATTGTTTAGTGTATATTTTGACCATAATGGAATTTTAAGAAATTACTTGAATAAATTGAGATAAAATAATTAAGCCCTAAAACACCTAATTGGAAAATAGAGGAAATGATAGATTGACATGTCAATAAGGGGTAGGAAAGACAGAGTTCTTTTATATGTAGGCATAAAATGTCGAGTTGATTTATGTAGTCACAATGATATATTGACATTCCAATAAGGGATAGGAAAGACAAAGTTCTTTTATATATAGGCGTAAAACGCCGAATTGATTTATGTAGGCACTACATATGCCGAGTTGATTTACATATGCACTAAATGTGTCAAGTTGATATATGTAGGTACCACATTGTGCCGAGTTTATTTATGTAGGCTTCATGCACCGAGTTAAGTTTTGCTGGCAGATAATGTCTCGTATCCTATCTGATAGTTCTAGTTATTGGTGTTAGACATATATTTGAATAAACAAGACAAAATAAGATATGATAAAATTTACTTGAATAATCATTGAATAATAAAATGAGTACAATATGGTGATATCAATAATAATAACACTAGCTATGGTTAAAAATGATATTATGCAATAATATTAGCAATTAACATAATTATCATATGTAACAAAAAATTTGTGTAGTAGAAATTAACTTGCAAATTAATTTATTACTAATAAATTTATGATATTCTTTTTATTTGATTTTAAATGTATGAATGAGTGAAATTTTATAAATTACATATTAAGCGTTTGTCATATAAAGTATCACTAAGCTAATAGCTTAGTGCGTGTGATTTTTCCCACACGTAGGTACTAAAGAGAAGAAACGCCAGATAGTGGATAACAACATTTGAATATCTTTTTGTTCCAATGTATTAATTTTTGTAAAACATATTAGTAAGTTTTATTTTTATATTGTATGATACTCATATTTTGGGTTTGTAAATAAAATATTAATTAGTAGAACTTTGTATGTAATCTTTTAGAAAATGAAATAGTTTATTATTGATGAATTATATAAATTGGTATAAAGTATGTGCATATTTAAAAAAAAACTATAATATGAATTTATATTAAAATATTTTAAAATGAGAATAAACAAAATGATTGTACAAGCAAGTTGGACAAGAAATCAAAAGTAAGGTAGCACTCCTTTACTTTGCTACTATTAGTAGGGTAAAGGGAGTGTTACACATGTTATGTGCATTTTCTGAATTCATGTTTCACAGACGTGAATTATGGGTTTTCCAAAACCAAAAATAGAGCATAAAAAAACCATATGCAAAAGTCTCTAAAATTGATCAATGTCAATCACTCTTACTAATATTCAACCACATATCAAATTAGCAACATGCCTTTAACATCAATTATAACATTCATAACTCATTTTATGCCAATATGTCTCTTGAATATCATAATCTCTCTAACTCATTTTCATAAAATTTCTAACAAATATATCATATAATCATCATGCTTATACATATCAGAAGCTCATTTATATCATGTAACATATTTTATAACTTAAAAACACATAAACATGCAAGATAGGGGAATTAATATGCATATATGTACTAACTTTTGAAAATGAAGTCTAAACTCTTCAAACTCTTCAAGCTTATAGCCCTTGGTTGATCATCCCCTCTACCTCTAGCTGCTATCAATAAGAAAACTATCTCTCTTAGATTTTTATACTAGAAAACAAGTACAAACCACCTAGACCCAAACTTGTGTTCAAACGCATAACTCTCTTACTTACCTTTGGTTCAAGTTTAAAACTAAACTTTAGATCAATAAAAACTTAAGTGAAAAGATGAAAAAAAAATGAAGAAGATGAAGGTGATATACATAGCATGAGAGGAAAGATTTTAAGGTCATAAGGTAGCTGGTACAAGGCACGGAGGAAAGAGAAAAATGCGGCTTTGCTCACCAACTTTGTCAACCATCGTTCATGGACGTGAACACACTTCTGTTATAGCCGTGACAAACGTTTCACGGAAAAAACCTAACACACGATATTTACGACCATGAAAATCTTATTCTCAAATGTGAACAATCTTCAAAACGATATCCTTTTGAAATACAACACTCTCACATGCATGAATGTCCACTCATGGGGGTGAAAAGTATTCATTCTAACTATTTCTAACCTCTTAACTACCCATACCCACTCACAACAACTCACCTAACATATCAACCCTAAAAGCGAGCGTTATAATCCCTAACTCTGTCGGGCGTATATTAAGACAGTGGCATACGAAGCAAAACTCCAAGGATGAAAATTAGCATATATATATATATATATATTATAATAAGTATACTTTTTATATACATATAGTATATTAATATACTCAATATAAATCCAATATATATTATAATAAAAAAATTTATATTTTTGAAATAAGAAAAGATTTTTGTATATACTATCTCTTTTTTGCAGTATTTATGTACTTTTCCAAAAAAAGGGAGTTATTTTTTTGGTAAAAAATTTTAAGTTATAAAAAATTATATTTTTGAAAATATAAATTTATAAAAAATATATTTTCAAAAGAGAATCAATTAAAGTGATTTTTTATATATGTTTATTTTTTAATGGTATTTAAGTAAAGATCGCTTAGGCTTAAAGCCATCAACTCCAGGCACAAGTAGGCACAAGGGATTGGGCTTGCAGGCCCTCAATGCAGCCCAAGCCGAGACAGCTTCACAATTGTACCCTTACCAGTTTCCAGCACCAATCTGTCTTCAATTCCTTTCTGTGCAAGTTCTTACGAAGCACTTTGTCCTGAAACTTATTGAGCCCCATTTCTGATTTCAATTTCACCATGTCCCTCTACTGAATTTCCTTTTTATCTCAATCTCCAAAATAATGCAACTCTCTCGTCGTCATATACGCTTCTCTAAATCAATCACTATCTCCCATGGCAAATCCAAATACTTTTGCAGCTTCGGGTCCTCCAAAATTCAAGATAATGACGAAGAATCCCAATTCATAGCCCTCCTCTTTAGAATACTGCGAGGAAAGAAAAGCTGGAATCTTGCATTTAATGATCCATTCATTTCTACCAAATTAAAGCCTCACCATATTGAGAAGGTCTTGATGCAATCTCTCGATGATTCCAGGTTAGCTTTGAGGTTCTTTAACTTCCTCGGTTTGCACAAGAATTTTAACCACTCACCTATGTCATTTTGCATTCTAATTCATGCTCTGGTTAATTCTAACCTATACTGGCCTGCTTCCTCGCTCCTGCAAACATTGCTTCTTCGTGGGTTGGATCCAAGAGAGGTTTTTCAATTTCTTTTGGATTCTTTTAAGGCTTTTAAATTGAATTCTTCTTTGGGATTTGATTTATTGATTCAAAATTATGTACATAGTAGGAGAGTGTTTGATGGTGTTCTGGTATTCAGGTTAATGAGGGAGGGTAATTTGATGCCTGAAGCTAAGACTTTATGTTCCCTTTTGAATGGACTTTTGAGAATTAAAAAATTTGATACAGTTTTAATGTTGTTTGATGAGATTGTGAGCGCAAATGTAAGGCCTAATGTTTATATTCACACGGCTGTTATTCGATGCTTGTGTGAGTTGAAGGATTTTATTAAGGCAAAGGAAATGATTCAGTGGATGGTGTTCAATGAGTGTGAGTTGAATATAGTAATGTACAATGTGTTAATTCATGGGCTTTGCAAGGACCAAAAAATAGGGGAGGCTATGGAGATTAAGGATGATTTGATTCAAAAGGGGTTGAAACCGGACTTAATTACATATTGTACTTTAATACTTGGGTTATGTAAGGTGCAAGAGTTTGAGTGTGGCGTAGAAATATTGGATGAAATGATTGAGTTAGGATTTGTACCAAGTGAAGCGGCTCTTTCTGGTGTTGTTGAGGGGTTGAGGAGGAAGGGGAGGACTAGGGAGGCTTTTGATTTGGTAAGCAAGGCTGTGAGAGTTGGAGTAGTTCCTACCTTATTTGTATACAATGCATTGATCAATTCGTTATGCAAAGATGGAAAATTTGTTGAAGCTGATTTGCTTTTCAAACAAATGGGACAGAATGGTTTATGTGCAAATGATGTCACTTACTCCATTCTGATTGATTCATTTTGTAGGAGGGGCAAATTGGATATTGCAATCTGTTTTCTTCATAAAATGATTGAATCAGGGATAAAAGTTACTCTTTATCCCTATAATTCCTTGATAAATGGTCACTGCAAGTTGGGAAATTTGAGTGGAGCATTGTTTTATTTCAATGAGATGATTGATAAAGGATTAACACCAACCGTGGTAACTTATACATTACTGATAAGTGGATACTGCAAAAATGGAGAGTTGCATAATGCATTTAGATTGTATCATGAGATGACTGGGAAGGGAATCGCTCCAAATACCTACACCTTTGCTTCAATTATATCCGGCCTTTGTCGAGCAAATATGGTGGCTGAAGCAATTAGATGGTTTAATGAAATGAAAGAACATAAAGTCATGCCAAATGTGGTTGTTTATAATTGCATGATTGAAGGACACTGTAGGGAAGGGAATACTTCAAAAGCCTTTGAATTGCTAGATGAAATGGAAGGGAAAGGTCTTGTTCCAGATACATATACTTATAGGCCTCTAATAAGTGGTCTTTGTTCTACAGGGAGAGTATCTGAAGCCAAAGAGTTTGTTGATGGCCTTCACAAAGGACATCGCGAATTAAATGAGATGTGTTATGGTGCTCTTCTGCGTGGTTATTGCAAAGAAGGAAGATTAAGGGATGCATTGAGTGCTTGTCGCGACATGGTAGAGAGAGGTATCGAGATGGACCTTGTGTGCTATGCTATACTTATAGATGGAACTATGAGAGAACATGATATTAGAGCATTACTTGGTATTTTAAAAGAGATGCATAATAAAGGATTGAGGCCTGATAATATAATATACACAAATATGATTGATAGACACAGCGAGGTAGGGAATCTTAAGGAGGCAATTGGGCTTTGGGATATAATGGTTGGTGAAGGATGCATTCCGAATATTGTAACATACACTGCTCTAATAAATGGTTTTTGTAAGGCGGGACTCATGGATAAGGCTGAACTTCTTTGTAAGGAAATATTGTTTGGTGATGCCACTCCAAATCACATCACATACGGTTGTTTCCTTGATGCTCTTACTAGGGAAGGGAACATGGAGAAAGCTGTAGAGCTTCATGATGCACTCCTTAAGGGGTTTTTGGCAAGCACAGTGTCGTATAATATTCTTATTCGGGGCTACTGTAAATTGGGCAAGATTGAAGAAGCAACCAAACTCCTACATGGAATGACAGAGAACAGTATATTCCCGGATTGCATCACATATTCGACAATTATGTACGATCATTGCAAGAGGGGTAATTTAAAGGAAGCAATCAAATTGTGGCACACTATGCTAAACAAGGGTGTCAAACCTGATAAATTAGCATACAACTTTTTGATACATGGTTGTTGCATTGCAGGAGAACTAGGAAAGGCTTTTGAATTGCGGGATGACATGATGAGAAGAGGGATGATGCAAACTGATATCAAGAGTTCAAATTTTGTCTAGTGATAGGTAGTTATGCTTGTAAATTAGCTGTACCATATATAATTTAATTGCAGAGGAACTTTTATTTTCTAAGCTCAAATATATAATTGCAGAACGTAGGGTGTTTTATGGTTTGCCTAAACGGCTAAACGTTTCCGGATCTCCCAATCCTTTGGCCAAAATTTTCAATCAATATGCCCCTGTGAGAAAATTTCCAATCAAGTTATGAATTTTTAATATTCTCTTCATTTTGAAAATAAATAAGCTCACTTTTACTTCACACAAACTAAAAAAATTAATATTTATATAATTGTATTTATACAGTAATTAATAGAGGAGTGATAATTACAGTTATCCTAAAAATTGATTATCTAATATTCATCATGTTATTGGTTAATGAGGAGAAACAAACTACTAAAATAAATTTTGAATTTTATCGCTTATTATATTTTAAATTTTTTCTCACTGCGACAACCAAATGTTTATTAGATAGTCACTTGAAAAAGTAATTGTGTTCAACAATTGTCTTAATTAGAAATACTAATGGAAAACTAAAAAATTAAAACTTATTGTAACACCCGCCGACACAATCGGTATTAGACCAAACATATAAGCGAGTGCTATGAGCTTTTCCTTTTGAAATCTAATTAAAAATTTTAAACTTTCTTTATAACACTTTATTTTAACTTTTGCTAAGAATTAAATCTTTACTTTAAAATTCATACCACAAATTATAAAATATTGATCCCTTTGGATCATTTTCATATATATATATATATATATATATATATATATATATATAACTTGGCCTTCACTAGCCACTGTTTATAAAAAAAATACAACTTTTATACAATAAATGTTTCACATATAACTTATATAAAACATAAAACCCAAAATCATATAATATACAAACAAAAATAAATATGACATATATCACTGACTCTTCAGAATTGACGCTTATACTCTTGAGTGAACTCCAGCTATTCCTTAAACTCCGACCTGCAAGTATGAAACCCACACATTAAGCTATTGAAAACTTAGTAATATATATAGACATAAAAATTCAAACATACAACGTACAAGTTAAGTCATGACATATTATGCATGTTCATGTTATACCATCATATCTTCAATACTATTCTAATGTATGACAATACCATTATCATAGCTCACATCATCATTACACATAGCAACTTTCATACAACCGATTTATAATAATTGTACATCTTCCTTTAGTTCGACTTAGATTACTCATGTCTTACCATTTCCCTTTTATTTTTCTTTTGTTTATTCTCTTATCTTATTTTTGTTTTTTTATCCTTTTATCTTATTTTTTGTTCTCCCAAAACTCTAGGCTGAAATATCCGGATACAGGTTGTGGAATAGAGGTGCTCTCGAAGCTTCAACTACTTTGTCCATTATCTATAACAGCTCAAATGAGCTACTCAAGTCAAAGGCGCTCTCGAAAGTTCATCCACCTTGACTGAGTATAAACCGAATTAAGAGCGCTCTTGAAACTTTAACCACATTGTCCTTATAATCATATGGAACTTGAGGACTAAGGGTGCTATCGGAGCTTCAGCTACTAAGACCTTATATAAAAAAATATTTTACAGTACTGTAACCCCTTCAATAGTATACTATCTACCCTTTAACAGGCGTAGATTTGAGAAAATGACTTTTAAAGTCTTAACCTTTATTTTTCATTTTTTTAAACACATGATATGACCAACATTATATTCCATTTATGCATTATGTCGTATCACATATTCATGTTATTAAGCATTTACCATGGAATCGTTGCCTCATAAACATCATTCACTTGTGATTTACCATACTCATATACCTTTATTATAATACGTTTAAACAAATCATCACATAATATCATAATTTAAAAACTACATACAAACCATTCAATGGCGTGAATTACTTATTCATGAGCGTGAAAGACCTTCACGGATACTTTTTTACCCATGAACCAAACCATTAAGCTAAGGGCAAAAAAATCCAGAAATCGATGTTCACAGTTGTGACTATGTGTTCACGAGGGTGAACCAATGCATTCATAACTTCCTTAGTTGTGACGCAAGTCGTGAAAGCTTCTGCATGTTTTGGGCATTTGTTGGGTTCATGTTTTATGGGCATGACATACTTTGTCACAAGCGTAAAACTTGTCCATGTCCATGATTCACAGATATGAATTTTTGGGTTTATAAACTCGAAAACAAAGCATATCAACAAAACATGCAAAAGTCTCTAAAATTGACCAATGTCAATCACTCCTATCATCATTCAACTACATTTCATGCTAGTAACATGCCTTAATCATAAAATAAGCAATCAAAACATAGTCATGCCAACAATGCCTTTTGCATAACATTAACTTCATACCTTATATTCATGGAATTTCTAACCATTATCTCACATAACTATCATGCATGACAAACTCTTTTACCCCACTTAGGTCTAAAATGTCTAAACCGAAGCTCTGGTACCACTAAATGTAACACTCTTCAATATAATTAAGAATAATCTCAATTATACTAAAGATGCTAGGAAGTACATGAGTTAAAATGCCATAAATTTAAAACTTTCATGCATCATGACCATGATAACTTAAATAAAATAAAATATCATTAAAAGCTTGATAAAAATAAAGTTAAATATTTAAATAAAACGGGCAACACTAGCTAAATGTTTATAAAAAATGAGTAGTTATAAAATTATATGTCTCAGAAATACAACATGTAAAACTATAACTATCTCAACCTATAAAACAACCAAAAATACAATAATGTATCACCCACCCCAAAAGTATATCCTTAGCTTTGATCACTGGACGTCCTCTTCTGTCGATCCTCTCCTAAACTCTAAACCTACGCATGAGAAGCTCATACGCTAAGCAACTCATGCCTAGTGGTACATAACAATATGCAAGCATACCACAAGACAAATATATAATATGCATGATATACTCACAAAGCTATTATAATGACTTACATTGAAGTCTGCACATGTACTAGCTTGCATATTACATGACATACCATAAAGATCCCATATATATAATGCACACTACGAACATGATATATCAAACAATCACTCAGTATCATACAAGTGTATATCACACATAATATAATTAATTATCTTATATTTGCCCATATTACTCATAACTAAAATGGATACGGATACTTTACGGCTCTCCCTAGAGCCAACATATAACCCACAAAGGAAGCTCTCATTGCTTACCTCTGGGCCTTCAAATATCTCAACATAAATCAACCGAAGAGAAATGAGAGCACAAAACAGTTATGAGGAAAGCCCATTTGGTTATGCCCCAAGCCTTCAAAACATCTTGTTAATCTTTAAAATATCTCAATTGTGACCAATATATGTCACTCAATATCGATCTCCCCCTTAATAACATGTAATTTATCCAAACTTTAGTCCTAATCAGAGTATTAGGCTTACAATTTCACAACACGTACCACATATGCTTCCATATCATGCTATAAGCATATGATCAAGGCCTATTACCTCACAACTGATCCAAAATCATCAAAATCATGCAATCCTATTGCACTTTCAATTAAAATTAATTTTAATGGACACAAGGAAGCTCTGATACCAATGTTGGGCTTTGAAGAATGAATTATATTCATAAACGCAGCGAAAAAATAAAATTTTCAAAACCCAAAAGTAAATATCATATTTGTGCCATTAAAACTAATTTATATAAATATAAAGATTAGAAATTATAACTAATAATTTCTTATTTGTTCTTCAAATCTTCACTTTGTTGGGTTGTAGCAAACCATAACAATCCACATTAGGATATCTCTAATGATAATCCACGCAAAGAATAAGAAGAAAATATCAAGAGAAATGGTTTTAACAAATTCAAAGTGCTAGTTTTGAAAGTGTTCTTAAGAGAATTTTGTTGTGTCTTAAAAATATTTTTTTCACAAAAAAATATTTTCATATCTATTTTCTGTCGTTTGATTTCTTTTCTATTTAAATCAAATTCAAAGAAAAGATGAAAAGTCAAAAATGGAGAAAAGGGAAATGAATGAATAGTAATTGGCCTAATTAAGGCCAAAATCTGTTGTTGGCTAATGGGTGGGAGGCAGCAGTGCGCTGGGCCTGCTGCTGGCTGTTGCTGGGCAGCTCAACTGGCACGCTAGGTAGGCCAGTAGCCTGCCTAGCCCGCGCAGGCCCGTACCGGCCTGTGACCTTCCCGAACGATTTTTTCGTGCGATCTCATCGCGATCCATCCCGAAATAATTCTCTCATATTTTGGATCATATCCAAGACCATTTTACTTATTCTTCATATTTTCAATGCGTGTGACCCATTAGGTTCCCGGTTATGTTGGTCACTTAAATTAACAATTAATTTAAGCAAGTCATAAGCGGTATTTAGCAACACATCATGACCCCCAATTAACTGGAAAGTCAGTGGTTTGACTACGAACCTTTCCATAGATAATTTTCGTGCAATTATTCCTTTCACCATTCTATACCCCACTTGATTCAAAATATGGACATGTGTCAACTCCCACTAGACTGACTATGTCACGTCTAGTCCAAGTAATGCTAGTTATTATCCTTAAGGCTCATTACTCTATTAGATATGTCATTGAAGACTATCTTTATGATATTTCCACTTCGGCCAAAGATTCCTGAGTAATGACCACGACAAGAGGCCATGGGTATATACTCATTCTATCAAGAGTGGTGAATACTTTGTTGGTTATCCAATTACCTTCGAATACCTCAAACTGTATCCAATCACCACCCTATGAGCAACCTCCCTGAGACAACAAAGAATAATGTTAAAATACAAAATTAATATTCAAGATATCCTTGAGTACCTCAAGTCTAAGGATACTTGAATCATTGCTATGATGAGACTATCATTGACATTTAAATAGATTATCCATATAATTGTCTCATAGTTGGTCATCCAATGTACTTAGCTACACTTAGCAAGCATCCACATGTTAATTCTAAACATCTCATATTTATAGATTATGAGATCTACTACTCGATCCAATCAAGGAGTGTAACATGTGCTAGTTTTTCTGGATTAATAATGTATCGTCTCATTAATCCTATGACTAAGGATAATTTTTATACTAACATAATTACACATGATAAGAATCTCAATATCATGATCTCATCATGATTTTCTTCACGTTATATTATGTATCAAAGACTTCATTAATTGATTTAAAATCACTTATCAATTCATATATCAAATGAACATCAAATTAATGAAAAAGTCTTTTATTAATCAAATAAATTTGTACAATAAGTACTAAAGGTGGCTGCCTTTAGAGCACTTCTCTAACAACAACGAATCAATCTTAATCCACATGCAAAAATATACAAGTTTTTCAACATAAACATCTTAACGCCACTGAATAACCTTTCACGGTCGTGAATAAATCCTTCACAGGCAGTTTAACCGTGAACTAAATAGTAATTCAGTGACAAACTTCACGATCGTGATCAACTCTTCACAGGCATAAATCTAAGCCATGAACCAACTTGTGAAACAACCCGTGACAAAGCCTGTTTCATCAACAATCATCAACACGACCTTCATACCGGTGAACAATCAGTTCACGACCATAAAGCTGGAAAATTTTCAGAAAATAGAATATCTCAACTTCATGTCATTCTCACATGTAATATTATGTACGGTTGACCAATGTCAGTCATCCTATCAATATTCCAGCATGCATTTTAACCATTTACCACAACCATATATTCCATAACCATCAATATTAACCAAAATTATTCCTCAAATATCTCAATCTAACCATGTTCATAAAAATTTTCATCATGCATATCCACCCCATATTTTATCTTTTAACCACTAACTGATCATTTACATCATGTATTTAAAGCAAATAACATAAAAACATAAAATAATTGTTTTAAGTGTTGTTATGTATAAATCTTATACATAGGATGGAGTGAGCTAAGACTCTAACCCTTTAAGTTTGTCCTCTCCCTTGAGATAAACTTCCAGCTTTACCTCCCAATCCTAGCAAGAAGGAAAAATATTTTCTTACTAGAACCTGACTAAGACCCAGAAATCTTCAAAACCGAGTTCTCACACACACAAGCTCATAACTCACCTCTCACTTAACCCTCAAAGCTCCAACAATGGTGGAAATTGTTTTTGTTGGTAAAGGAGATGCTAATGAGGTGTGTTAGGTCAGTTATAAGGGTATGAGAGTGGATTTAAATGAATGGTAAGAAAGAAAATGTGACTGTCTCACATGTTCTATTTGCCCAGACTTCATGGTTGTTACTCGTCTTTCACAGGCGTTAACCTATTCTTCACAGTTATGAAAACACTCTTTACAGTCGTGAAAAAATTTTTTACAGTCATGAAAAACCCTATCACAACTGCTAACAAAATCCAATATTCATGGTCGTGACACCTATTATCACGGGCGTGAAATAACAGATTTCAACAATTCTCAAACTTCTAAAACTTCACTTAACCCCCAACTCTCACTAACCAAAAACCTAACTTATAGGCCCTAATTACGAGCGTTACACTTATATTTGTTGATAGTAAAGTCCAAAAAATATAAGTAAATAACTACAAAGGAAAGTGATTATTTTTTAAAACAGATAAAGAAAGACATAACTCATTTTTAAGTTCATGGACTATAACGAGTTATTTGACTCATTTCATAACTTTTTATTGTGTTTAATTAAAATTTTAAACTATTATTTTTATTTAATTTCATTTTTAAATATTTCTTTAATTCATCTTCAAGTTCAATTTAAATGACAATAATAAAATATTAATATTTTTAATAAATAGTGTTAAAAATAATAATATTTCATTCAATAAATATTTAACCTAACCTTGAAAAGATCATCACTAATGATACTGACATGCATTATTTCATCTGCAATTTTTCTAATTACTATGTACCTAAGGTTTTAAAGGCAAATTTTGATTTTTGTAATACAACTAACTCAATATCTTTCGATAGCACCCCACAAAATAAATTTACTATCACAGCTGGTGAGTATTATTATGTTTGCACCATTACTGGCCAATATTCAACTAATCAAAATCTAGCCATTAATGTCTGCTCTACCATACTATCGGGCACCTCCTCGTCTTTTACATCTCTGACCACTCTTCTTCCCCATCTTAGCTCAAGTTCCACCATCCTTCCACCTAACACCAATGGGAGATTAAGATATTTCACTTCAGCCAGCCAGAAAAATGGGAGGCTTGAGGATCTATAAGTTATTGGATACCATATTTGGTGATGAATATAGATTAAGCAAATTAAGCAACTTTTCGATTTCGATCCAAACTTTATAATTTTGGCAAAAATTGAGCAAGGCATCATGTTTGGTGATGGATAAGATTTTTGAGTTAAAGTGATTTTAAGTTTTAAATAATTTTTTATTTTTTTAATTTTTAATAAATAAAATAATTTATATATTAAAAAATTATTAAATTAGCAGATGGTCGCAGGATTGATAACCCATGTGTGCCACTTCCGTCTATTCTCTTATAATTGGATTTAAAGTTAATGTAAATAAATATCTAATAATACATTTAAATAAAAATGGTAGTTATAAGATTCAATTAAACACAATAAAAGATAAAAGAATGAATCAAATGACTCGTTATAGTTTAAAAACTTGAAAATGAATTTTTTCTAAAAGAAAAATAAACATTTTGTTTTTTATTTTATTTTATGGAGGTAATCATGTCCTTAAAAAAATAGATTATTTTTAAAAAAGATAATAAAAAAATGAGTCGAGGAAATATAGAATACATGAATCAAGTTGTAGTCTGTAGGTGGAGTGGAGCAGACATTTCATTAAAAACTCTTTTAGCTTAGTAAAGTCTTCTTTGTATTTTAATATTTCAAAAGTTAATCATTTAAAAATTCAATTAAAAAATTTGTTTTTTTATAATAAATTCAGCCATTTTTACTTATCAAAGTGAAATTCAGTCCATGTTAAAATGAAATCTCTATGCATATATACCAATCATGCACATTATTGTTACATTAATATCGTATCATTAGAAAAATTGCACTCACGTCCATTTAATACACAAAATGTTATAAACAAACCACTCAAATACACCATTTCCTCTTCCTCTATAGAGTTAGAAAAGAGTAAACATCCATTTTGCATCACAAATATAAAGTCCAGTTTGCTCTACCATCAAATGATGATACACCATATACTGTAAACATAACTATAAAGAAACACAAATTACATAAGTTTAGTGCATAACAGATTGTAAAAATAAAATCAAAATCATTGGACTGTTCCATAAAGGTAAAACTCAAACAACAAACCATTATCGTAATTCAGTCAGGTTCACCACCTGTGGGCTATAAATATCTCTCATGTGAGTGCATAATAAACTCTCCACAGCAAAATCAGAAAACTTCTATTTAGCTGGCACAACTTCTAATGACATGAAGACTCATTTTCAGTTGGATCAGTTACTTGCAACTCTACTTGGATACCCCCTAGTTCTCTCTTGAACCTGTCCTTAGAACTTGATTCTCACCTTTGATGTGTCGGGAGACATTTGCTTTAGAAAATAAGAAAATATCAATAGTTAAAAAGGAATGTCAGTTGCCAGACACACACATCTATAATAAACTATTTTCGGATATGTTATTATGAAATTCAATTTTCTTTTAAAAGGGAAAAAAAACATAAGTCATTACCATGCAATGGAGAAAATTTTGCTCTTTTGGCAATTTTCTTCAGTCACAAAAGTCAAAATCATAAACAACATATCGACACTTATTAGCTGGGAGGCTTACGGTAAAATCTTTATAGCTTTGAGTTGGATCACAAAGCTTTTCTACAACTTGCTTTTTCTTTTCCTCAATTTTAAAAACTATGAACCGGTAGGTTCTTTTAGCCTTTAACTCCAAAAATCTTAGCTCGCAATCATCATGCACAACCATTCCAGATGCTGCATTAGCCTATATAGAGAAAGCGAGAGAAAATATTTAGGAAGTGAATAGTTTTGACAATAATGTTACAACTTACTAAAGATCAGTATACCGTCTTTGAGGGAAGGATTCAAAATTAAACAATTTTGCATCTATATAATGACATTGCATTTACTTGAGTGATTTTTTTCAAACCACAATGAAGGATGTTCAAGTTGAACATCAAAGACCTGACTCCTAAATCTCAAATTTCAAAATCATGCATCACAATATAAGAGTAGTCACATATTGGAAAGTAGAATTAACAATGCATCAAGAATTTTAAATTGGATTATACATTTCAACATCTAAGAATTCTATGGGAAAAATCAAATGAACCAAAATATCTGACCATATGAAGTGCAACCTAAGACCTTGAAATATAGTAACCTAATGTCTGGCAACCATAACAACTAACTTTAACATCACAACCTTCTCAACTGAAGGTGATGTAGAATAATAAAATAAAATAAAGAAAAAAAGAGATATATGATAAGTGGGTGATGTAGAATTTTCACATGGAATTTTTTTTACACAGGTGAAAAATCAATGTCAGTTAGTTGAATTAACTGAAGGTGATGGAGGGAGGGTTTTCATTATAAAATCAAATTAAAAATAGCTTTCTAATACAAATATATTTTAGGTACGAGTTGATGTCTATCAAATTAAACTCGCAAGTGCATGAGCCAATTAAAATACGGATAAAACACTCATAATATCGTTTTTTCAAGAATTTGCTAGCTTAAATCCCTAAATAAATTAATTAATTGTCAAATTAATACGCAAATTAAACCTAAATACACTAACACAATTATTAGATGAATTATTAAATTGATTAAATTAAACTTGTTGCCCAAAACGATAACTAAGAAGGGAGGTTGAATTGGTTAGTAATTAAAAAGTTTGCATAAGACAATTTTACCAAAGAATGATTTGTGAGAAAAAAAGAAAAATTTGGCATACAAAATTTATTGAGGTTTGAATATTAACAAACTTTATTTATTTTTCCAATCTTAATTGGATATTTTACTAACACTCAAAGTGTTACAAATAGAGTTTTTTCTCACTCTCATCTATGAAGTTTCTCTCTTGGCTAACACCTAAAATTGAAAAATCTATGTGTTTCGATAGCTAACACAACTAAGTCATTGTATTTTGATGGCTAACACAAAAACCTTTACAAATGTTTCACTTACAATCTAATTCACTTTTGAGTAATTGATTATAAGAATGAAACACTCAACAACCAAAAAACTCAACAATTTTGAGTAATTATGGTTCTTACAAGATAAAAGATAAGATTGATAAAATTAATTAAATACACAAAATTATATAATATTATAAAATTGAATGCATATTTTCTTTTATTTTTCTAACATTTAGAAGTCATAAATATGTTGTATTTATATTTTTCCTAACAAATATAGTTGTTTGAGATGCATTTAATGTAAAAATGAATGTTCAGCAACTTTCTTGTGCGCACCTGACAATTTTCTCTTTTCAAATTCACATGCGTGACTTAATGTTCATAGGTGTGATTGTTCTTTATAGCTGCGACTGAAATGATAAAATCAATCGTGAACAGTTTTGTCCAGAAATAAGAAGTCTTTCACGTGTATGACATATTTTTTTCACCGACGTAACTTAGTTAAACTTCACGGGTGGTCCAATGCTTCACTACCATGAACATTTGAAAGAATAATTTTGGTGCTAATTCATTCACGAGCGTTACTCTATGAGTCACGGTTGTAAATTTCTCTTTTATGGTTGTTGCGATTCTTTACTATGAGTGTGATATTATCTAATAATCTAACCCCTAATATTTTTCATTCCAAATAAAACAATTGGTGGTCAAACAATCATTCAATTTGAATTAAATAAGCACAATTGAAAAGGAAAAAAATTATTCATTCAAATAAAATTAGGATTCATATAAAATTGGGTAACTAACTAAATACCCAACAATCATTTAGAATAATATTGCTATGACAATGATCATGTTCATATTAATATCAAGATTAAACATATTACAATAGAAAGTAAAAAAAAAAACCTAAAACTAATTGCTCTCTTGGAATTGAGAACTCGTGAATATTCTTGAAAAATTAATCCTCAATTCTCCAAGTCCCAAAGTATAAACAATTGTGAGAGAAATCAATAGCTTCTAAATTGAAAATCAGAGTTCTACTAAAACATTAGAAGATTTGCCCAACAACTCTCTTAAATTAAGCATGAAGACAAAAGTAAAGATAAAGAATGTTGTGTAACCTTTAACCCTAATAAAAAATCTCAATTTATACTGCCCTAGAATCCTAACTAGTATCAAACTTTTAATTATATTGTTTTCCAACTAAAAATAATAAAAACTTCCTAAAAATATCTCAATTTCCTAATACGAGTCAAATTTTGTCCAAACAGGTGTCACTCGAATGCAATGTTAGAAAATTTCTATTGTATTCGTGATAGAAGGTTGGATGGAGTGTTGCTAGCTTTCTCAGGATCGCTCGTGCATACCATCACATTGTGCCTATGACAAAGAATTCATTGTGCTTGCTGAAGTACGTCCCACCGTGTGCGATAACTCCCATCTTTGCTCCAAATACTAAATTTTCATAAAAAATATCTCAAGTTACCACCATCACCAATTTATCACTTGAAAACACAAAATAACACCCTAAATACTTAAACTGGAAAACATACTAAAATTTAAATACTGGAAAACATACTAAAATAACTCAATGTTTTCCAGTATGTTTTCCAGTAATTTTAGTATGTTTTCCAGTATTTAAATTTAAAATTACACATCATGATCGTTATAAGTCATATACTTAAAATACTATCAATAAAAATTACCCTGAGATTCTTAAAGGGTGCCTTTCTTATGGTTTCAATTTTAAGGTTTTTTCTTTTTTTTTTAGTTGTAAAAAATAAAGTAAACAAAAAATATGTTTTCCATATTTTTTTTATCACTTTAAATGAGAGTATTTTCAAAATAATAATTAAAAATTTTCTCAAAATGTGGGTTTTTTTATTTACTATGTTTGTTTTTAACATGCGTATTTAATCCTCAAAATAAGTATTTACTATGTTTATTTTATATACAATATAAATATATATTTACAAGTATAAAATTAAATATATTTGATAAAATTAAATTTAGATGTCTTTTCATAAAATTTTTATATAAATTACTTTGATATATATTTAAAAATATTATTTAATTGAGAAATGAATATTGTAATTTTTAAAAAAATATTCCTTTTGATTTCTTAAAAATTAAAAGTATAAAATTTAATTAATTTTGTTATAATTAAAATAAAATATAAAATATATATAGTATTATATTTGAGAATGTTTTTAAACATAATTATGTATTAATTTGAGTAATTAATATTAATATTTTGAATATATTATTTTGTATGAAATAAATTTAATATATATATTTTTTATATTTTTATATGTATAAAAATATTAAAAGTTATATTATTATAAAATTTTAATTTAATTAGTTCAACTCCAATTGAATCTTAAATCTTTAACTTATTATCTTTTTCAATTCGTTAATCCGGCCAGATTTAATGAACTTGGTTGCTATAACATGAAAAATAAAATCAAAACCGAAAATCGCTGAAGTTTTTTTTTTTTATTAATCAAAGCCAAATGCTTTTGAAGATTATAGCGGGAAAGTGCTAACAATTTAAAATGGCGTGAAAATTTTGTCAAAGAAAATTCAAAAATCCCATCTCTCAGCTTTCTATTGGTCCATTTTGAATGACGCGGATCTCCAATAAACAATCTAAACCGTTGATTGTACTGAAAATCCAACGGTTTCTGTTCTTTCACCATCCACACCATGTCCGGGCACCGGGCTACAAAGTTGTGCCACAACACCTCTCAACACCGTTCTTTTCTATCCTCGCTCTCTTTCCAGCATCTAACTTATCATAATCGAATCAGTTTCCATTATTCGTCAGTGTGTTAGGGTCGGATATTTTTAACGAGATGGATAGCGGAATTGTAAAGAAGGGCGTTGCAGCGAGGAGGGGTGGAGGCCCGAAGAAGAAACCTGTTTCCAGATCTGTTAAAGCGGGTCTACAGTTCCCAGTGGGTAGAATCGGACGGTATTTGAAAAAGGGTAGATACTCGGAGCGCGTCGGTACCGGAGCTCCGGTTTACATGGCTGCTGTACTTGAATACCTAGCAGCTGAAGTAAGTACCATCTCTCTGATTTCTGAGTACTCTTACAACTGTATTGAATTTGGGTTTTTAATCATATTGCTACAATATGTTTGATTTCTTGGAAAATGAGTTTCGATTTATTTTTTTGGTGATTGAAGAACAAATTTAGATTAAATTGGTGCTTGATAATTTTGGGTTTTGCAGGTGCTGGAATTGGCTGGGAATGCTGCAAGAGATAACAAGAAGAACAGGATAGTACCAAGACATGTGTTGCTCGCCGTGAGAAATGATGAAGAGCTTGGGAAGTTGTTAGCTGGTGTAACGATTGCTCATGGAGGTGTTCTTCCTAATATTAACCCTGTACTCTTGCCCAATAAGACTGAGAAAGCCGCCTCTAAGGAAACTAAGTCTCCTTCTAAGGGCACCAAGTCTCCAAAGAAGGCCTAAATTCTATCTCTTAGTTAATTTTAGATATTTTAGTGAATTTACTCTATTTTGAATGTAGGTTGGCTTATTTTATTGATGTGTAGGAGATGAAATACTAATTTTAAGGATGTGTAGTCTTTTAATCAATGTAATACTATGTAAATGAGTATTTCGAGATTAATGGATGAAATTACTTTTTTCTATTTGCTAATTGTTCTATTTTTAAACAAGTGTGAGAATAGGATCTATATGCTTCTATTTGTACGTTAGCTCATTTCCAATTGATATTATTTTAATGGAAAAATGACAAGAATAATAGTATTCTTCATCCTAATTGGATATTATTTTGATGTTAAAAATATTGTTAGTTACAGTATAGCATAATATTTGATGCGATATCATAGCAATGTTATTTTAGAGAAAAAAGATTTTGTTATTAGGGAAAGGTTATACAATAAAGGGAAAAGAAGAAGAATGGGAAAGAAGAAGAGAAGGAAATGAAATTTTTTTTTTTGCTATGTTTTATTTTTTTACATTTAAAAATAAAAATTTTTATTAGTTAAATATTTTTTAGATAATTTTACACCATTTTTTTCAGTTAAATATTATTTAATTTTTATAATATTATTAAATGATTAAAAATATTTATTCTGTAAAATAATTAAATAAAATGAAAGTAATAAAAATATAACATAATATAAATATATAATATTTTTTGGTTTAAAAATTAATATAATAGATTAAATATAAATTTACTGTATTTATATCATTTTAATTTTAAAGTCATTATTTTGACGTAATGAATTGGAGATAATCTTACAATATATTGTTTCATTATGAACTAAACTTGTTATAATATTAGATTAGACAATCTTTGTTTAGTGTCAATTGATTGAATAATGATATCCCAAATTTTAAAAAAAATATATATAATCAAATGGCATACATATAGTTTTGAAGATAAAAGTTAGTTTTTCAAAATTTATATTTATTAAGGTTTGTATTAAGATGTTGATGTAGGACCTTATATACCAATGGCAAATACCAAAATTTGAACATTAGAATTCCTTGGTTGTTTATGTCACAAATGTAATAAACAACCAATAAAATGGTTGTTTTGTGACCTTATATACCAATGGCAAATACATAATAAAATGTAATAAACACTGCATATTGGTTATTAATGGAGAGTATTAATTAGTTGGATCTTAAAAAATCAAAATGCCATAGTTCAAATCAAACTATATTTTAATTCAATTAGCTTTGGTCCTTTTTTTTTTGTTTGCTTTGATATGTTCAATTAGAGCTGTATATGGATTCTAGATGTTCCTAAATTAGATTGAAAAATCGAAAAAAATATTCAAAACTAAATTGCACTATTTACTTTTTTTTACAAAAACTAAATTGAATTGTACTTTTAATTTTAATTTGACGGATTTATATTTTTTAATAATATTCGAATCATGAATTATATTAAAAAAATTGATATTTAAATATTTATACTTTTACTATATGTAATAATAACTAATAAGAATGAAATAATTTATAAGTAATATTATTCAACAACATTCTTTGATGATCACTATTGATGTCACATTATAAACAGGTATGCTAGTCAATAATAGTCTTTTTTGGGCACTTAAAGAATCTGACTCTTAATTGTTTACTTTAATGTATCAATAATATTATTTGGAGGTCATACAAACTTTTGACTATGATAATTTAAGAAAACAAACTATCGTAGATATGTATAAAAACTAATTTAAGATTGAATAGGGAGAAAGATTTAGAAAGACATGGATTATGAACATAATAAGATTTTATTTTTTCCCGATATTCTACCTTTTTGCAAACTATAAACATTTTTATACAAAATGCTCTTAAAATACAAAGAAACCACAATTATTAACGTAAAGATTTGAAATATCTTTACTTTTTCAAAGCAAACTTTAATTATTACAAAAGAACACGAGAAAGTTAGTAGTGTCATATCTGGTACAAGAGATAGAATAAAAAGTGAAGATCATTAGCGATCGACTGAAAATAGCTTTCGATAGACAGAAATCCTATGAGGACTTTAAGAGAAAGGACATGGAGTACTTAGTGGAAGACAAAGTGTTTCTCAAAGTATCTCCGTGGAAGAAGGTTCTCAGATTTGGAAAAAATGACAAGTTGAGATCTAGATTTATTGGATTTTATGAGATCTTAGAGAGGAACAAACCAGTTGCGTAGAGACTCACTTTGTCACCAGAGTTGAGTAGGATACATAATATACATCATCACAACTGATAGCATAGAGTTGAGACTAGACTCGACTTATGAAGAGGAACCAGTCGAAATCTTATCTCGTGATGTAAAGAAAATTAGGAAAAAGAAAATTCCACTGGTGAATGTGTTATAAAAGAGTCATACAGTTGAAGAAGCAACATGAAAAAACGATAAAGTGATGAGTGCACAATATCCTCAGTTGTTTCGAAACGTCATGACAGATAATTTCAGGAATGAAATATCCTAAAGGGAAAAGAAATGTAATGTTTGTAATTAGAGCATATAAGTTATGTTATTGGTTAGTAGAAAATGGGGGATTAAGTGGAGTTTTGAGATATTGATAGTGGCTGAAATATGATGTTTCACGCTCATTACAAGGGTGTTATGGTCATAAATATCATATTTTAGTACACAGTCGTGATGAGGCTCTTCACGGCCGTGAAGAGTTGTTTCATGACTGTGAAGAAAAGACTCACGATTTCAAAAGAAAAGTCACAGTCGTGAAGCCTAGGCAGACAGAACAAGTGAGGTAGTCACATTTTCTTATCTGCCATCCTTTTTAAATCTACGGTCCATTCCCTGTTAACCAACTAAACATGCAATTTCATATTCTTTTTACTCCAAACTCAAACTTTATCCATTAGAAAAGCTTGGAAGATCAGTATGTCATAAGAAAAAAGTGAGAGAATAGTGAGAAGATAGAGGTTGAGAGTATAAAGGAAAGCTTGATTTTTATTTGCTAGACCTTGGTTCATTTTGTACAGGCTAAAAGGGCATTTCTTCATCTTACTAGGACCTAGAGAAAGTGTTGAAAGTTCATCTTAAGGGAGAGGACAAGCTTGAAGGGATCAAAATTTAGCCAATGTCCATCATAGGTGTAAGGTTTGTACATAACAACACTTAAGGCTATTACTTTGTATTTTCTGTGTTTTTTGCTTTAATTGCATATTTTAGATGATAAATGAGTAGATAAATAGTGAAATGTGGGATTAATATGCATGATGGGAAATCTTATGAACATGATTAGATTGACATATTTTAGGAACAATTCTGATTAATATTGATGATTAAAGATGATCAAGTCGTGATAGATAGCTTGAATGCATATTGATAAAATGGTTGACATTGGGCAACCGTAGTGAGTATTGCATGTGGAAATAACATGATTTGTGATGCTCCGTTGTTTTGGAAAATTTTCCAGATTCACAGTCGTAAAGGGTGGGTTCACCAGCGTGAATGTCGTGAGATGCATTCTTATTGCTGAAACAGACCTGTTTACGGGCAGTTTCACAGTTAGGTTCATGCCCGTGAAGGGGTGATCACGGCTATGAACGTGTGTTGATTCACTAGATGAATCACGGCTTGTTGCACAGAGAGGACTACCCATATAGTGGTGCTTCGCAGCTATGAATGGTAATTCATGGGCATGAAATGGTGTTTCACGGCTATGAATGGTCATTCACGGGCGTAAAGCTGTTTATGATAAAAAAAAATTTATATGTTTGTTTTTAAATTGAAATTAATTCGTTGTAAGGTAGTAGGCCTCAGTTGTACACTTATAGCATGATATGGAAATATATGTTGTGGAAATAATTATGGAAATTATGAGATTCATATAAATATATGACAATGGATAATATGAATATATGCATGGTAACTTGTTAAGCCTAATACTCTGACTAGGACTAGAGTTAGGATAGATGACATGTTATTGAGGGGAGAGTTTAGTACCAAGTGACCTATATTGGTCATATTGTGAAAGCCCAGATGTTAGCGGAAAAAACGTCTCAGTAGATTATATATTTTTAAATTCCAAAGGTTAGCGAACAGAGCAGCCCAGTAGATTATATATTGTGAATGCTAGAGGTTAGTGAATAGAGCGTCTTGGTGGATTATATATTTGAAAGTCCAGAGATTAACGGATAAAACGTCTCGATAGGTTATATATTTTACAATACATATGTTAGTGGACAGAGCGTTTCGATGGGCTGAGTTACTCATATCTATTTTGGTCTAGTAATAAGTGAACAAAGGTAAGTTAATTAATAAAATTTGTATGGTACTGGATGACTGTTCATATGTCATGTAGTCATATGTCATGTAGTGATATACATTATATATATATATATATATATAATTATGATGTCATGTCATGTAGTATACGAGGTAGTGCATGTGCGAACTTTGAAGTAAGTCGTTATAGTAGCTCGATGAGTATATCATGCATATTATGTATATGTTATTATATGTCTTGCACGTTGTTATATACCACTAGGTATGAGTTGCTTAACATATGAATTTTTTCACATGTAGATTTGGAGCTTAGGGGATGATTGACAGATGAGGACGCCAAGTGATCAGAGTCTAGAATATACAGTTAGGGTGGGTGATATACTGTTATATTTTATTTTTGGTCGTTTTGCTATGAATTGGGTAATTATAGTTTTACATATTGTATTTTAAAAATATATAGTTTTACTACTCATTTTGTAAAATCTTGGACTTGTGTACGCTAATATGATTTGTATTAAACTATTATTTTATTGAGCTCAATTTCATAGTTTTAATGATATTTTTATTTTGTTAAATCATCATAGCCATGGTGCATAAAAGTTTTAAAAATTATAACGTTTTAACTCATATACATTATAGCATCGTTTGATATAATTGAGTTTAGTATTAATTATATGGAAATGTGTTACATGAAATTATTGAATTGAAGCGGTATTTATCGCCGCATTATTAAAAGAAATTGAAATCTTTTTTATGAATTAATCCATATTCTTCCAAAATATTTTTTTATCATTTTAAAAATATTATCAGCAGTATACTGATTATCAAAAATTCTAAATATAATTAATTTTTTTTGTAATTATTATTCACTATCAATCCAATGACATATAAGACTCATATAAAAATATATTTGTTAATTATCACTCCAAATATCACTACAAATACAAACATGTTCATTCAAAGAAGAAAATATTTTAAGTAATTATTTTTCATTTTCTTTATAAATTATATAAAACATGTTTAAGGGTATTTCTAAGTATATGTTTTGACAATAATTAACACCACCTATTTTTTTCACCAAATTTAAGAGGTATTTGTTCCTTACTTATCATTTTTTCTATTTTTTTATTTTTTTCATCATTATATTGAAATAAATGAGAAGTAAAAGATTGTGCACCTGTAAATTTGATTTTATCTCTTTTTTATTCCAATTTAAGCAGTATATTTGTTTTGCAATTGCTTTTGAAATATTTTAAATTTTTATGTGTGTGCACAATAATTATACATAATATCAAATAACCCATCATTTTTTTGAATTTTTTTAAAATGAATTTGAAAAATATTGGATGTTCGAATTTTTGCTTCAGATGATGTTGCCTTTGCAATACGGTTGTTTATCACTTTTATTTCTTTGGCTTTCTTCAATTAAAATTTTGAACTCTTCCTTCTCATCCAAATTTTTTAATAAAATTTTTCAAATCAATAATATTTTTATAAAAAAAATTGTTCCTTCCACTATGACTTAACATTATTTAAGATTAAATATTGTGAAAAAAATGGAGAATATTAAAAAAAATGTAGAGAAAGATAATAAAAAAAGAATTGTAGGATTAAGAAAAAATTAAGAATTAGAAAGAATTAAATAATTGAAGAAAAATTGAGATTATGTAAAAGTACAATTAAAAAGAAATTAGAGAGAAAATAATTGAGAGGGTAATTAGAGAGAAATTAGGAATAAATGTAGAGAAATTGAAAATGAAATTGTATAGTCAATAAAAAAAATTGAAATGAATTTGGTATTAATAAAGAAAAAATTGAAAATTTCAATTTCAATAATACTTCTAAAATATAACTGTTATTTTTCTATTATAAATTTTTTTTTACTATATTTATATTTTAATATATTTAATTATTTAAAAAAAAAAAGTACAAATCGCACCTACATTGCACAAGGGGAGAACAACGATCATGAGACGTTGGTTTTTTTTTTTTTGAAAATTTCCAATTTGGAATCGGAATCTGCAGGTTTTAGATTGGGCCAAGAATCGGCCTAATCCGGTCCGGATTGGACTGCACTGGTTCCATAAGTCCAACCCGACCGTGGCAAGGCCTACTGATTTAAGATCATATCAGACACAGATCTCTGCCACCAAAAATAAAAATAGCTGTCACAGAAACTCGCAAGGTATTTAATCCTCAAATACTTTCAGTTTTCAGTATCATCGTACGGTTGATGAATCTGAAGCTATTTCTCAAATTCCATTCAATTTTGGGTCGTTACATTAGATCTTTAATTTTTGTTTGGTCCGTTATATTATATTTTCATGACCATGAATTCTATGCCAATTCTTCAAATATTTTAAATTTATTAATGATTAGACCAATGACCAATATATTTTTAAAGACCGTGGTGTTTAGTAATCCTTTCAAGAATCGATATATTGTTTAGATATGATTTTATTTATGAAATAATAGTGGCAATGAAAAAATTAAATGTACGCACATAGGTATATATGTGATGCGATTGTCTTCCAATTCTACAAATTTTCTTCCCTATGATTTTGTTATTTAAGTTATTGCATTCCCTTTTACTAAATCACAATGAAATCTAAGATACTAATTCTGTTTATAGGCTTGTGATCTCATGCATATTGATGGATGGCACTTAAAATAATTAATCACAGTATGATAAATTATTTACATATTAATTTTTGTTGTTTATAAGGTCTATATACATATGTTGCATGTTAACTTATACAACCATTGTCCAATTTCCAAGCACCCTTTATTGCTTTACTTTATTTGACCCCAATCAATATATAGAGCATAAAAACAAGTTGTTTGTGCCAACATTTTAGTTATATTGATAAAACAATTTATTGAGGTTATTTTTATTTTTATTTCATATTAAGATTGTTATTGTTTAGATTATTGTTAATCTTGGGTTACCAAACTGCTGGTTAAATAGGTAACCTTGTTATTGTATAGACTATTGTTATCTGTAACTTCATATGAATTTTATTTGTTTAAATGAAAGATGTACTGTTGGTTTTCTTGGGCAAGTACAAGTTTGATCTTGTAATTTGATAATTCCATGGTTCCCTTTATTTTATTCTACAGGCATAATTGTTTTATTATCCATCATGTAGAGCTTGAAACTTATAATTTAACTGGCTTTCCAATTGGGAATATTAATTTTTATTACTTTGAAAGCTGCTATTGAGATCCTTCGTTCCTCTAGGTGTTAAGTAATTATTTTAAAAAAAATCTCAAACATTATTTAATTTTGTTTGAAGATTTGATGGGAAAGAAAATGTTATATAAAAACATGTTGGAAAATTGTTAAAAGATCCTTGCAGATGCTAGTGGCATTGATATATAGTAATTTAGCGTATAATTTTTAGAAACTAATTGAATTAATTTTTATTAAAAATTTTAAATTTTTCGAATATCAACCTATTTGTACTATCTGAATAACCATACTAAATTATTTCGAATTTTTGGAACAATACAATATGAAAATTTCTTTTTTTTTTCAATACAATACAAGACTAATATTTGTAAATTCCCTATTTTTCAAGACAATATCAGAGATTTTTCGATTCCCATATTGAACCAGACCGTGTACAATTTACACCCCTAATGGGAATGTCTAAAAATTCTGTGGAATTATGAAGCAGTGAAGATCGTATGTGATCGTGCGTGTGGGAAGTCAAAAGGATATGGTTTTGGGCAGTTCGCTTCCGAATCTGCACCCTCCAGGGCTTTGAATCAAATGAATGTTCAGGTATGATCTGAGTATAAATTTCATTTTCAGAAGGATCATTTACTCTTTCCTGTGGTGTTCATTTGTGTTTTGCTTTGGCTATTCTTCTATTCAGATCTTGGATGGTAGAAGTATTCGAGTCTCTTATGCACATAAGCAGCAACCACTATCTGTTCTGAAGGAGGAAATCACTAATACGGACTACGTTCATGAGAAGAAAAAACTTAATAAGTTGTAATTGATTTGGTTCATGAAAAATTAATAAAAAAAAAAGTGTGAGCGATACACACGAATTTCAGCTTCAATCTTCCACAAACAGTGAAATGCAGCTTATGTGTGCATGTGTCGGTGCATCAGAGGCCAACCAACAATAAGTCCGTGGACATAATTCCCTGACACCAGTGATGGGCATAAATTTCTTGTATATTCAGTTTCAGAACTTGGGAAATAAAATATTTTTTTTATAATGGGAAATAAAGCTTTAACCTCAATTGTAATAAGGAAATATGCCTGTTATTTGAAGTTTGAGCTTTTTATAATGGGAAATAAAGCTTTAACCTCAATTGTAATAAGGAAATATGCCTGTTATTTGAAGTTTGAGCTCTACCATACATGTTGCATAATGTACAATATGAAAATGTTAATTATGTCAGATAGATTATTTCTGCCATCAGGCTTTTTTATCAAATACTGGAAAATGAATGGTTGCCTGAGAAATCTTCAAGAACTGGCATCATCTTTTGGTTTTATACTTTTTGCGACTTCCACAAATATCAGCCTTCCATCAACTATCTGTTCACATTAGCACCCGACCTCAGTATGTGTTTGCGGTTAAAAGGAGAAAAATAAGTGCTTCATGGCATCATGATCAACTAAGGAAAAAAAAAAGCTTTTAATAGCATACATTTGAAGGCATACGCATTCCAATTCCATTTAATAAACAGTTATTGAGAAAGGTGCAACCTTCTCCTTCTTCTAGTCTCTGGGAATGCATCTATTGAGGAGTTGAGGAAAAAAATGCAAGAAACGGACGCAACAAAGATACTATCAAAAACGAACAATCAGAATCCTTCATTTAACAGACAATAGAGGGTAGACTTTGAGCAACAATCAGAAGAAATATGATTGTTTGACAAAATCAGATGAACTATCAACATGATAAAAAGTCTTGATTATATTTCAATACTATGAAAAAGGAAATACAGAAGTTTCCAGTCATGTTCAAAGTATATTCCCTGTATGAGCAGAATGCATAATCACAAGAAGTATCTAACACATTAGTGGCACTTACCAGTAATTCAGCTAGGTATAATTACTCAAGAATCACCACAAACTAATTCCACGTGTAGCCCAAACAAGTTGAAGCATGATTGCATATCAGTACAGAGTTCAGAAGCTTTAGATGGATGATTCTTAAAATTTACAAATTTCATTTCACAAGATTCAAAGAAGCCTCAAATATGAAAAATTGTTATAGCAGAGGAGAAGACTTACCATCTAGAACATAACAAATGAAAGAGAAATGTGAGAGAAAAGATTGACAATGTTCAAAAAATATCAATAATAGAAACTACATCCCCATATGTGGCTTCATTGGGATTTAAACAGCGGCAGTGCCTTAATTGATAATTGGAGTCAATATCACTACTCCATTTAAAATGTTCACAAATAAACAGCATAAACATAATAACCTCTTCTTTTAATCAACACCAACTAAACCATATCACAACAGTTTGTAAGTCCTACTTTACCTGAAATCTCATCCCTCTTTTACATGACCAACTGCCCATAACCTAATAAGCAAACTAACTAATACATCTGCCAATTTATTGGATTTCAACTGCAAATTTGGTTCAAAACCATATGCGTGGTAGTAATATACTAAAAATTCAATCCCTCAGAGGTTCAATTTATTATTTTGTTAACGTATAATTAACAAAATAAGCAAGAAATTCAAAGGACTGATGATAAATTACCCTGCCATTCATAGCCTTCAACGCCTTTTGTGCTTCACCTTCTGATTCAAATGTGACAAAGCCGAACCCTTTAGGCTTTTGAGTTCTTAGGTCGATTACTAATCTAGCTAGAATAACACCCAAAAAAGAATATAATTACAAAGAAATTAATCATCAGTCATTCATTGAAAAGATCACAAAACAAAGAAATGATTGCACATAAAGTGAAATTACCTTCTCTAACAACTCCAAACGGTGAAAACAAATTTTCTAATCTTTGATTTGTGGTGTAGAAAGATAACTCTACAAACAAACAAAAGAAAAATCGACGAATCAGAGAAAAGAACTTGAGAGAATCCAAACATACAGGGAAAAGGGAGAGACATGAGAGAGTACTGCTAACAAAGAGCTGCTTGCCCAGTCTTTTCGCCATTTGCTTCCAGCTATCGAGCTCTGTCAGAAGCCGAACGCGGACAGGGTCACAGGCTGCGTTTGATTGGTTATTTAGAATCTTCAATTTATAATTTAACTAATTTTCTTTTCAAATATTTTAAAATTTTAATAAATTAATTAAAAATAATTTTTTTTAAAAATATTAATTAATTTGATACTGTATGAATAATCTTGCAGTATAATTTACAATATAATTTTTTTATATTTTAAATATTTTTATATAAATTTTTTATAATTTTATATACAGTCAAATAATATTTTATAAAATTTTAATATTTTTATTCGTTATCGACGACTGTAATTATAAAACAAACAGCACATCAAGTTATAATATTTCTAAATGTTATTTTAAATAATATTTTTATCAAATAATTAAAAATAAAATATCAATTTTTTTAAAAATTATTTATATCTGTCAAAATTAAAATATTAAGGATTTATCAGTAATTTAAGTTGGCCGAATGTGCATTTTAAACTCTAGAAAATTAACACTCAAACTCTTAATGTTTTTATTTTCTTTCAATTTGACTCTCATATTTTTATTTTAGGCCTCGTAAGTGCTAACCCCTGAAAAAAAAACAAGAATAGCTCCTTTACATAAAGATTGTTGTAATTAGCATAAAGTAACATAACAATAATGTTCTTGCCAAAGCAAGGTGTGAAAGACTAGAGTTTTTGGGGTGAAAGCAAGAACGCACTATGAAGTGCAAATAGGATTTGAGACGAACTCACATAAGTTTGTCTTTTTTTTTTCCCCTTTTTTTTATTTTATATAACGAAAGGAAAAAAAATTGAGATTCTATTTCTCTTTACATTTGGAAAAAATATTTTTCAAAAAAATATTTTTTAATTTTTTTGAATTTTAAAAATTGTTTTTAAGAGAAATAAGTAAATATATGTTTTTTTCTAAAATTATATTTGAGAAAATCATATTAGAAAAAATTAAAAAAATCAGCCAATTATATAAAAAAATTATAAATTATTTTTTTTGACACTTAATCTCAAACACTTTCTTTTTTTATTATTAGTTATTACACAACTTTTTATTTTTTAAATATATAATGAGGTTGCACAATTAGAATTAGTAATGCAAGTTTTTGCACAAACAAAATGAAAGGATACCCTAATTTATAATGGGATAAACATATGTGCAAATAAAAAATAAAAAATTTACCTTAAATATATGAATATAATTGTAATATTAATATATTTTTATCATAATATAATTTGTTAATAAATATACTATTCATTATCATAAAATAGATTCAAAAATGTATAAATTTTAACTTCAATAAGAATTCTATATATTATAAACCGTTAAAATTATAACACATTAACAAATTTCATCTATCTCGCTTTTTAAAGTTTATACTCGCAAAAAATTTTGAATATTAAAAAGAAAAATATATATCAGTTAATAAATTTATAACTTGTTCAATTATTTTAATTTAATAATTATATTTTTTTCAGGAATTTTATTAAAAAAATAAAAATAATAATATTTATACAAATTTATAAAAAAAATAAATTATTTTATTTTATTACCTTTACGCAAAGTGCAGAAATGGTTTCGATAAGTGAAGGTAATAAAATAAATTTATAAAAATGTATATATATATGTGTGTGTTTGGGATTATGATTGTGGTTGAATATCTAAAAAGCAGATTTAGAATTTTTTTGATTAAATTGACTGATTTTTTTTAATTTTTTATAAATTATTTTTCTCAAATCTGTTTTTGAAAAAAATATTCATTTATCTGTTTCTCTCTAAAAATAGTTTTCAAAATTCAAAAAAATTAAAAATAATTCCAAAAGCATGTTTTCCAAATCTAATGTCAAACGGACTATATATATACTTTCTAACCTACTTGATATTTGGATAAGTGACGTCTTATTTTTTTGAGATGACAAGCGCTTTTTAATTTCAACCGCTCTAAGAGCATTCACACTCTGCAATTATTTTGTAATTACAATGATAAAGTGTGATTTTCATTTACACATCAACAAAATTTTAATTATATTTTTAAATATATTTTATTCCTATCAATTTTTGGGACTCGATCAATATTTTAACATATTTTATTCACTAATAAAAATTAAAATATTATATTTTTTTATTGTTAAATAATTTTATTAATTTTATACTTTATATTAAAATATCTACTTAATTAATTATGTTAACTATTAATTACATATTAATTAATTTTAAATATATTAATGAATAAAAATATTATTTATTTTTTATTTAAATTATTATAAAATAATACAAATAGGATCCACAACAATTTTTTATTTATTTTTTCTCCATTTTTTTAAATATTTGAAAGTTTACAAATTAGCAAGCAACTCGTCTATCTATATAATTAGGTTTATAATTGCTATATAGAAAATTACAATTGCACTTATAAGGGTAGGGGTGAGCGAAACCGAAGATTGAAACCGAACCGAATTAAATTCGGTCTATTTAGTTCAGTTTATTTGATTTTAGATTTATTCTGTTCAATTTGATTTTTGAACATTAAAAACTGTTTAAACCAAACCAACTGAAATTTTATTTATATATATATATATATATATTAAATATATTTTATAGTGATTTAATATATATGATATTTTTGGAAACTTTCTCATAAAAAATAAAAAATAAAATTTATTTTTCTCTTTTATTTTTATTTATCATATTTTAATCAAAATAAAATAAAAAAATAAGAGAAAGAAATATATGATATTTTTTTATCTTCAATCAAAAGTCAATAGTAATTAAGGATAAAAAATAATTTTATCATTTTCCTTTCAATCTCTATATTTTCTTTACAAATGGGAGAGAAAGTAAAGGGTAAAAAATAAGCCTAATTTTCTTTATCTCTCCTTATTTTTTTCCTTCTCAAACAGAGTAAAGTGAGAATCATTTCTTATTTACACCATTATTTTCCCTCTCTCTGTATCTTCCTTTTATCCTTTGTAAAGGATTTTGTATTTGGGTTTTCTATGTATGCTTAGAAATCGTGGCTTGCATGAAACTTACATACCGTTGAACCTTCAATTTTTATTGTTTAGATCTAATTATGACATATTGAGTGAATTTGATTTATTGGATTCATACTTGACACTATTAATATAAATGTATCCCACGATAATATACGATGATTTTATACTTTTTATATCTATGAAATGAATGGATTTTTCAAATTTAAGATTAGGGCATCGAATTGGGCATTATAATGGTGAAATTTCAATAGGGAGGGTTGATAATTATTGAAGAACTTTGCCAACTAAGGAATTTACAATATGGAAGAAGAGAACGCAGCAAATTAACTTTAAGAGACTATGGCCAAGTGCAAGATACATATATATATATATATATGGAACTCATACAGTCCTGAGGTATTTTACAAAGAGAATTGGTGTAAAGGACAGATATAACCACAGCCGAATTATGGGGTATCCATCTTTGAGATAGTATGAATGCCTTAATTATTTTTTATTCTCTAAAATATGTAGTCAATTTGTTTAGTAAAATAGAAAATCAAAATGTCATGTTTATTACATTCCATGCAAAAGTCAAGTTGATTGAAAATGATGGAAATGGTAGAAAAACAACATTTCATCAATAAAATTATATTCACCAATGTGGCTTCACACTTCATTTTACCTATTTTTCATAAGAGATCAAATAGTAAAAACATATTAAATTTTCTTTCTCTCCCTAATATACATCCGAACTTTAAAAAAAAAAATCACTTCTTTATTTTATTCTCTCTTCATTTCTCCATTTAAATTTAACTTTAATATATCGCATTCAATTCCTTTGTGCCATTCTCCACTATGTGCTTCATACTGGCATGTTCCATGATGCTCCATCAATATTGTTCACCATATGAGCAACTATCATTTCCGTACTATTTTTTTACAGTTCTTTTGAGTTACATGTACTGTACTTATATTTTTCTTGTAACATTGAAAATAAAAATACATATTAAAAAGATAAAGAAAATAAGGGAAAAAATATTTAATATTTCTCGGTTATTAAAAAATTAACATTTTTTTAAGTTTATAATACTACTAAAGTTATTGAAATGATGTAGAACCTTTTCAAAATTACATTTTTCATCTTTGAGTGACATTTATCTAGGTTGTTAATGTTATGGAATTCATATGAAAAAAATTAAAGATAAATTTCATTCAGTAGATGAAAAAGTTAATAAAGAAAATAATAATGGAATATAGCTAGCCCTTCTTTTTAAGGCACATGGACACAATTTTCTACTATAGCATTATGACTTTCGATTAGAGCGTCGAAATACTTGAAGGGAACAACTTCAGATGGTTTGTTTTATGGCACTGGTGATCCAAATTTGTGTGGATATTCCTATAGTAATTGGGCAGGTTGTGTTGATGACCAGAAAAACACCAGAGGATATATTTTTAGTTTGGGGTCAAATGCCATATCTTAAAGCTCTAAAAAGCAAGCATCTACAGCTTTTTCATCATCTAAAGCTGAATGTATGGTTGTAACTTTAGCAATTTGTCAGGCAATATGGTTATTAAGAATATTGGAACTTGGAAGACAAGAAGCAAAAGTAGGGCTTTTTCCCTATAAACGGTGGAAGAAGAAAATATTTCTCAACTTAGAATGAAAGGAAAAAAATTATCATATTTTAGGTAGAAAAAGTTAAAAAAAATGATTATTTGACTACTCCTTATTATTATTCGTTTTTTCAAAAAACGGATATTCACTATTCACGACATAAATAGCTATTAAAAATAAAAATTGTTACTTTTTTAATAAGTGAACAGAAGTTATCCGCTTATTGAAAAAACAGATAGCTTATCACGTCATTACTATCTATTTTAAAATGAAAAATAATTTTCAAAACACGCTAAAATTAGAATTTTTCAATTTTTTATACTTAAGTTTGGAAATATTTTTTCGGCTACATTTTTTTCTGGAAAAAACCCGCAAAAGGAAAAAAAAAACTATAATACATCATTTTATTAGAAAATTGGCGACAAAAGGAAGCATTCAGATTGCTTTTTGCAGTACAAATGGCCAGCTAGATAATATGTTTACAAAACCACTTCCCATGTAAAATTTTGAATATTTTAGGGAGTTGGTTGGTGTTGTAAATTTCTGCTTTAAGTAAGTGTGTTAAAGATAATGCAGAAATTAAGTCCACTTATAGTCACTTGTTTTTAGTCTTCAACTTATTTGAATAAGTCTAGGAGTGTTCCTAGTTTTTTGGTCAGTTGGGTACATGTGAGATATGGGTTTCTGTTCCGTCAGTTGCTGATTTTATGGAATCTTAGTTGCACTTCTCTTGTGTATTTATATGTTGGTTGGATTAATAAAATATCATCAGTTCCCATTAGAGTTCATTCTTGCTGGCAACCCGTTTGTTAAAATTATTGTGAGACTGTTTCTTTTCAATTGCTCTGCCTCTCTTGATTTTGCAGTATGTTGAGAAGTTTTGTTGAATACTCATAACCAGATTTTGACCCTAACCCTGGCCCTCTACCACATGCTTCACAGACTATACCATCTCCCATCTTCACCCGCTTCTTGGTTGTCTTTCTAACTGATGAAAGCATTCAAATTTGTCGTCATATGATTGTTGCAACCGCTACACATATACCAAATATCTAACGTGCATCACACAAGCCAAAAATAAGTTTTCGATCTCTTCTTCTTTTGCTTTTTCTTCAGAAAATTTTGCATGTTTAGCTTTAAGTTGACAAAATTTTGGAATGTGACCCGAATTTTTACAGAAAAAGCATTGGGGCTTCCAATTTTGAGCCTCATTGTTGTACTCGACATCTTTGTTGCCATTATAGCTTCCACGTCCACCACCTCGACCGCCTCTACCTCATTTTTGTCTATGTCCAGCATAGCTTCCGTGACCTTGCTTGTTGCTTGACTGATTAAAATTTGATTTAGAAAAATGCATCTTTGTGTGAAAAGCTTTTTCGACACCACTTTCTTCTCGTCTTCTCAATATGTCTTCATGTGATTGCAACCGAGCCAAATAATTCATTGGTAACCCATCAGCAATGTAATCCAAGCGTCTCACAACTTTGTTGCAGCTGCAATTTGCAGAAAGATGCTGTCATCAAAAGGTTGTTGAATGAAAAAGAGAGTTTTGGCATCCTTCTTGAATTCTTTGAGAGCTTCGACTGAAACCCCAGTTTCATTGTAGCCATTTTCAACCAATTCCCACAGGTCTTGAGAAATGAAGAGAGTCTTCATTTTTATGCTCCATACTTCAAAGTCACTTCCTTTGAATAATGGAATTGAAGGAAGTATTGAATTCATACTTGTAAAGTTGTTTACCATCTCCAATAAACCTTGCTCTGATACCAGCATTAAGGTCAAAATCTGGTCATGTGTATTCAACATAACTTCTCAACTTGACTGCAAAATCAAGAGAGACAAAGCAATTGAAAAACAGCAGTCTCATAACAAACAAGTTGTGGGCAAGAACGAACTCAAAATGAGAACAGATGATATTTTATTAATCCAACCAACAAATAAATACACAAAAAAAAAAAAAGTGCAACTGAAATTCCATAAAATTGATAACTGACATAACACGAAAACTCATATCCCACATGTATCCAACTAACTAAAAAATTAGATACACTACTTGAGTTTTTCAAATAAGTTCAACACTAAACATGTAGATAAAAGTATTTAATTTCCGCATTATCTTTTAACATAATTGAAAAATTTAGCCTTAAACCCTGAAAAAATACTCCTGGTTTTTGTTTTTCATCTGGAAGGACCATCTTAATAATATACAATTACAGACGTATCATTTATTTCCTAAACTTTGGGTGATTATTCAACGTCTAAAACATTTTTTTTTCTTTTTTGGCATAGAGACAAACATTGATTGAGAATATTCAATTCCAAATAGATGAAATCTGAGTTTACGTCGTGAATCCCATTTTCGAAAACCTCTCGGAGTGAAGAAAATAGACAAAAGCATAAAGGTGAATTACACTCGCAGTATTTCAATTATTTGACTCTTGATATCTGAAATATTATTTGTAAACAAAAAAACAACTGCTTAATATATTATTTTGTAACTAGAAACCCTTGCCCATGGTTTACTCATCTATCGAAAACTTCATATGAAAATTACGCATATGCAAAATGGTTCCACCAAAAATTTTTCACTTTCCTCCATTTTCCCTCACTCTCTCAGTAACAAACAATTTGAAACCAAGTTTTCAACCTCTACTTTATCTCACTTTCTCATGACAAAAATTCCATTTGGTTTTGTAACTGCATCACAAAAAATATCTATACCCATAAAACAAAATCGCCCAAAATATCTAAAGCCATTGAACAAAATCATGCCATATTTACAGCAGAAAACATTTTCCCTAATTTACAAACATTTTCTCACGAAACAAACAAGGAAAGTAAACAAGCCCTAAAAGATAAGAATCCTAATTAACAAATTACTCATACAAACTCAAAGATCTAGAACTGGTGCAACGCCTTCAACAACGAGTAGAGAGAATAAGAATCATCACGAACCCATTCTCCATCAAACAAATCACAATTCACCAAATTTCGTTCCAAGCTCTCCACCCCCTGCTCTTTGGACGACACGATATTAGTTCCATTGCTTTGATTTGACCCTATAATTATACTCTTTTCGTTGGACGATACTGATAGATCTAATTGAATTCCAACAGTATAGGCTCCACCACATCATGGCGAATCGAACAAAAGTCTTCCAACAGTATAGAAATCAACTCGTCGACGAGAAGGCTCCAACAAACCCAGCCCGCACCAGTGACAATAATCCGCAATCTGTGGCGACCGAGACCGGTAGGAACTCGTGACGGAGAGGGAATGCTTCTGGAAGATAGGAGGAGGAATCGAGGCTATTGCGGGTGGAGACGAAGAAGGATCGAGAGAGGGTGGGTCGAGGCTTAGAGGGGGAAAGGCGTGAAAGAGTGGGCTGGAGGACGAAGAAAGAAGAGGTGCTACTCTCTGAAGAGGTAGTAGATGGATCGAGGGAGAGATCTAAGTTTGGTTTCAGGAAATCGATGGATGCTTGATTTCAAATTGTTTTGATTTTATGCTTGTTAAGAAAATAATGATTTTAAGAGGTGGTTCTGGATAATCTTGAGAAAAGGGAAGCTCAGATCTGGAGAGTGAGAGAAAAGAGAAGAAAAAGGATTAAAAATTTGGTTTCAAATTGTGGTGCAGATATGGATAAAGACGTGTGTGAAGGGAGTGTGTTTGTTTCTTGAGAGAGTGAAGGAAAGTGAAGTGAGAAAGTGAAAAGTGAGGGAAAGGGAAATGAAGGAGAATTTTTATTTTTTTTGTATGACCATTTTAACACGAGAAAATATTTTTGCTAATGTTGAAATTTCATATTGTTAATTAATTAATGCTGATTAGACGATTATGGATAATCCCCTTCATTATGCCTTATAAAATTTAAAGGCCGAAAATGGAAGAAATTTTAGTTGCAGATTAAACGATTTACGATTACAAATAATAATTAATAGAATTACTGAATAAAAAGGCTTCCTTTGGCGTGATTCACACAGTCTAAAGGACCAAATTATCGAGAATATAACCCAAAAACATACTTCTTATCACTTTTCTTTTCATCCTTTTCAATTTCCTTAAGAAAATAAATGCGATTTGTAATTATGAATTATTATTTTTTAAATTTTTAATATTTTTAATTACTATAAAAATATATTAAATAAAATGTATAATTTTATCTGTATTAAGTGAAATTTATTTTTTATCAAAAAATGTGAAACAAAGATGACAAAAATAAATTATTAAAAAAGCCATTTCTAAACATTTTACGCTTATAATATTAACTAAATCGGCCACTTGAAGTGCCTAATTAACTTCAAATAAATGTGGAACTTCAAATGACGGTTTAAGTGAAAATTGTCACTTCAAATTTGTCCAATAAAAGGACGGAGATTAAATAATTCCAAATGTTGATGGAGATAACGCCTTTTTAGTGTAACACCCTTTTGGAATTACGGTGAGCTTATTTAAATCTCATAGATAAATGATTTTAGTTATTTATTTATAAATATTTATATAATAATTAATAATTTAAAGTATACCCATTTTCAATGTTGTATATTCATTTTAAACATAGAAAGTTTTTATTTTTATTTTTAGTATTGTAACTAAACATAGAAAAAATAAAAAAAATATTATAAAAGACCTTTTTTTTTTTTTTGGAAATAGACGAGCCTAAGAATTCACATTTCTTCCTAACACTTGCCTTCTCTTTATTTCCGCTTTGAGTATTAACCCAATACAACGATTGGAAAGATAGCTTTGATGATACTGAAAATGACACTTTCAGATTAAAAAAAAACAACTAAAATGAAAATAAAAATAAAAATAAAACACTAAGGATCTGATAGGTAGGAGTTTTAAGCACTTAAATCAAACACAAACATCCCACTAATTATTAAACAAAACGAAAACACGATCTCTCTCGCACAAACTTGTAAGGGTTTTACCAGACCAATTACCAAACAAAATACACAAAATAAAGGCTAATTATTTAATAATTAATGGCAGAAAATAACTTTAAGCTCACGTGGGGAAGAGCATTCATGCATAAGAGAAGGACTATCATGGGCATAAGTGGAGGTGGCGGGACAAGCATGCTTGAAAAACTCTGAGAAACTCGAACCTCTACAAGTTTGAGGACTATTATACTGATTTCTGCAGCACAGCTCGTCCGTACCAAATGCCTCACACCCACTTTTGCACGCCACCACCGGACCGCGCCCCGCCGGGTACCTCAGCTGCAGCTTCTCCGGACACGAGTTCAGCAGGTTTTCTCTGCACCCCACGACTGGGCATTCGCCTTTGCCTTCGTGTGGGGTCACTGTCATCGGGAGGTTAAAACCGTCGACCAGAGATACGCTGTAGGAGGAGACGTCGTTTTGGCCGCGGTGGAGGCTGAACTGTGCTAGGGTTACTGGGGTGGCGCCGCCTTGACCGTTGCATTCTATTTGGTGGTTGCAGTCGCCTGTGGCGCAGTGGAACTTTCCGTTTGTGTGGGTGCAGCCGGTTCGGCCCCAGATCCGGCCTGCCCATTGGCGGTTGGGGACGGCGAAAGAGCGGTGACTAAGGGTGGAGAGAGGGAAGCCTCCTTTCTCCAGGACGGGGAAGCCGGCGCTGGGCTGGATTGCAGGGTAGACAGTGTCAGGGCAGTTGTTGACTATGGTTAAAATAAGCCCAGCGGGCGTAGCTTGGCAAAAGGAACACAGGATAAGCAGAGTGGCGGACAAGAACAGAGTGCTACTGGCCATTTTTCTTCTTATTTTTTCTCTTTTGTATATTTCTACAAGGCTGGCTGTGGCTGGGAAATGGGGAGGATCGGTGCTCCTCTTATAAGCATAACTCCACTGTTTCAGTGTTCGCTTGTACATTTTCTTCTTCATGAGTAAAAATACTAAATTACCCTTTTGATCAATGAATCGAGCATGAAGAATGAGGAGTAAAATTGGAAGTATGTTGTTTGCGAGACCGGCTTATGTGTCTTTTGAATAAGGATCCGGAAACTAGAGGAGTAAATGGTAACTCTGAACGGCAAAAGTTGTGCAAGGGATGAAGGAACTGGGGTTTAGGGATGACATTTTTTTTCCGCAGTGTTCCGTCCCGATCCCTCCCGAATGTAGTAGTTTTTTGAATTATATTTTTTTACGCTGCGAAAATCCCGAATTTTTTTACCGGGAACGGGTAGGAAATGGTAAATGTATCTTCCATCCCTAAAATATATTTATATATATAATAATTATTTATATTTTAATAAAATTAATATTTTAAAAATAATAATAAAATAAAAATATAGTATTTATTTTTAAATAAAAAATATTTTTTATTAAAAAATTATATAATTAACTAATTACTTAAAATAAAATAATAATTTTAATATTAAAAAAATGAAAATTTTAATAAAATTAGAAAATCGGGGCGGGTTAGGAATTTCAGATTCCGTATGATGCGGAGATAGACAATTTTACCCTGTTGCCATTTTTACTAGGATTGGTTTTTGAAATCATTCCGTCCCATTTTTATTTTTTAAAATATACTACCTTATTAAAGAATTATAATTAACAATTATTGAACTCAGAGGTCATTAAATAAAATATAATATAAAATTAATTATATATTTAAAAAAAGTGGCTTGCACTAATTTTTAACAAATAAGAAACAATAATCGATTAATCCTTAGGAAGGGGCACAAGTATTACTTCCTCTGTTCTAATTTGATAGATTTTTTTATTTATTTTAAAAAATAATTCATTTTTTATTTTGAAAATATAGTTGTGCATTAATTATTTTATATTTATCTTAATTTTTTAATGACATTTTTAATTAATATATTATTATATTAGTCAATATGTATATTTTTAACTATATTAATTATATTACATAATTTATATATAAAAATAGAAACAACTATTCTGAGCTTCTAGGTGTGGCTATCTGCTGAAAGGATCGAAGTGTCATTTAGAAGGCAGGAGAGGGTAAGGCTTTTTGAAGCATTGTGGATAAATCCAGAAACCAGTTGAGTGTTTGGTTGCAGTGTTGTGGAATACACTGATCGACGATTTGATTGTGTGCCACTGTACGGTCGACACTTAATTATTTGCAGAAATTAAATTTTAATATTTTTTATGCAATTAGAGCCCAATAAAAAGGAAGGGTACCTTATCTTTAATGCGGATATCATTACAAAGAGGAAGCCCAATTTTACTTTTATCAGTTATCTGGTACGTGTTCACTTCTTACTTATTTGTTGCGTCTTCACTTCTTACTTATTTTTACTTGTTATTGTTATGTCATTTATACACATGTCTCCTTTACATTATCTTCTTTTATTTTCTTCATTTTTTTTTAGGAAAAAATTAAAAAAAAAACACTTATTTAAAGTTTGATAAAATTACTTCAAATGTGAATTTTAAATATAAAAAAAATAAAATAAAATTTTTTTTTCTAATCATCTATTTATCAGTAACTATCTCTAAAAGTATTTTTTCCCAATAAAATACCAAATATAATTTTTATCTCTTTTTTTTTTACCGTTTCTCTTCAATTTGCTTTTGGATAAAACAATATTTAATTTTGTACATGCTCTTTAATTTCCAAAAATCCCATCTGAGGGTTTTTATTTTATTATGTAAAAAAAAGTGCAAAGATAAAAAAAAATAAAGCAAAATGACCAATGGACGAGATATATATATATATATATATATATATATATATATATATATATATATATATATATATATATATATATATCTACCCAACTTCATGTCATCGTTATTTAAAAAAATTATTTGTCAAGGTGGCACATTCATCAACACCCGTAGAAATCCAATCAGCAGAAAAAAAAAAAATTAATGCCCAGGTGCTTTCCTTCGCAATGATATTTTGCAAAGATAAGTAAAAAGGCCAAGTGGCTTTCCTTTCATTGGGCTCTGATTATTTGCAAAAAATTAAAATTTTATTCCTAGAATGGCCATATTCATTATAAATTATACTTTAAACAATTAAAAATTTTATTTTTTAAAATATATAAAAAATAAAATCAAAGTCCTCTTGCACCTGCAAATGAGGTTAAGTTTATAATACAACATCAAAATGAATTCGTAATCACCACTTGTTATCAATCAAAAAATACATATATGAAAAAATATTTTTTCATTTCATCCATATATGTAAATATTTATTTATTTTTACTTAATTAACGAAAAGTCCGTAGAGCTTTGGGTTAGTATGTGAAAATCATGGTTATCAAAACCGGTACAATCCGATCGGTAAACTTGTAAATTAATCGAAAAAATGGGATCGATTAATACCATAAAATATGAAGTATTTAAATCTAGAAGAAAAACTGGTCAATCTGCCAATTGGATTCTGAACCAAACGAAATGGATCGATTGGACCGATTAATTAATTGCTAGAAAATCTGAAAAATGTTGAATTTGCTTTTACCAAACTCGAAGATGAGCTGTTAGTTATGAATACACCAATACTGTTTGGCCACTTTGGATTGTATGTTTCTATTCTTATAAAATTTTATATAGAATATTAATATGTATTTCCAAGTATAAAATTAAATTTAGTTGTCTTTTCAAAAAAATTATATAAATTATTTTGATATATATTTAAAACATGATTTTAATTTAGATATGAATATTATAATTTAAAAAAAATTGATGATTTTGATTTTAAAAAAATTAAAGTATATAATTTAATTAATTGTATTATAATAAAAATAAAAATAAAATAAAATATGCATGTTATTATATTTCAGAATATTTTTAAACTTAGTTATGTATTAATTTGAATTATGAATATTAATATTTTGAGCATATTATTTTATATGAAATACATTTAGTATGTATATTTTTTATATTTTTATATATATAAAAATGTTAAAAAGTTATAATTTTTAGAAAATTTTATTTTGACCGCTTATAGAACCTAAAAAAAATATTATTTGTATTTTTCATTTTCAAGTATAAAAATTTAATAACATGAAGAATATTTAAACACAAATAATTTTATGATAGAAGTAAGACTGTAGAAGTATAAAGGTGGCGAAAAAATATAGGCGAAAGAAGATAAGCATGAACACAGTGTATGAAGTGTCGGGCTGCACTGTACAAATCAAATCGAAGCTGTTATGACTCACTTATGGTCGTTAATTTAACCATTTTTTATTTCAATACCCCGCTCATATATTTAGGGAGATTGCGAGAATTTTTATTTAATGAGATAAAAATTTATTCGTTTAATGAATAATGGACATAGTCTCAATTGCATAAATATTTTAAGAAAAATTACAAAAAAAAACAATATATAGATTTATTTTTATTTAAATCTCAAATTTACTATTGATTTGAACCTTAAGTTTGTTGTAGCTTGCAATTTAAACCCTCAATCATAATGCCACGTTGAATTCAAATTCTAAATTATATCAAATGTTAGGACTTGAATTGAATGGGAAAATATTAAAATTTTTAGATTGGAAAAAATCCATAAATTTGGATTTTTGTTTTTTTCCAATAAATATTATTAATTTTGCGGTATAAATTTAACAGTACGTTTATAAATATAATAATAAATTTATATAGTAAAATTAATATATATATACACACAATTGCTAATATATTTAAAATAAAGTTATAAATACATATATTTTATAAATTAAATGAATATTTATTATTTTATATAATTAAGAAAATTAAATATTTGACCTCTTAATGATAAATATACAGGGTCTTATGTAGTTTAAATCTTAACATGTCCATATGTTTTACCAAAAAACTCTAAATAAAAAAAATAATATTCGGATCATGTTTGTCATTTTGGTCGGAATTAAATCAATATTTTCTGATTTTACAGCAGTGTAAAAATTATTTTTATGTATTAGGATGTTAAAATAAAAATATTTATGATTTGAGTGAAAAACAAAAATCACATTATCACATATGAGAAGGAAAATATGAAAAATACATATAAAATTTATTATTCAAGTAGGAAAATTCTATGATTGTGTTATTCAATAATAGAATAAATTTGAATTTATTAGTAATGGCTTCTTATTAAATAGATAGAAGGGATTTGGACATAAATCGCCATTTTTACAATCAAAATATCAATTTAGAAAATTCCATAAATATCCTTCTCATTTTAATGATTTTCCATTTATACCTTTTACAACTCCCAATGTAATCAGTTACTAAATAAGAAACCAGGAAGTTTAAAACTCTGAGAATTCCTTCTTAACAACTCATTGTTCGATACGACCCTTTCAACTGCTACGTCGTGGTCAAATTCAGCTGGATTTAGAGGTGTAATCGAGTCGACACAGTATTAGATTTGAGCTCGATTCGATTAAAATACTCGAAATTCGAGCTCGACTCGATTAAAATATTCGAAGTTCGAGCTCGATCGAGCTTTTTTTTTAATGTTTGAAACTCGACTCGACAAAAATTCGAACTATTCGAACTCGACTCGATAAAACTCGAATCAATAAAAAATTAATAAATAATATACTCAATTAAAATCGATTAAGCTCGATTAAGTTCGATTAAGATCGATTAAGCTCGATTAAATTTGAATATAAGGGTATAAATATAATTTAATTGAGCTCGATTAAGCTCGCGAGTATTACAAGCTGAGTATTATGATACTCGAACTCGACTCGACTAACTACTCGAGCTCGACTCGATTAACTCCGAATCAAGTTCGAGTATTTTTCGAGTCGATCTCGAGTATCTTACGAGTAGCTTGACTCGTTTACACCCCTAGCTGGATTCCACGCTGGCAACGTATGCTCTGGCAACTCCTGCTTCAGCAACGAATCCAGTTCGCTGGTTAATGATATGTTGATATTTGATTTTAAAATACGATATTTATATTTATTAAAAGCTATGTTACACAAATATATAAAATATATACAGGTATATAAGTATTATACATTTGTCATATATATTTTACTATATATAATAATATTTTTCAGTAACACAGAAATATATAAAACATAAAATACATACGTAAATTATCATATATTTTTTCACTGTATATTTAATAATTTTAAATAAAATAGATATACTAGACATGTATAAATATAAGTCGAACATATATTTTAGTAAAATTTACTAATATTGATTTTAATAACTGTTATTCCTCTATAAATAAAATAAAATATATCATGAATATAATTAACGATATACTAGTTAATCTTTCAAACAATATTAAAAAAACTAATACTTAACACTTTGTATAAAAATTCATTAGTACTTAATGAACACCAGCTTTAAGTGGTTGTGTGAGGTAGTGTCATATTTTTTACTGTATATTTAATATTTATGAGTAATACATATAGAAAAGATATGATCAAAATATAAGTCACATATACCATATACCATTTTTTTCATAATTTTGCTATTGAAACCATGTATAATACTATCCTTTTTACATTTTTTCTAATTAAAATTTGAGCAAAAAAATATATAAAATATATACTTAGTATATGGGGAAAAAACCATCTCCATTCATTCATTAAAGAAAAAAAAAAGTCGAAAGAAGACTAACTTAAGCACAAAATAAAATAATTTCTAGAAATTATAAGGTATTTGCCGATTATTTTTATACTTAGTCATATAAGTATTATATACTTGTCATATACTCTTTACTATATATTTAATAATTATGAGTAACATATAAATATATAAACCATATACTGCATACATAAGTTTTTCTTTTCTTTTCTATAAATTAAATCAAGCGAGTTTAAAGCATTATTTTTTTCCCTCTTCAGATATTCAAATTTTTGCATGAAAAAACATTTACAATACGGAAAATAAAATAATTCTTAGAATTTAGAAGATATTTAGTATTCATTTTTATAATTTGTAAGATATTTGTCAATCATCTTTAGAATTTACAATATATGAATAACACGTCCAAATACAACTTGATTATTAGTATTTATCTGTTTTCTGATTTTGAACAAGACTGAAGAAATTATAACACGTACTCAATAAATGACAACACTGAGATTGATGGCAACAACATTAACATTGAAAAAGAAATGGAAGAGCTCACTAGTTTAAGAAATGACAACACTGAGATTAATGGTGTAATTGTGAGAAAGAGGAGAAAATATATATTTTTCTTTTTTTTAATATATTAGGAATTTGATAATGTGTAATGTGCAGATTCAAGATATATACTGGAGAAGAACTTTGACACGTTTGTAAAAATAAAAAATCATAAAAAAAAGTAAAGAAAAAAAATAAAAAAAAATGTAAAAATGTATTGTACCGCAAAAGGAGTATAAAAGTCCATTACTCAAAAATAAAGAAATGAAAACTCCCAACCATCTATGCGTTGGAGAGACAGTTTCTTATTTTGTACCGAAGCAATTTTTAAATCACAGGCTGAAATAGGTGAAATCAAAAGATATACATGCGAAAAAATGATCAAAAGAGCTGTATTTATCAGAGAATTAAGAGTTGATATCGTAATGCATGACTACTTAACAGAGCGATTCACTGCAAATATTAGCTTAACTCATTATTGCCGAGATGATGGTTTACTTCTTCACATTCACCGTGCAATGCATATAGTTATTGATAGACAGAAAAATCATTGTATGCATTTTTGTGGACTAGCTAAGGCGTTATGTCTGGTGGATAAGTGGAAAAAAAAAAAGAAGTTATTTTGTCAAAAATAAAAAGTGAGGGTAAATTTGGAATTTTCTATTTTTTTAAAGATAGAATGCATCGTTTCTATTTTCTATATAGAAAGAAAAGGTTGCTTAAGATGAAGCCCAGTTTTATATTTTCATTTTTGTTTCATTTAAAAGCCTTAGAACCCATCAGAAATGAAAGGCCATAGCTATATATATATGTCAATTTTTATATCATTAACCCATGTTGTTGTATTATAAATTCAATATATTTGACAAGTGCTTCTTTTTATTTTTATATATTTTAAAAATAAATTTTTTTATTATTTAAATAAATAATATACAATACAATACAAATATAATTTACATATATATACAATTAACCTATTTGTTGTAGGCTAAAATGGTTATGGACCGGGCCGGACCAAATTTGAAATTATTATAACTTTTTAATCATTTAAATATCTCGGAAAATAGTATCATGGATTTATATTTATAATATATTATATATATTTTATTTATACAACAACTTTTTTTATTGTAGTATTAATATTTTACACGTGTTTCATTTATTTGTAAGACAATATTTTTACTATTAGCTTATTTTATTTTATCTTATTATTCTTCTTCTTTATTCTCTTATTGTTCTTCTTGTTCATAGATAGAAAAGAAAAAAAATATGTATATTCTAAGTATGTTTTAGATAGAGAATTTTTTAATTTGCATATTTGATTTTATTTTTAATATTTTTGAATATTTTAATAATTGTTATTATTGTTTGGGATAAAAATATTATTTTTATATATTTTATGGAAGAAAATAGTTGAAAATGAAGATATTTTTAAATTAATATTTTTTGCCAACATTAAAAAAAATTGTTTTAAGAGATATTTAAATGTTATGAAAGAGTAAGTAAAACGTGTTCAATTATATTAAAAAATCTTAATATAACTATATAAGTGCCTATAAAATATAAAAATGACAATTAATTAATTGGAATAAAATTCGATGGGACATTTGAAATTTTATGTGATCCCTATTGCACGAGAAGGATGTGCTCAACGTTAGAATATCAAGCTAGAAATATAAATTAGGGTATTGAAAAAAAAAATGTACTAGAAGATAAGAAGAATGAGAGATTTCATTAATATAGAGAAAAAAATCAAGTTGTTATAAATTGAAAATTATGAATTTGGTAAAAATAATAAATATGTAAGTGATAAATCTGCAAATTATAATAAGTGAACTTGTAAGTAATGAACTGCAAGTTTTAAACAATGATTTTATAACTTTTACACAAAATGATAAATTTACAAATTGATCTATAATTTATAAATGATGAACTTCTAAGTTCTAAACATTGAATTTATTGCTTCTAAATAATGAATTTGAAAGTTCAAAATAATGAATCTGTAAATTGTAAACAATGAATATTGAATTTGTAATCTCTAAATAATAAATCTGTAAATTCAAAACGATAAATATGTAACTAATAAACTCATAAATTTAAAATGATAAATTTGTAACTTATAATTGATAAATTTGTTTTAAACAATGAATCTGTAAATTATAACTGGTAAATCTGTAAATTATAATTGATAAACTTGTTTTAAACAATGAACTTGTTTTATATCAAAATGATAAACTTGTAACTAATTGATATAAAACAAGTTAATCAAAATTCAATTCCAATAAAATATATATTTTATTTTATTTAATAAGTGTAAAAGAATGAAATTCATAATCTAATATAGAGCTTGATAAAATCTAAATATATCAAGCCATAGTTTTTGTCCTATCTGAAGCCGACACATCAGTCGCTAAAAAGTTTCAACGAAATAGTTGGTGATCATTAAAATAATAATGAAAAAAAATGTTGTTCAAAATTCTCATCGAAGCATTTGACAGGAGAAACTATCAAGTATGATTTGGCTTCTATAATTTATCAAGCAAGCAAAGCTGAAAACATTTTAGATTAAAAAAGAAAAAAGAAAAGAAAAGCTGAAAATCTTTAATTCTTCTAGAACAGTGCGTCTGTTGCTTTAGCATTTTATAATATTTTATTTTGTGAGTGTTTATAGTTTCCTTTTGCTTGAAGTTTTAGGTTTGAATCTTTTTCTTTAGCAGTTGTAAGTTTGAATTTTCATATTCGTCACAGCCATAAAATTTATCATATCTTTCTCATAAATAGTGGCAAAAGAAAAAGGAGAAAAAAATCCAACACTGTGTAAACATTGTTACTCATCATCCATTTGACCTCTAATGAATAGATAAAAAAGTGTTTTCCTTTCCCAATAAATCCACTGCTTACTCAAAAATTTCACCCTTTTTTAGTGCAGGCATTGTTGATATTAAAGAGCATTAAAATACTATTTATAATGACACTTTTTCTTGAACTAACGATTACAGGTGAATTAAGTTCAAAACTCGTTTTCTTCTTACAAGGCATATAATTATTTATAGAACAAATTTAATACTCCTAATTGGTACAAAACTCTGACTTTGGGTTCAAATTTGCAAACCACAAGCTCAATAGACGTGGGAGACAGAACTCATTAGTTTTCATCCATAACTTCGATCTTATCATCCAACAGAAATATTGGCATTTGTTTTGGTCAACTGCAAGTCTTATCAAAAGAAGATGACAAAAGGTACACGAGCAATTTGATGTGCATAACATGTGAAAACTTATGTCTTCCATAACTAAATTGTAAAGCAAAACGCAAAAGACAATACTTGATCTGGTAAGCAAACTTAATGTTCAGTATGCATTGGTGGGTCCCCATTCCAACTCTAATGCCAAGAAGCACTCAAAATGAAAATAATAGCAACTCCTTCAAATATTTATCATGGATGCAATCATAACTAAGCAATGATAACTGAGAAGAAGTCAACTCACAATGAAGAGAATGCCGGATACATAATCTTATACATAATGGCATAGGATTCCAAATCACCTTTAACAAAAACAATTCTCACATTTTTTTCAAGTTTCGCTATGATTATCAACAAGTATCAAATAAGAACACTTCTTTCTTGCAATAAACCACCATAACATAAAGTTTTTCCATTCACTTAATATGAACCATCTCATGCCCAAGATGAGTAGGAAGCAGACTTCTGTCCACCTTCTCTTCGTGTGGCTGTTGCTTGTGGCTTCTCTACAACACTTCTCTATCCATATCAATGTTCAAGCTATTGAATCAGGCAAGCCACATATTTCTTCTCTTCTCTGTTATTTTATGTCATTATTCTGTAGCTAACTAAGATATAACTAATTAAGATTGTAATAACCAAAGTTCTTAGCTGTGTGATCACCATGCATGCTATAAAATGGGTAAGAAATCCATTAATGTGAAAATAAAGACACTATCCTTATACCCTCACAAAGTTCTAACAGTGGATTCTACTTTTCTTCTTCTATGTAGCTCATTTCAAGCTTGAGCCTTCACAACCAAGCTCAAGATCACGCAAGGCAAACATTCGGCCATCCTGGGTAAGGAATTCAATCTCTCAATTCGAGATTATATTTCTAATCATCTTGATACAAAATGGTTTAAACCTATGACATTAATACAGATTGATTGGAAGAAGATTCATAAAACTCCATCTGGGCCCAACCCAGTAGGAAATCACAATCCACCAACTAAGCAGTGAATCTATGAATCCTCTTCTTCAGGACACCAACTAGACAGGTTCATAGTACTTCAAAGTAGAAGGTCAGATGTATTCATTTAGGTGGAAAACCTGATCCCTGAGGTTTCTGTGACTGTATAAACATGAAATTTATCATAAGATTCGTACATCTGAGACTAATATTCTGCAGAGAAAAGTCATGCTGATTATATCTATTATCCTTTCTCTTTTTGGACTAAGCTCATATAAAATTCCAATTGAAACAAGAAACTCGTTTATAGTTTTGAAGCGCAGATTTGGGCATATGCATCGTGTAAGTAATCTCAGCAGCTGATGGTTCTCACTAAATGTGAGGGGAGTGGAGTAAAACACCTAAGAATAACTTAATCTCTTCAGCATTTTTAAACCGGCTACGGATTTTCTCTTTTAAGCAATTACAGAGAACCAAACCAATCAGTTTCTGAATTTTCCGTAGAAACAGGCATAATAAACTAATAAAATGTCCAGCAGAAAATAGATTTTTAAGAGAGGTGATTGCTATATAATAGTTCCAGATCTAGAAGACATGATCATTGCAAGATTGCTCAAATGCCTAAACCTCCTCTTTTGACATGTACTAATATCGCATTCAAGTTGCATGTTCCAATCAAACCACTGCTGCCATGAAATGTCAACAATAATGTTGACAGCAAGGCAATGCATCAGCCGTCATGTACCAGAGGGAATAGAGTTCATAATCAGGCACAAATTCCATGATTCCCAATTGATGTTAGAATTGAATGAGCCAACATAAAAATGGCACTATACATCAACTAAAATACATTTTGTTTAGATATACAGGACAAACCGAAAACTACAACCATCAGATCAGTATAATGTCATTATACAGCACGCTTTCTCTTTGAACGCTTGCTTCTCTTTGGCCGAGAAATGTCAGGAACTTGTTTGCTTGAACTAGAAGCATATGCTTCTTCTAGAACACCCTCATCCTATCAATGATTTACATTAGCTCTAAACAAGAGAGTACTTTTGTAATAGAAGCATAAATAATATAGCATCTACATGCATGGAAAGAGTTGCTTTCTTGAATGAAAAAAAAGAATCAAATCCCTCAAGAACATGTATTTCCTGCCTACCATACATTACTAAGAAACTTCAAAACTTATAGTTTGTGTTGACCGCTCAATCTTTGATTAGAGTGAAATTTCAACAATAAATTTGATTCCCCGAGTACTTATTAAATTTAATTCTTACATGATGATTATTAGACAACATTGACCTAATTTTATAATGTCCCTTTGCACGTACTGTTTTGTCTTCTCCTGTTCTAGGTAGCCACAGTTAAGGCAACTCAACTTTTAATCCCTGAGAGTTTCATCATAAATTCAGAAATTGTAGGCGTCACTTTTACGACAGCTATGATTTGCAAAATAAGATTGTTCAACACCTGCGCATTCTTACAAAAGCACATGCATGCAGACAGATAGTCATACAAAGTCTATTCTCATATCCTTGGCTGGCATGGCTGCTTGGTATTCCACAGTGAGGTTCAATAACTCTGACTGTGGAGCAGTGGAACCCACCAACTGCCACAGCACAAAAAATAAAGCAAGGTGATATTGCTAGAGCTGAGCCCAAATCATGTCCCTCTATTGGCTTTTTCTAAATGGTATAACTTACATAAAATCTTAGGTGGCAGATACACAAGCAGGATGAGTTACTTCTGCACCATACATGAGACTTGCAGAAGAAAGGGTTGAAATCCTCCAATTTATGGTCGCATGAGAACCTCTCTTTGAAATGAACAGCAAAAACTAGTGAGCTGTATGATCCTTTTACATGTTCCGAGGATGAAATGGCAAGTTCAAGTTCAACAAAGTTATATTTTGTATCCAATAGCAGTCATGTTGTCGATTCCCAGGAATACAACAGAATACAACCACTAAGGTACAGAATATTATGTGTTATTTGCCATCCCATTAACAACCTGTTGACCGCTGTTTGGTAGATGATTTTTAGGAGTAATTATTGTATTTTGTGTTAAGGCCTAATTATTAATTTCTTGCCTTTAATATTTGTGATAGTTTCCTGTTCTAATAGTCTCCTGTTTTAGCGTATAAAGGCTGTTGTGGAAGAAGAAAGATGACAGAGAATAAAAGTTCCTTTTTCCGTTATTACTCTCAACTCAACAACATATAACAAAATGGTCTAGTCAAGGATCCATTTTTATATCGCATTCAATAATTCCGAACAACTGAATCTAGGATTTACCTTATCTGTAGTCTCTTCATCTGACTCCTCATCAGAACCAGACGCAGAATCCAGAGTCTGAACCTCATCATCTGGCAGTGCCTTGCCCAATTTTTTCTTTTTCTCTTCCTCCTTTAATTGCCTGAATCTGTCAAACACATCTTTGTATCTTAGACACTTCTGAGGCTGCTGAAATAAGCATGAATTCTGAGAAGCAGATCACTGATGACTGACCTATCTCCAGCTCGTGCTGGTTGTGAAGCTGATCGTTTGGCACGTCCTGCTGTGATGATTCCACTTGCATCCTCATTAACCACAGGCTTTGCACCACCTAGTTTGCGTAACCATACTTGTTGGGCTGTGCTGAGTACATTGTTTACGAACCTAAAAGTCACAACATAAATTTTATAGATTAATTAACAAAAGAAGAGAGCCACACGTCCAACACAGATTGTTTAACAAAGACAAACTTTGCATGACACCAAGCCTTGTGAGTCTATTTGAATCTTAAAAATTCCAGTGTAAGTTTCAGTTCCTTGAGCAGATATGGGGATTATGGTAACTACGGGAAAACTTAACAAATAAAATGTTGAAACCAAAGCATAAAATGTTTCAACACGCCCTGAAAAACTGGACCTAAACAGGAAAATCTCCGCAGATCTAAAGTTAAAGAAGCTTGAGAAGAAGCTGCAATTAGACAGAGATGAGATGGATAAGTAGAAGAGTCACCCATATTTCTTAAGTGACAACTGGGCGAGGCCAATAACACTTGAGGAAGAGTGTAAGAGTGTCGGAATAAGGAATCTCACAAAAGTTACATGCGTTAGTAATTGTGGATATAACTATAAAATGGCTCAGCCCATTTTGGAGGCTCACTATCTTGCATAAATAACTAAGAGATTATGCAGTAATTGGAAATAAGTACCAAAAAGAACAAAATTAACAACTCATGCCAGTTAAGTAATTAGTGCTTCAGTAACTCTATGATTAATATCATGCATAATTTTTCAGATGTACAAACAGAAAGAATAAATATGGCAAATAGTATTGCAAACAAAAAATACTACCTCCCTCCCAATTTGATAGGCTTACTTTCCTTTTTTATTTGTCCCAAAAAAATAGACCACTTTCTTTTTTAAAAATATAGTTACTCATTAATTCTTACTATACTACAATTTAATGAGGTTGTTATCAACAAATATGAGTTATTATCTTAATTTTTCAATAATGCCCCTCATTAATTAGGGTTGGCAAAATGTATATCTTTAACCATATTAACTACATTTTCTTAATTTGTATGAAAATAGAAACAAGCTGATCAAATTGGGATGGAGGGAGTATTAGATATACTATTTAAGGTGATGAATAACAAAATACAAATTCAAAGTATATCAGAGATTGCACAAGATCATTAATTGGACTGTGCATAATTTCTTGCCTTTCTCAAAATTAATTCACCAAAAAGAGAGGGAAAAAACAAATAAAAAAGAAGACAAGGATTTGATGAAGTATGGCCAGAAATAAAAGACAACTAAAGACTTCAGACAAATTCACGGCTGAAACACATGCACAATTCATAGATATCAGTGATACTGTTGAGGAAAAACCAACCAATAAATGGATAATCCTGATGGAACAGATAAGGAAAAGTAACCAATCATGAGAGGAAGAAACTTGAAAACAAGAAGTGTGTTTTTTTGAGCTGGATCATCTGTCTGTCAAAGAAAAAATAGAAGGCTTCACAATCATTGAATGAATAATGAAATGCTGAAGCAAAAGCTCAAGAAATATGTCATTTATTTGCTACCTGGGGTGGTTTCATGATCTCCATGGACACATACTGAGAAACGACCAGGAGGACGGGTAGAACAAGGTAAGCTGCAGTGTCATGCCAGCCCAATGGTGGATGACCATCCTGCATGATGAATGTGGATTATATTATCCAAATCTTGTGCACAGGCTTATTGAAGAAATATGACCATAGTGAGCAGCAGTGATCAGAACCATCAAATTTGCTGGTTAAATATATAGACTAACACTAAAATCCATATATCTACGCAACCAAAATGAAAGGACTTTAGAAGACACATTTGATAAGCAGGCAGACCAAATCAGAAGACCAAAACTCGACATTCCAAATTTCTCAAATCCCTTGCACACTTCTTTCAGCCTCCAAGATTAAATTTATTGACCAAGATATATGTTAAAAGTGCAGTGTGTAATTACATAATTACCTCTTCATAAACAGAATACATGCAGTATTGTAATATAAAAGACTAGGAAGGAGATATAAACTATAACTCTGCTCCTTTCCTTATAATAAGCTGATTTGGAAGTACTAATAAGATCACAAAAGAGTGTAGATGAGTGTCAGGTCTCACAGGTTATATCAAGGGGTTATCCTGCAAAATATATCTTCAAAAAGAAATGAACAAAGAGAAATCTGAATAACAAGTCTAATTGGTGATTTTGAAGACAAATCAAACCACCAGTGAACTTAATACTGATATAGTCCAAAATTCTGCCTATCTAAATTTTGCAGGTATGCATTTCATTTAAAGCAGTGAAGTTACATGGACAGATGATCATGTTAAAAGGTTTATTATAATTTAAGAATAATTAGAATGGATAAAAATAGAAGAAATACGATTTAGCTTCATAATCTTGGAAACATAATGTTTTATTACCACAAATGGAAAAAGCCAAGAAATGCCAGATCCGCTCTGTCGAGCCGCAATTGTGGTTGGCCCACCCAAAGAAGGAATCCAAAAGAAACCTTCTGTCAACAGTCCCTTTAAAGACAAAGAAAAGTTGCAATTGTCAACAATAGTCAATTGGCTCATCATATTAATACATATAACAGATATCCACCATCATCACCTAAAAGCTGATGACAAATCTACCTCTTCTTTACCTCATTCGCAACGTTTGAGAGAGCTTGATATAGACCTATCCAAACTGGTATTGTAGCCAAAGTTGGAAAACAACCTGGAATAAGATATTTTTAGTCATTCCCACAGTAACTGCAGTTATAGTATATGTAGATAATTGACACGACGAAGTTTCTATTAAGACTGAAGGCTAAAATGAAACACAAAAGTTAGTGTAAACTCAATACAGTGCTGTTATAGAAGTAATTTATCAGGAAATCATTAAAAGAAAGAGAGAAGAAAAAAGACAACATTAAAAAGATCTTGCTATCAAAATGAAGAAAAGTGAATATTAAAAAGGCCACTAAACCAAATAGGAAAAACAAGAGAAAATGATGATGCTTCAATAATATAATGCACATTTCACTTTAACCAAAATTTCAACATCAACTGCCATTACATTTAATTAAGATTGATTAAAAGAAGTTAAAAAGCCAGAGAACAAACACTGAATGATAAGGCAAGAAGTATTGACTGGAATAAAAAAAACTGATAAACCTGAAATTTCACCAACAAAGCAGTTACCTGCTAACGGATTCACCCCAGCCTGCCTATATAGACGTGATGTCTCGAGCTGTATTCTCTCCTAAATAAAGGATGAACGAACTTAAATACTTGTAAAAAACTGAACTTATCCAAAAGGAAAAGTCATGTGGGCGAGCTCAACCTCAAAATTCAACATAATCCATACAACTTCAAATGTGCCGCACCTGATTGCCTGCATATCTTTGTTGAATGGCTTTTATCTTGGGTTGAAGGTTCTGCATAGCCAATGTAGATTCCACCTACAAATTTGAACGGAAAAATAATTGTAAAAAATCTAACAGCAGTGGATTGTCGATAGGCAACAAGAAATGGGAATTTTCATGTCCACCTAAAACAGATAAAACAGTTAAGTGCAAATGTTTGCATATAAATTAAAAACAATAAGAAAAAAAATAGAACTCACTTGTTGCTTGGTCAAAGGAAACGTTGCAATTTTCACAATCACAGTAAGCAATATAATCGCAAAACCATAAGAGTAAGGAACATGTACAGACGAAAGCCCATCCTTCAACACCTGAACACAAATGTTAAAACGAAAAAAAGTTGAAATTAGTATCAGCATTTATTTATTTAAACTTATAAATTTGAAAATCAGCTCGAGAAACTTCACCTTGAGTACAACTTCCATAGCTTCAGAGATAAAACCAAACCAACCACCACTCTTTTGAACAGCGGCATCAGTTGAGCTAGAAGCAGCAGCACCAGAGGCGGAATCCACCGCAACCGCAGCATCAGCGAGAGAATAGAGGAGGCCCTCGGCTCTGCTAAAAATAGAAGTGAAATCAATCGAAGAGCCTAAATGAGTAATTGGAGGAATCTCATGTAAGCTGAACTTGACTTTGGTGGATATGAATCTCCGGTGAGGGAGTGTGTGGAGCCCATGGCGGGGGAGTGACGGGATTGGTGCGCCGATAAACGACGAAGATGAGATTAGGGATTTGGCCATGGGATTTAGAGGGTAATGAAGGATTGAAGAGCTGGGGAAGGCTAGAGTTTCATGAGAGAGAGGGAGTGGTGGAGATGAGGAGAAGTTTTGGCAGCGGAGGAAGTAAGAAATTTTTTTTTCGAATTATCCTTTTTCCTTTTTTATGGACCCCCAAAAGTATCCAGCGCGCGGTTTTGGCCTGCAGTTAGCCAATGGGAGAGATCCACGTTTAATACTGGAGGATTATTTAGTCAGTTGGATTTAAATCATGACACGCTACTGACACTGTATGGTGGTCTTTTTTTTAAATCCAGCAGCTTAAACCATTTTTAATAATACTCTTTATTAAAATAAATAAATTTTTTAATATATTTAAATTTAAATAGTTATTTTTTTACAATTTTAATAAAAAAATTATATTTTATTTTTTATTTTATTTTATATCATATAAATTAATAGTTAAAAAAAAGAATTTTTTTAAAAAAAATACACTAATAAAAAAATAAAATATACATACAAAATAGAAATATATTAATTATAATTAAAATGAAAAGTGAAATTTAACTTTTTAAGATATAAAATATGAAATTTAAAATAAATATTCTATTAGAAAACTTTTATATGAAATTACTTTTTAAAATAAAAAAAATATATAGTTTAAATAAAGAGTTGAATGGATATATTCTCTTAAATTTTTTAAATTTATTTTTCCTCAAATCTCTTTTTTTAAAAAATATTTATTTATCTAATTTTTTTTATAGCTTTTAAAAGTAAAAAAAATCAATTTTTTTTTTAAATGCAATGAAAAGCATAATCTAACTAGTCAAAGTGGATAGTTAGATATGAAAATTTTAATTGAGATGGAATTAAAACTAAATTAAAAATTAAAAATTTTATCAAACAAATCATATCTAAATTTATGTTTGAATATAGTTAAATATATTCTAATCTGTTATATAAATTTGAATTGAACGTTACAAAAGATATTAATTAGACTCTATTGTATATTTAGATATTAATATCTTAAATATTAATTAGGTTCTAGTCAAAATTCTTAGTTTTTACAAAATTCTGCTTTGTTTACATTTTGCATACCATTTCTTAGTTTGGGAAGAAAATAGAGCGAAAGAACACGCAGAGTGGAGAATAATCAAAAGGCTGGTGGATTTTTATATTTTTAGAAAAATTACAAAAAAAAATATTATAGGATTTTCAGCATTCAAACCTTAATTTTTACTTTTTTTTTTTTTTTGGACACATCTATTAGTTCATTTGTTTGATTCATTAGGAGGTCAGTGGGTTGTGGGTTATACAACAGGTGTAATATCTGTTACATTCACTGTAAAACGTTAAACTCTTATTAATTATAGGGTGTTTGAGATTGTTGTTAGAAATGCAAAAAGTAAATTTAAAATTTTTTTTATTTAATTGACTGAATTTATTAATTTTTTATAAACTGTTTTTCTCAAATCTGCTTCTAGGAAAAACATTTATTTATCCAATTTTTTGAAAAATATTTATTTATCTAATTCTTTGAAAAACAGTTTTCAAAACTCAAAAAATTTAAATTTTAAATTTTTTTTCTAAAAATATTTTTGATAAACGCAATACTAAATGGACCGTGTCAGTGGATTGTGGGTCATGGGTTACACAAGTATAATCATCTCTTACACTCACTATAAACGTATTAAGTTTTCATTAATATTAATAAATAGTGATGATAATATTCAAAAATAAGATTTTTTTCAATTTTTATATACGAGAATACCAATAAAAAATATAAATTAGAGAGATAAACTTTGAAATATATATTCCGAAAGTATGCTCACTTTAAATTTTAATTCATAAACTCATTACAAAATAACAAAGTGATTGAATTCAAAAGAATTGTAAAACATAGGGTTTAAATTGCTAGGAAGAAAATAATGGATTTTAATTTTAAAATATTATTTTTTATATGTTTTTATCATTTTTATAGTAAATTGTTACATTTTTCTATTTAATTCTAGTACTATATTGTATTCTATGTAGTCTATAAAAAAAATTATTCTATATTGGGTCACAATAAGTACTTAATAGAAAAAAATAATTGTTTAAGAATACAATGTATACCTAAACTATTTTTTTTTATTTCAATATTGCAGCATCTATATATGAGAAGAAATATCAATTATGTCTCACTCAAATAATAAAATATTAAAAGAAAAAGTAACGTAGCTAGCACACATTCTTTCTACGAATACAATTAGCTATATTGCTCTTTGCTGTACTGTGTTCAGGCATGGCCAAGTTTCAGTTTCAATATTGAAATCAAACTGAAATGGGACCAATTAAAATCGAAATGAAATTGATCAAATTATGAACCATGATTGAACCAGATTTTAAACTTCAAACTTCAATAGGACATACCATTTAGATTTATATATTTTATTGAATCTAAACTGATATATAGTTGAAGTTCAAAATCATAACCAGCAAAGTTTTAAATTGATTTTGACTTTTAATTATTTTTAAAAATTATATTACTTTATAATATTTCAATTATATGTTTAATCTTTTTATAATTTTTTCTCTTATAAAATTTATACATTTATTTTAACTTCACTAGTTAAAGGATCATGATATTTATTTATTTATTTAAAATTTTTAATTAGAAATTTTAATAGTTTTGAAATGTCAATATTGCATAACATTTTTTTAGTTAATTTATTTCAACTTTCACTTGTTAGTCAATTGGGTTATCTTCCGTGTTAGCCGATCTAGTCAAAAGCTTTTTTTTATTTTTTTTAAACCCTTATTACTGTTTGATAATTATTTCGAATCTATACAATATAATAAAAGTCGGTAAATCTGCTATCACAGCAAACTGTCACAACCCTAGAGTTCAACTAGTAATCGTGCGGCACTTAGCACGGCCCGTTGCACTAAGCCTGTCTTCCAAACCGATAAAAGCACTCCAAAGAGAATAGAACGGAACTTATAGATCGAGAAGATTCAATAGCAAAATAAGAACACAAGAGTTTGTGAAAAATGCTTTGTATTACTTGAAATGCTTAATTGCTTGAATGCTTACAAATGAATTTATATAATGTATATATAGGCCTCCACCTCCTCAATGGATGACCGAGATCAATTCTCACCTACCAGATGGATGATTAGGATTAACTCCCACCTACCAAATGGATGGCTATGATTGATTCCCACCTACCAAATTGATGGTCAAGATCAACTTCCACCTACCAAAATGGATGGCTAAAATTGATTCTCACCTACCAAATGGAGGGCTAGGATTAATTTCTACCTACCGAAATGGAATGTCACGATCCATTTAATCTAACGGTTTACAATTGCCTTCTAGAATATTACATATGTGTGGGAAAATATAAATGTGCGGGAAATCACGTATGAACCTTCACGGGGCGTGACATTCTCCCCCACTCAAGTTCGCGACGCCCTCGTCGCGCCTTCAAGCTTGAACCTTTCTATGTCATCTTTGAACTGCCACAAAGTGTCTTCAGGTTCCCAGCTTGCCTCTATGTCCAGGGCATTCTTCCATTTGACCAAGTATTCTCGATAACTTGGTACACCTCTTCGCCGAATTAGGCGGTCCGCCAAAATGGAATCCACTCCTCTATCAAAGGAGGTTACTACCACAGTGGGTGCCCTTTTCGACTCTCCTTGACTTGCATCTTCTTCGTCTCCATGATAAGGCTTCAACATACTTACATGAAAGACTGGATAAATTTTAAGCTTGGGAGGGAGTTGTAGCTTGTAAGACACCTTACCAACCTGCTTAAAGACAGGGAATGACCCTTCGTATTTCCGTACCAACCCCTTGTGAACCTTCCGTAAGGACTTGAACTGTTGTGGTAATAATTTGATAAGGACCAAATCTCCTTCCCGAAATTCGACCATTCTTCTTTTCTTGTCAACCCACTTTTTCATCTTTTTGGATGCCTTGTTCAAATAGGCTCGGGCTAACTCAGCTTGCTCATGTCATGCCTTAGCAAATTTGAAAGCTGCAGGACTCTTCCCTTCATAGCTTGTGGCCAAAACATGAGGGGTCATAGGTTGTTGTCCCGTAATGATCTCGAATGGGACTCTTGCCAGTGGATTCACTTTGCTGCAAGTTGTAAGAGAATTGAGCTACATCCAGTAACTTAGCCCAATCATGTTGGTTGGCACTAACAAAATGCCTCAAATATAGCTCCAGTAGTGCATTGGCACGTTCCGTCTGCCCATCGCTTTGCGGATGAAAACTGGTGGAGAAGTTTAAGTCTGATCCCAGCAGCTTGAACAACTCTGTCCAGAACTTCCCAGTAAATCGTGGGTCTCGATCACTCACGATATTAGATGGGATTCCCCAATGCTTCACCTTATGCTTGAGGAACAACTGTGCAGTCTCATCTGCAGTGCAATCCGCCGAGTCAGGTATGAAGGTTGCATATTTGCTGAAGCAATCAATGACCACTATTATACTGCCAAAGTCCTCTGATTTTGGTAAGCAAGTGATGAAGTCCATCGATACACTCTCTCATGGTCTCTCTGGAATAGGTAGCGGTTCTAGCAAGCCATTGGGTGCACGCTGCTCTATTTTGTCTTGTTGGCAAACAAGACAAGTTCTAACATAGGTTTCAACATTATCCCGCAGTTGAGGCCAATAGTAAATAGACTTGATCAAGGCAAGAGTGCGTTTCATGCCTGGGTTTCCAACCCATAGTGAATCATGACATTCCTTGATCATCTCTTTTCTCAAGTTCCCCCACTTAGGAACGTAAATGCGATTTTTCTTGGCATAGAGTAGTCCATCACTCTGCCAAAATCGTCTTGTCTTTCCTTCTTTGATGAGAACTATGAGGTTTTGAGCCAGGGCATCATGCTCCAACCCTTCTTTGATCTTTTCCAGCAAGGGACTGTTTGGTATACTCAAAGCTGCTAACTCTGCTTTTTGACTTAGTGCATCAGCCACCACATTGGCCTTACCGGGCTTGTATTCAAGCTTGTAGTCAAATTCTGCCAAAAAGTCTTGCCACCGAGCTTGTTTGAGACTCAACTTCTTCTGAGTCTGGAAGTAGCTAGTTGTTACATTGTCTGTCATGATCACAAAGTGAGAACCCAACAAGTAGTGTCGCCACACCCTTAGACAATGGATGATAGCAGTCATCTCTTTTTCCTGCACCGTATAGCGGCGTTCGGTGTCATTGAGCTTGCGGCTCTCATATGCTATCGGGTGCCCATCTTGCATCAATACTCCACCAATGGCAAAGTCTAAGGCATCTGTATGCAACTCGTACATCTTACAGGGGTCTGGCAAGTAAAGCACTGGTTCTTCGGTAATGGCCTTTTTCAAGTCATCAAACGAGACTTGGCACTTGTTTGTCCACTCCCAAGTCTTGTTCTTCTTCAGTAGGTCGGTTAGTGGGGCTGCTCTTGCTGAATATGACTTGATGAATCTCCGATAGTAATTCATAAGTCCAAGGAAAGACCTTAATTCGGGGACCTTAGTAAGAGGTTCCCGTTTTTGGATGGCTTTCACCTTGTCTCCATCCATCATAAGCTTCCCATCTTTTATCCCATGACCTAAGAACATCACCTCATCTTAGGCAAAGGAACATTTCTCCCTCTTAACATATAGCTCATTTTTCCTGAGGACCTTGAACACCTTCTTCAAATGCTCAAGATGTTATTCCATAGTCCGGTTATATATTACAATATCATCAAGGTATACTACCATGAACCGATCGAGGTAGAGATGGAAAAGTTTATTTATGAGAGTGCAAAAGGTAGCAGGTGCATTGGTGAGACCAAATGGCATAACTAGGAACTCATAAGCACCGTACCTTGTTACACATGTAGTCTTCGGCTCATCCCCTTTTGCTATGCGCACCTGGTAGTATCCCGATAGCAAGTCCAACTTGGAGAAGTATCTAGCATTCCCCAATTGATCAAACAAATCAACAATGAGTGGGATAGGATACTTGTTCTTTACCGTGATCTTGTTTAAAACACGGTAGTCAATGCACATTCTCAGTGAACCATCCTTCTTTTTCTGAAAGAGCACCGGGGCACCAAATGGGGCTTTGGATGGTCTAATGAAACCAACATCCAACAGCTCATTGAGTTGCTTCCGCAATTCTGCCAACTCCGAGTTTGCCATCCGGTAAGGACTCATTGCTGGTGGTCTTATGCCAGGCTCCAGCTCAATTTCATGGTCCACCTCCCTCCTTGGGGGTAAATGTTTTGGCAACGCCTCCGGCATCACATCCTGGAACTCATCCAAGACAACTTGCACCTCCGTCGGCAAGCTTAGTTGTGGTGATGCTTCATCATCATCATACTCCTTTAGAATGGCCAAGTAACTTTCTTCCTCCCTCTTCAATCCCTTTTTTAATTGAAGTGCTGAGAGCGCTTGGGTAGTAGGCTTGGTGGTTTTTTCCGTCGGTACTAGACAAGCCTTTGGTCCATCCATAATGCACATAGAGTTTGAACATGGAACAAGGAAAGCTCTCACCTGGTCCAAGAACTCCATGCCGAATACCACCGAGAAATCATCCATAGGTGCCACAGATAAATCCATTTGGCCAGTCCATGCACCAAGACTGACCTTCACTCCACAGGCAATTCCTTGGAGAGGTTGTACCGCTGAGTTAACTGCTTTGAGGGAGCCACCTCCATTGGCAACCTTGAGATCGAGTCTCTTGGCTTCCTCTAGTGAAACAAAGTTGTGAGATGCATCTGTGTCAACCAGAGCTTTGGCGACTTTTCCATTGATGGTTGCATCCACAAACATGAGTCCCTTGGGGGACGTCGGGGTACTTTGCAATGCACTAATCAGCCGCAAAGATCTCATCTTCGCACCTTCATCTGCCTCACTTATGTCTTGATCATGAGTGGAGGCAACTAAAGCATTCAATGTCTTCCTTTTGGGACATTCTCGTACCCAATGCGGTTCGTCGCATATGAAGCACGTCACACGGGGCTTTGAGGCACCACGTTCTTCCCTTTCCTTCCCCTTGTCTCGCGGCTTGAATGAGGAGCTTTCTCTATGATTTTTGTAGTTTTGACTCTTAGTATGGCCTCCCCCATTTCTTGCTCCAACAAACTTTATATCAGTTGGCCTTTGGCCTTCTTTGTTTGAGGAGTAATCAATAAGACTTTCAGCAACGGCAATGGCCGAAGATAAGTCTTGGACACCACGTCGTTTGAGTTCAAGGTTAGCCCAGGACTGGAGACCATCTATGAACAAGAATAATGAGTCTTTGTCTGATGTGTTAGGGACTTCTAGCAGCAAGGTTGTGAACTACTTCACATATTCCCTTATGCTACCCATCTGCTTTAGTCGTCGAAGCCGGCCCCTCGCCTCTTCCTCAGCATTTACAGGAAAGAATTGGCTTTTGAACTCCCTTTTGAAGTCCTCAAATGTGTCAATTGTGCACACCCCACGTTGCACATCTCCATGCCTTCGTCTCCACCACAGCATAACAGTGTCGGTCAAGTACATGGCAGTAGTTCGGATTTTGCTGACATGGTCCGTTATGCCAGTAGCCTCAAAGTATTGATCCGACCCCCATAGGAAGTTCTGAACTTCTCTAGCATTCCGAGCACCATTGAAAGTCTTTGGCTTAGGAACTTCCACTTTCTTGGCTTGGGAACTTCCACTTTCTTGGCCTCAATGATGGTGGTTGTATTAGTTCCCAAGGCCATAGCCCGTTTGCATAGGGCTAGATCACCACTCATATCCTCAACTCTAAGCAACACATTGGAAATTTCTCTTTGGAAAAGATCACATACCTTGACAAGTTCGAACTTCAGCCCATCAATCTCTTGCCTTAACCCACTGTCTAGCTCGTTGAGGGACATCTTGACCTCTGTATGGATCTCCACATCCTCGGCCTCCAAGCTGCTGCAACGTTCCTCCAAGTTGTCCACTCGGTCGAACAACTCTCCCAAGTTGTCCTAAGCACTCACAACACGTGCTTCCAAGCTAGAAATCATGTCTTTCGACTTGGCTCGAGATTTCTTAGATGGTTTCTGAACTTCCTCACGACCACACTCCATTGGTGGAACTTCCACATTAGGTGTAGCTGGGGCAGTAGCCTTCATTATGCCAAAGGTAGTAAAACTTCAAACCTTGACTCTGATACCAACTGTCACAACCCTAGAGTTCAACTAGCAATCGTGCGACACTTAGCACGGTCCGTTGCACTAAGTCTGCCTTCCAAACCGATAAAAGCACTCCAAAGAGAATAGAACGGAACTTAGAGATTGAGAAGATTCAATAGCAAAACAAGAACACAAGAGTTTGTGAAGAATGCTTTGTATTACTTGAAATGCTTAATTGCTTGAATGCTTACAAATGAATTTACATAAGGTATATATAGGCCTCCACCTCCTCAATGGATGGCCGAGATCAATTCTCACCTACCAGATGGATGGTTAGGATTAACTCCCACCTACCAAATGGATGACTAGGATTGATTCCTACCTACCAAATGGATGGTCAAAATCAGCTCCCACCTACCAAAATGGATGATTAGGATTGATTCCCACCTACCAAATGGAGAGCTATGATTAATTCCTACCTACCAAAATGGACGGCCACGATCCATTTAATCTAACGGTTTACAATTGTCTTATAGAATATTACATATGTGTGGAAAAATGTAAATGTGCGGGAAATCTCGTATGAATCTTCACGGGGTGTGACAAAACGCCCTTTTGCGTTGCCATTTAGCTGCATTTTCTCCCCACTCTTCCCTAACAAAGCTAAATGACGCCGTTTAAAAATAATTCACAGCATTCCCACTCCAAAACCAATCAATAATGTACGGGAACAACAACTAAGTGGAGTTTTCCATATCTGATTCTGACTCCGACTCCGACACCTTATTTTTGTACCCTATACTCTGAATCTCGATAGGAAAAGTTTTTGGATTCCCGTCTTTGCACCACATAGGAATGAGAATTCTCGATCCCGCCTCGATTACCAATTTTTATTAAAATTATTTTTATTTTATTTTAATGTTAAATTATTTTTTTATTTTAATTAATTAGTTAATTATATAATTTTTTAAATAATTTTTTTTACTTAAATTAAGTGTTATATTTTTATTTTATTATTATTTTTAAAATATTAATTATATTAAAATATAAATAATTATTATATATATAAATAATATAAATATATTTTCGGGGTGGAGGATATATATAACATTTTTGCCCCGTTCTCAACATAAAAATTTTGAGGTTAGAGCAGAAAAAAAATTTTATTTGAAAAAATATGGATCGAATCGGGACAAGAAAAAATTGTCATTCCTAATAATGTCTCAGTCGCTCCTTACAACTTTTTAATCCAGCTTCCCCAAACCATATCTTCCAAAATAAATGGTGTCATCCTGCTTGTAGTTCCTCTCTGCCACCGTCTATTAGTGTCCCCAATCTTGAAACAAACAATGTCGTCCCACTTGCTAATCACGTTTTCTCGCTCATACATAGGCTTGGTTGCGGAACGAGAGCAGGAGAATTATCTCCATTCCTGCAGTGACGGAAAATCCCTGTCCCTATGGAGATCTCCATTCCCTATTATTGAATTTTTTTATTTTAAAAATAATAAATAATTAAATTAATTATATAATTAACTGATAAAAAATCACTAATTGAATCATTTATTTGTTAACTAGTCAATTTATTCGCAATTGACCGGTTATAACCGGTTAAAAACTAACACTTCACTCTCACAAATATTATCCAGTCTAAATCAAGTTTAATTAAATAGATCCATTTTATAATAAAACCGGTCATACAATTAACCAATTTTAAATTAACCATCCAAATTGTCCAACTATTTAAATAAACATGACAAATTTGATTAATTAAGTTAGTCATATAATTAACAAATATTAAAATTAACCAACCAAAAAATTTATTGCAAATCAATAAATTTATTTACAATTAATCGATTTTTACTGGTTTTGATTAAATTTTTGAACTTTAACAATCTCGCAATTATTTATTTATAATATGCCTTAACTTGTGAGTTTTTTACGTCTACCTATGTGGGCAATGGTAAGCATCGGTTCGGTTCGGTTTAGAACCGAACTGAATTTATAAAAATTAAATTGAACCAATATTTATTTACGAAAATAAAACCAAATAACATTTAGAATTGAACCTAATAAAATCAAAATATTTTGGTTTGGTTCATTTTAGTTTAATCAGTTTTATAAATTAATTTATTAATTGTCATAAACTATATTTATTATCATATTTATCAATTATAAAAATTAAACTATATCATAATAATTTTATCAATTAACATAAATTAAAATCAATTATCATAATCTTATAAATTACCATAACAAAAATCAAAACTCTCTAATTAATATAAAAATTATATTAGTTTTATTAATTATCATGAGTTAAATTTAGTTGATAAAAATTAAAATAAATTATTACAGTTCATGATTTTATTAACTATCATATATCAAAATTAATTATCATAAATTATAATTTTTTATCTAAAAATTATAATTAAATAATATAACATTAATAAAAATATATAATAAAAAATTTGATATGTTCGGTCTAATCAGTTTTTCAATATTTTCAAGCGAAGCGAATCGAACTGAATAAACCAAATTTTTGAACCTATAACCGACCAAATAAATCAAATCGAATAGACTAAAATCAGTTTAATTTGGTTCAATTCGATTTTGCACACTTTAGATATGGGATTAATGCCTAAAACTACAGTACATCATTTTTTTTCTCTCTCACACCCCATTGGCCAACTGTGAGTTTCATTTTTTTATTTCTTCGTTTTTCTTCCCCAATGAATTTTTTTTTCTTGTTAGATTTGTCTTTTTAAATTAGTTATAAAATAATGATTTATTTTAGCAATTTTCGTTCAAATATTATACTTTATACAATTGATTTTAATTTGTTGTTTTTTATGTTCAATTAACTAATCGAACTTAATTTGATTAAAATGAGGTTAAATTCATCATTTGAACTTAAATTGATTAAATTAAACTTAAATTGAACATCAATTGATTAGATTAAAATTGATAATTTAATTTAAGTTGATTAAATTGAACTTAAATATAACTTTTACGAATTAAATTTAATTAGATTAATTTTGGATTCAACTAATTAATTAAATTTAAATTGATTTAATTAAGCTCTTAAAAAATTGAACTTTAATTTATTAAATTGAAGTTGATGAATTAAACTTGAATTGATTAAATTAATCAATTTAAGTTAAAATATTAAATTTCACCCCAATTAAAGTAATTAATAATTTCACTAATATTGTTAAAATATTCAATTAATTCAGTGAACTTCAATTTAATCAATTTATATTTAATTAATAATTTTAATATAATTAATTAATTTTAATTGAATCAATTAAATTTATAGAAGTTCAATTGAATCAATTTAATAAAATTGAACCTCATTTGACTTAATTGAACTTAATTTGATAAATTTGGATTTAATTGATTCATTGAAAGTTAAATTGATTATATTGAGTTTAAAAATTAAACTTCAATTGATTGATTGGGGGTAGTCAATTGAACTTCTCTTTGATAAATAAAAGTTCAATTCAATTATTTTAAATTTCAATTGTCAAAATGGGGTCCAATTAATTAATTAAACTTATTTAGATTAAATTGAGTTTTAATTGATAAAGTAGTCTTAAATTGATTAAATTAAGTTTAAATAGTGACAAAATTGATAAATTAGGTTTCAATAGTAATAAAATTGTATTCAGTCACACTTTTATTTTTTTTATGCTGAAATTTGTTACAAATTATTTTTTTTACAATTAATTATTTTCATTGAAAAAATAGATATTTTTTTTTGTATTTATGATATATACTATGATAAGAAACAAAATTTAGGAAAGGCAATATGCATTTCATTTGTTTATAAGTAAATTGTTGTAAATAATATTAAAATTCAATATATGTCGTCTACACTAAAGTTATATGAAAAAAGAAAAACGAATAGAAAATATAATATATATTTCATTTGCTAATGAGTATTTTGTTAAAAAGAATATTAAAATTAAGTTGTATGTGACTGCATGCTAATATAAACATTTTGTGAAAACTAATTAATTCATATATATCAAATTCAAAAAAAGAAAAAATATAATTTGTATTTCTCAATTCATGAGTTGTTTTCTTCCTTTTGTTTGTTGAGGTTTATTTTTTGAATTTGTAAATTGAAATAATTGATTTATAATTTAGTTAACATAGTTAAAATTAAAAAAAAATCCAAACTAGTAATAAAGTAAATTAATAAAAATGAAATAAATATGAAATCTTAATGACATTTTTATGTGAAAAATGTAAAGATCAGATAAATTTGATAATACTAGCAAACTTAATTAAATATGTAACATTAATTTTTATTTAAAAAATTAAGAAATTATATATATATGATAAATTATATTAAAAATTTTATAATTTTTGAGTTCCCACGGGGCTGGAGAAAGCCCGAGGTGGGAAAGTATCTTCTCCGTCATCTCGTCCTGCTCAATGAAGAAGAAATTTTCCCATCTTTATTCCTGTGAGAAAGTGAAACGGGAAATCATTGCCTCGTTTGGGATGGATTTCCACGGAACGGAGATTCCCCACCCAATTGTTAAGCACTCATACAAAGTTTTACCGTTTTCCAACTTTTGTCACTGCCCCAATGACTTCGGCCCACAACCATTTGCCAGCTTTTCCGATTCAAATCTCATTTCACCTTTCAATTCCCAGCTACCCATTTTGTGTCACTAATGGTAAACGGTATTGTGCAGCTTCATACCCATGCCAAACACAAGCGACACGTCATTTACACTTGACCAACTTTAGAGATGTTTATTGCTTTTTTATAAAATTTTTCTACTCACCCTGAACCAATTTGCATATTTTTTTGTTGTTTCTTTTTTTTTTTAATTGTAATTATTCATTATTTTATTTTAAATAAAAGTGTTAATATGATCTTATTTTTTTAGAAAACGATCAGTTTATTTTACAATATTTTAAACTAAATTAACACAAATATTAATTTATAATTAATTTGAATTTAATATACCATGAGTTTAATTTAATTTTTGATCATCTCATATTTAAAGGATGAATTTCACTTATGTAAAAAATTTTATTGTCATTTTCTATTGAGTTGAAATCAATAATTGATTTATAATTTAGTTAACATAGTTAAAATTGAAAATTCTTCAAAGATAATAATAAAGTAAATTGGTAAAAATAAAATAAATATGAAATTTTTATCACATTTTCATATAAAAACATATAAAGATCGGATAAATTTGATAATCCACTCAAAGTTAATTAAACATGTAGCATTAATTTTTTTAAAAAAAATTAAAAAATTGGCTATATATAATAAATTATATTAAAATTTTTATAATTTTTGAGTTCCTACGGGACTGAGTATTTTTTCTGTCCCCATCTCACCCCACTCAATGGGAAAAAAACTTTTCCCGCCCCATCTCCATCCCCGTGGGGAGGTAAAACGGTGAATCCCCACCCTATTCTGGATAGATCCCTGCGGATGAATGAAAATTTCCCACCCCATTGTCAAATCTTCTCATATAAAGCTCTACAGTTTTCCAACTTCTGTCATTGTGCCACCGGCATCGACCCACAACCATTTGCGAGCTTTCCGATTCAAATATTGTTTTGCCTTTCAATTCTAGCTACCCACTAATTAGCTTTATACCCATGCCAAATACAAGTGATGTGCAACTTTAAAGATGTTTGCTGCATTTTTTTTCAAATTTTCTACTCACCCTAAGCCAAATTTTGTTTCTTTTTTTTTAAATTAGTAATTATTCATTATTATTTTTTATATAGAGTGTTAATATGATCTTAATTTTTTTTAGAAAATTATCAATTGATTTTATAATATTTTAAACTAAATTAACACAAATATTAATTTATAATTAATATTTAATTGAATTGCTCATTTGCTCTGAATTTAATATATCATGATTTTAACTTAATTTTTTGTCATCTCAGATTTAAAGGATGAATTTCACTTATATAAAAAAATTTATTGTCATTTTTTACTGAGTTAAAATCAATCGTAAATTTAAATATCATAAAATTGAATAAATACAAAAGTAATTAAATTTTAATCCAAAATAATAAATTTATTGTAAGAGCTTTAGAATGCGATATTTAATTCTTTAATAAATATCATATATTATATAAGACAAATGCTAAAAATATGTATTGCATAAGGTTTATGTCTTAAATTACACCATAACATTACTAATAAATAATTAACCTATTTCTATATATACTAAATCTCATAGTAAAATAAGGTATGAAATAAAATATTTTTAGAATTGAAATGAATAAATTTTGATAAATTAAAAAGTTACATGTCAGTTTTATTTTTTAAGAATTAAACAAATTAAAGCAGCATCAAAAATTCAAAACTCAAATTAATATGGTATTACAATTTTGCTTATAAATTAAACTAACAATAAAATAGCATATTTTATCAATTTTCAAAATATTCCCTTTTTATCATAATCATATTAATAATTTTGTAATGTTAAAAGAGAGAAAAATTAATGATATAACGAGGGACAAAATAAAATAATATTTTAAAAAATTTGAGTGATGTGTAAAAAGTAATACTTATTGTATATTAAATTAATTGTATTTTAATTTACCTTATGATGCTTAAAAGAGGAAAATATTTCTCTTTATTTTTTTCTATCATGTTTTGGATTGAAAAAACATAAGTAAAATAATAAGAGAGATAAAAAAAAAATAAAACTTATTTTTCTTTATTTGGATAATTTTATTGTGAAAAGAAAAAATTTATATTTTTATATATTTACTATTTTGCACATTATTTTATAAAATAATAAATATTTTTATTATAACAATCAATAATCAAAAGGACATTTTTTTGTCTAATCTCTCATGTTTTCTCTCTAAAATAGAAGTGATAAATAAATGTTATTTTACTTCATTTTTTATTTTCATTCATTTACATATTTTCCTTCTATTCAATTACTTGAGCGAGTAAAATAATTTTTATTTTTCTTATCCCAAACATAGGCTGCAAGTTTCCTTCTCCACTTTATTTTTCAATCACTTGAAGGAGAAAAATAAAAGTCATATTAGGAAAATAAAGTAATAAAAGAAAATACTTGTTATTTTTCTTAAATTTTGAACAAGATAAAGTGAAAATATCTTATTATTTTGCTTCATTATTTTTCTTTCTCCCATATTTTATCTTATCCCAAATATAGGCTGAATTTTAGCATTTGATTTAAATTTTTATGCTTGAATTAGTCTAAAAACTCTAGATTCGTTGTGAATCAATATTTATTTGAATTATTATCCTCTTTCTATTTATTTAAAAAGTAAAATAATGACTTTATTTTTTAATTATGTTTTTTTATGAACTTAAATTATATATGCTACTGCAAGTTCATATTATATACTCTATTTACTGTTTAAATTTGTCTCTCCCATCCCAATGCAAGGGTTACATGCTAATATTTTATATTATTAGTTAAAATTCATTTACTTTAATGAAATGTTTTACTGTACTTCATCAACAAACATTTTAACTAAATTAATAAAAAAAAACTCATGTATTCTAGTGTAAAAATTCTGTTAAATTGAATCAATTGAGCTAATTTCATAATGTTAAGGATTTAATTGATAAGAAAAAAAATATTAAATCCAACATCCATAAATATATAAATAGGGAATTTGACACTAATCTGTAATCTTCACTGGAAAAGTGAAAAAGCACTCACTTTTATTTAATTATTCATTTATTTATTTATTTAAGATTGTCTAAAAATCTGAAATCAAATTCGGCGTCCAACAGGCACGAGTAATTCTTTCTTAATAGTTAATCCAATTAGATTCCGACGTTTAACCAAGCCGAAAAACTCAAATCGATCAGAATTCGCTACCTATCGTAGATTTTTTTGAGCGCGCCCGACATGTGACATTAGCAACGGCAATTCGGAAATCTCTCGAACCCTCGCGACACAAGAAAAGCGGGAGAGGCCTGCAACGCTCGTCAATGCAACCATCCTAACCGTTAAAAATCTCAATCCCGGTTCGAAATACATTGTAGAACGTTCGAGAAAACACTCACCCTTTAAAAAAACAAGCGCCCTTACTCTGCTCTCCATCGACCCAAGCAATTCAGACGGCATAGTGAAATTTCTTCTTTCTGTTATCATTCTCGTTTAGGTTTTTATCTTCTGAGAGGGATTTGGTGTTTCTGATCAGCTATGGCTGGTAAAGGAGAAGGTCCTGCCATTGGAATCGATCTTGGGACAACCTATTCTTGTGTCGGAGTTTGGCAGCACGATCGTGTCGAGATCATAGCTAATGATCAGGGGAACAGAACGACACCGTCTTATGTTGCGTTCACTGACACCGAGCGTTTGATTGGTGATGCCGCCAAGAACCAGGTCGCCATGAATCCCACCAATACTGTTTTCGGTAAGCTTTAAATTCTTATTTTTTTTAGTGAAGATATATTCTTAATTATTATTGCTTTGGAACTGCGATTGTCTTTTCTCGGTATTTATCTGTTTGTATCTCTAGAAAATTGTAGCTGTATGTTTTGCTTGTTCTAATGCTTATGGAATTATTCTGATTGTTCTTGATAAATAAAGCTAGTTCAAACTGAAGTTTCTTGAATTGATGAGAACGGAACTTGGAATCTTGTTTTTTATTTTAAAAATTTTCAGGTTGATAATTGTCTTCTAGTATAGTTTTTGATTTTGATTTTTTTACAGATGCTAAGAGGTTGATTGGAAGGCGATACAGCGATCCGTCAGTGCAAAGCGACATGAAACTCTGGCCTTTCAAGGTCATACCGGGGCCAGGCGACAAGCCTATGATCGTTGTCACCTACAAGGGTGAAGAGAAGCAATTCGCTGCTGAGGAGATCTCCTCAATGGTCCTTGTAAAGATGAAAGAGATTGCTGAAGCATACCTTGGCTGCACCATTAAAAATGCTGTCGTTACTGTTCCTGCTTACTTCAATGATTCGCAGCGTCAAGCCACGAAGGATGCCGGTGTCATTGCTGGCCTTAATGTGATGCGTATTATCAATGAGCCTACTGCTGCTGCTATTGCTTATGGACTTGATAAGAAAGCCGGTAGTTCTAGTGAAAAGAATGTGCTCATCTTTGATCTTGGAGGTGGCACTTTTGATGTCTCCCTTCTCACCATTGAAGAGGGTATTTTTGAGGTGAAAGCCACTGCAGGAGATACCCATTTAGGAGGTGAAGATTTTGATAATAGAATGGTGAATCATTTCGTGCAGGAATTTAAGAGAAAGCATAAGAAGGACATTAGTGGTAACCCAAGAGCATTGAGGAGATTGAGGACTGCTTGTGAGAGGGCAAAGAGAACTCTCTCATCTACTGCTCAGACTACCATTGAGATTGATTCTTTGTATGAGGGAATTGATTTTTACTCAACCTTTACCCGTGCTAGATTTGAAGAGCTTAACATGGATTTGTTTAGGAAATGTATGGAACCAGTAGAGAAGTGCTTGAGGGATGCAAAGATGGATAAGAGCAGTGTTCATGATGTGGTTCTTGTTGGTGGGTCTACTAGGATTCCTAAAGTTCAACAATTGTTGCAGGATTTCTTCAATGGTAAAGAGCTATGCAAGAGCATCAACCCTGATGAAGCTGTTGCATATGGTGCTGCAGTTCAGGCAGCTATTTTAAGTGGTGAAGGCAATGAGAAGGTACAGGACCTTCTGTTGCTTGATGTAACTCCACTCTCCCTTGGTTTAGAGACTGCAGGTGGAATCATGACTGTGTTGATTCCAAGAAACACTACCATCCCCACCAAGAAGGAGCAAGTGTTTTCCACCTACTCTGATAATCAGCCTGGAGTGTTGATTCAGGTGTATGAGGGCGAGCGAACCAGAACCCGTGACAACAATTTGCTTGGCAAATTTGAGTTATCCGGCATTCCTCCTGCACCTAGAGGTGTTCCTCAAATAAATGTCTGCTTTGACATTGACGCTAATGGTATTTTGAATGTTTCCGCTGAGGATAAAACTACTGGGCAAAAGAACAAGATTACTATTACTAATGACAAGGGCAGGCTATCCAAAGAGGAGATTGAAAAGATGGTACAGGAGGCAGAGAAGTACAAGGCTGAGGACGAGGAGCATACTAAGAAGGTTGAGGCCAAGAACGCGCTAGAGAATTATGCTTACAACATGAGAAACACAATCAAGGATGAGAAGATCAGCGCGAAGCTTCCTGCTGCAGACAAGAAGAAAATTGAAGATGCAATTGATGCAGCCATCCATTGGCTTGATGGGAACCAGCTAGCTGAGGCAGATGAGTTTGAGGACAAGATGAAGGAGCTGGAAAGTATCTGCAACCCAATCATTGCCAAGATGTACCAGGGCGCGGGTGGTGACATGGGTGGAGCCATGGATGAGGACGGTCCTTCTGGTGCTGGACCCAAGATTGAGGAAGTTGATTAAGATGTGTAATGGTGGCTTTGTAAGTAGTAGTTGGGTTAATGTCCTCTTGTTCTATGTTTTCTTTTTCTCTTTGGCTTTGGGCATCTGCTGCTTTAGATAATACAAGTGCGGTTTTTTAAAGGTCAAATGTGATATTTTTTATTAGTTCTTGCAATGTGAAAATTTCCCTTATTCTCTTCTCTTCTGTAATTTTGTTACATCACCAACTTTTATGGATCAAATCCAGAACCTGAAAATTTTGCCAAAATACTATTTCCATTATTAAGCTTTCAGAAGCTGGATAATATTGTGAGATTACACCTAACAAAATTTGATAAGTAAAAAGTTGACACACATTCCAAATTAGCCCATGCAAGCAAGTAAAAATTATAAAGATTTAATAAGCAGAAAGAAATGAATAATTCTAGGTTTCATAATTCAGAATATTTATGGAAGTGAAAGGTCATAGCACTTCTTAGCGTTATCCTGTTTTAATGTGTAGAACGGTTCATACAAGTAGAATATCAATCAATATCTATCAGGTTTTTAGCTTTCTCAGGACAATGGTTTGTGAGTGAACTTTTGGAATAAGATCTCAAAGCCTCAATGCTTAATGAAATTTGAAGATGAGTAATATATATATCTCCAACAAACAAAAGAATGGAAGGTAGACAGAAATCGATTTGGTAAAAGTTGTAAAACCGATTGATTTCTAAATATCTTTAACATGTCAAGAAGATGTTAAATTATGAATAGATTGTGCTCTATGGTTTGAATTTCATTTCGATATTTTTGTTCTTCCTGAAGCTCGAATAGTGAACAAGTCTATGTTGTTGAATTATGCATTCATTGCACACATGCTCTCAATTTTATTTTAATATATTGTTCAACTTAATAACTGCCAGAAGCTTGAAAAATGCACAAATCTAGTAGCAGGCTGTTAATGTATGAAACACAAAATCCAGTTATAAACAATTGGGCTCCTGAAGCAGCTGTTGGTGATTCTGGTGTGGGGAAGCAGGAGGTGGCAGCTAGTGGATGGGATAACTGGGCACTGAGAGAGGTCACAGTTGTGTGATTTTTAAAATCATCAAGAGAATTGTGGCGATCAAGGCAAATGAAAGGAGAAAAGTTCTAGAAGAGATTTTGTTATACCTTGGTTCTGCAGCAATTTTTGGCTGATGATGTTTCTGACACCCACTATAGCTCCTTCCACCGCTGACCAATCCGACTAGGTGGATACATGGTCAAGCCAAGCCAAGAAGCTTGAGCAACTTTGCCCCCTGAAGCATATAAAGATGATTCAGAACCACATAGCTCGACCCTCGTTAAAAAAAGAAAAAGGAAAAGGGTCCCAAAGAAGCACTCAATTTTATATAACTTATTTATACGCTGAGTTGATTACTTCCAGTTAGTTAATTTTATATTTGCAATTTCAGCTTATAACTAATTTCATTCGACGTGGACTTTCATCAGTAGGACGCTATGCATAAATTATGTGATTCGTTCTAAATTATGTTTCGTTTTTATTGTTTTCCGGATCATATCCAACTTGGAGGAATTTGCTTTAAACAGCATGATTGTTAGGGGAAACGATTTATCAAGAACGATCTGTAGTAGACTCCCACCAGAACGACATGAATGGATATGTGCCTTTGGATCATGAGACGTGGAACCCGTGTCCATCACGAGTTCGTCGTGTTTAGCACTGCTGAATCTGAAATACAACCATAAAGAAAAGATACAAAATTTTCAATTTTTAAGTTGCCGCAGGTCTCATGCTAGCATTCATAAAAGTGAAAAAGCTCATAGAACTTCTTGGCATAAACCAGTTTAATGCAAAAAACAGTACATATGAAATAAGAGTATCTTAAGGGCAGTGCCAATGACAAAGAACCATCACATGCTAAGAATAGTAGGCAAAAGGTCCCCGAAGCTAGAACCTAAAATATTAGAGGAAAGATATAGGGATATATCCATGCCTATAACCACAGATCTTCAAATACAAAGTTCAGGAATCAGGCTAAATCTATTTTGTTGCCGTAAAAGAAACGACAACATTCTAAGTCAAAATTGATCAGCAAAAATGTGAGTATAATTTCATAAATTAAAAGTTGTTGTTTCTTTGAGTACAAGATAATGGATTATCAGCTATCTCAATTACATTTACATTGCTTCAACCAAATACCTTGCTTAAGACAACAGAAGTTCACTCACTCCAAGATGAGGGCGAAGGCAAACACGGACCTCGTGCTCTTCTGGTCCCACACGGTGTTTTGGCACCATGATCTCTAGACCTGTTCCTGTTTCATCCCCATATGCTTCTAGCTTAGCATCATCTGGAATCCGAGTTGGTAATGGGATTTCCCTGATGAATTCCCCTGGAGGACAGTGCTCAGGGGATACATCAGTGAGCTTAAAAGTTCTATCATTTCTCTTGATGAAGGGAATGCAGGCCGTACTCACAGATGAAATTTTCACGACACCGTGTGTCAAATTATTCCACCATGTAACTTTCACCCTTTCAAGATCAGCGAAAGGCAAGCTCACAATTATAAGGTATCCTTGTTCATCCTCATATATAGTTTTTGCACCCGTGACAGGCCCATACACATTCCTCATTACCCCTCCAAAATCATTAGACCAAGGAGGTTCAAATGGATGCATATCTGTATCTTGAACTCTATCATAATGCTGATTCATAAGCAAACAACAATCTTCATCATTTCCATGGAGGAACAAATCCTTCTTCCTCTTGTTTGAAACGGGTGAAAGATCCATTCCATTGCCATTTGTAAGGATTGATGGTCGAGTTGACAAATTCAAGCCAGACCCATTAAGCAACTTTTTTGAATGAGGATTCAGAGTAGTCTTTAATGGAGGAAGGGGTCTCTCAAGCTCAAAATCTGTGTTAGGGAGGTTTCTCCATGAACAAAATTCACTCGCTTCAGGTGGGACAGAAAAGTTTAAGTTCCTACCTGTAAACTCCATCCATCTCTTTTGCTCCTCCTCATCAAGACCCTCAAAATTGGGAGATGGAACAAGCTCGATCCCATGCACACACTGGGGATTTGAAAGTCCCCTATAATGCTTCCTTTGCATTCTATGAGATCGAACAAATCCCTTTTCAACACTGAAAGGAAATGGACGCTCACCCTGGCGAGAGTGTCCATTCATATAACTACGCAACTGCATTTTACCCAAAGCATTCTCAGGCCTTTCCTTAAAAACCCACATATACATATTCTCCATATCATGCTGAACCAAGAACACCTCATGCTCAAGATCAGACTTATCAAACCCAGAAACCCCATTACTGTCCCACACTATCTTGCACTTTGACTTCTCGTTTAACACAGGCTTAAAATAATAAGTGAAGAAAAACCAAGCACCCCATACGCTATCCAATCTCTTAGCACATTTACGCCCAGCTTTTGGCACATTGACAGAAGTATCAGACTCATTAGTTTGAGGTCCAAGGCCAACATCTAATATATCAAAAGGGTCAGAATTCCATGATGATGGAGGAGGACTGCGTTCAGCAGATAATGGAAGATTAATATCAGGTGGCCTAGAAAGAATAATGGACCTATTTATCTCTCTGTCCATTTCCTCATGAGAGACTAAGCTACAATCCATGGATAATAGTGTTGATGGGTGGTGATTCTCAATAGATAGGCTGGTAAGCAAATCTTCCCCCATGCTTAAGCCTCGTAAACCAGACGAATACTATCAGCTCAGCTCTAAAAAATAAATTTTAAACATCAAAATCCGACAAGAACCATGATCAGGCTTTTATTTCTAACTCGTATGATACACAAGCTATATAGAACCAAGACAAACACTACGATCAGACCTTTACTTGACAAACAACCAAAATTAATCTATCTATAGACAGCTATTACAAGAAATGATCGATTCTTTCCCTATTCCTGAACTAATATCAGAAATTTTACTCTAAATCTTAAACAAGAGACGTCCAATAAATCTACACTGCTGAAATTGACAGAAGCAAATAAATCGAAAGCTCTTTAAAAAGAACAAGAAAAAGTGAATAACAAAAAGGGTTTCTTTTAGATTTACCTTTTCAAGAGTAGCTGAGAATCAAACAATTCCACAAATCAAACAGAGAGATCTCTCTTCTAAAACAGTTCTCCAATAACAGGCCAGAGAAAAGAGACAGGGGATTTGAAAAAAAATGAAAAAGAAAAAAAAAAAAAAAGGGCAGTGACAACGATCTCCGTTAAAAATACCGTGTGATTTCAGGAAGCTAAAAGACAGACTGACGACGTCATTGGACTTGAGTTGATGTTATCACGGTTGTTCTTGTAGAATAAAATTGGGATATTGAAACGGTGGGCTTTTTTTACAAAAGGCCCGTTTGGGCCCAAATTCAATTACAAATTTACAATTTCTACTAACATTTCATTGTGGAATTTTGATTTTTGAAGAGATCAAATCCTTATCATAATGGCTTTGTCCATTGTATTTGTCATTTCTTAATAGATTATTTTTGTTACAAATGTTTCTACTATAGTTCAAATTCACAACTCACCAAATTAATACCCTGAATCAAAATTGATAAATTTTTTTTATTGTTACTATCATTGATTGTTTTGTATAATATGCAAATGAAAAATGATAGTAACATTTTTTAAACATTTTTTTAGACATTTGCTTTATAATTATTTCACATTATCAAAATTTTAATTTATAAAATTTGCTATTTTATTTAACAAATTAAATTTGATGATATTGACCAATTATAGAGCCTCCAAAAATATTTTAAAAAGAAATTGATGTTGGCATTTCTCATATGCAACTTTTCTCACTCATCCATCAACTCCTTTATGCGAGACACGCTAGTTAGAATTTATAAAATTATACCTTCCCATCCTCCAACACTAAGGAGAAAAAATCTTCCAATTTGGGGACTTCAGACTAAAAATCTAAAAAGTTCGCATAATCTAATTAGGTTTCTAGGTTGAGGACAAAAAGTAAGGATTTTTTTTCAAGAAAGATGGTTAGAAAAAAATATTTTTTTTCCAATTTAGGGTGAAATAAAATAACATTCTTATTTTATGGTAGTCAAAATAAAAAAAAAAAATTACCATTTGACTATTGTTCATTTTTGTTCGCTTTTTTTAAAAGAGGGACAGAAGAAGTCTGTTTTTTCTTTGTATTCTGATGGTTGGAAGGGATATGGGACAAATCTAGTTCTTATTGGAAAGGAATCAGAGGAATATTCATTCTCTTTATCGTCTGACACTATTTGATATACGGTGATACCTAATTAGCTCCAAGTCTATAGTTATAGAAAGAATATAAAGAAAACAAGCGTGTGGAAAAAAGTCTTTTATTTTTTTTATAATAAGCGTTGAAGACTACTAGTGATATATGCAAATACAAAAAAATAAAATAAAAAACAATTTACTTAGGATAGAAGTAGATCTCCACGAAAGAAAGCCTTATATTAAAACACACTACTTTGAGTCGATGGACTCCTTATTTGAAGAAAAAGTTATGCTCATTTCTTCTAATCTTTCGAAGGATCACGTATGACAGCTCGAAGAATAAACTCCTATTGCAACTACTGTTCGCGAGCTAGATAGCAGTTAAAGAAATAAAACTGTCTGCTTTTTGAAAAAATAGATGACTTTTAACGTTATCATTTTTTACCATAAAATGAAAAATAATTTTCAAAATACCCTAAAATTTAAAATTTTCAATTTTTTTTTACCCTAAGTTGGGAAATATTTTTCTCACCTACTTTTTTTTTTTGGGAAAAAGCCCCAAAAAGTACAGTGTTCCATTCATGGCAAGGAAAACTAGCATGGAGCCCTTAATTGCATGTATGTTAGCATGAATAATTAAAGGAATAGAATAATGATGTTCTTTTTCCTTTTCTAGCTAAGTTCAATTTAGCTTAAATATGATGTGGAAATATTTCAATGCAAATGTATAATTAATTCACTACAAAAAAAGAGCATAATAGCGACGGAAATTAGAGACGACCTCCATCTATTAGTGACGACTCAACTAACGATTTGTGACAATATTTTGCGACATACCGTTTTCATCGCTAAAAGCGATAGCTAAATGTACCGGCAAAATTTGACTACCAAATTTGTGATGGTTTAGCGAGACTAAATTTGCAACGGATTGTTTTCATCGATAATTTACTAGACAAAATTTCGCAAGCTCGTTTATAACTTGTAGCGACGCCAAATGACTGTCGCTAGGTCTTAAGTGGCTGGTGTCCCAAGGTTAACAACGGAAAACTGTCATCGCTAGACATTGATGGTTTGTATCTCTAATTTAGCAATGGATGAAATTTGTCGCTATATTTAGTGACAGAAAACTGTTGTTGCTAGGCCTTAAGAGACTGTGTCCAAATGTTAGCGACGAAAAATAGTTATCGCTAATATTTTGAGGCTTAGTCTTCCACTTTAGCGACGGCGGTTCTCTATCACCACATCCGTCGCTAATCAAATATGAATCAACATCATTTCTCATCTTTTAATTAGTGTCGTTTTGATTGGTTTTTAAAATTACATTTCTTAAAACCTAACCCACTCAACCCACATACAACAAATCTCCATTTGCATCTTTCCTCCGCTCCCCATTTGCCCCCTTGGGCTGCCTACATTGCACTGCACATATCCGGTCAGTCTCCACAGCTAGACACCGTGCCTTCGCTCCTTCTCGACTGCCAAACTTAGTGTTTTTTCTCCTGACGCCATTTATCAGAAATTACTACCAGGTATTTTTTTGGAATTTCTCGATATTGGTTTCAAAAATTATGTCGAACAACATTTTATACCTTTTTTTGGATTTGATTTGATATGGGTTTTGAATTTTTTTCGATATTAAGTGTGGATTGAATTGATTTTTTGATTAGCTACATTGGATCTTCATTGTTCTGCTTTTTTTTTTTTCTTTGATTCATTTACTGGTTACGACTATATTGGATTTTGCAATGGCGTTTGAAGCTTTTTTTTTTATCTTTATTCCTAAAATGAAAGTTCATTTTTCTCTGTCTTTTCGTTTTCACTTCTCTTGTTATTATTAATTTGTGGAGATCACTTCTGAAGATGTCTAAATGTTAATGAAGAGAATGAAATTTATTTGCTTCAACTTAGAAGTGCATGCTCAACTTTAAAGTTTGGGTCTTTTTCTCCTGCTGATGTCACTGAAATACTCTATACTGAATTTATATATTTGAAGTTAACATTAGTTGCTCATGTAGCAGTGTTTTTTTTATTACTCTTAAGCTGAGGAAGTATGCATTTATTAAGTAGTGATTAACATTATTACTACATTATATTTTCCTGTTTGAATGTAATAGGGATGCATTTCATTTTACAGATCCATTTCGTGAAGTCAAAAGGAAACGTGATAAGAAAAAAAAGGTAAAGATAATTTTCTTCTTTCTCAAATTTGTGTGATCCATGCAGCTTTTGTCTTTGCTTGAAATTACTGCAATATGCAATAATATTCTTGATCCTGTAATTGTACTTAATTAGGCATATTTTCCGTGGAATTTTTCTAATATTTTGGAATGAGATGATAAGTCTTTCACTTTTGGGCCGTTGTATTTTAAACAATGTGCTTGTGATCTTAATATTATAACCTTTATGGGATTTTCATTTAATTTGGCACCACAGTTCATGGATATAGAAATATTTATAGTAACTATTTGTATTGATTAAATTAGGTGCATAAAAGTTTTTCAAGTAAACAACCTGTGGTGAATGAAATACTAAATTCTACATTTAACTGAAGTGGATAATTTTGGTTATTAATGGATAAAGAAGGATAAGTAAATATATTGAGGTTCTGAATGTTAATGATAACAAGATAAGAATATATTATATATAATATATAGACTTGAGTGACATGGAATTTGGGCTTTAGAATGATAAGGCAGGAGACATCACTTATTATGTTGAATCAACTAATATCAGAGTATTTTCATTGGTGGTAGCATGCAAGTTGGTATGTACTAGAGTAGGTAATTGCTACTTTTGAGCTTCAGATCTAATTTGGTTTCAAATATTATGTAACTAGTTTATGTATAAAAACATAAGAATATTATTATATGCCAATGTATATATGGACAATTTATCCATTTACTTATGTTAATTTTAAGAAGCTCAATGTATATAATTGGTGCCCATAAGTATAAATTCTCATTATGTTACTATCTAGCAAGAAAATAGGTAATTTATCTATTTACTTATGTTAATTTTAAGAAGCTCAATGTATATAATTGGTGCCCATAATTGGAGCAAACATTCTTTACGAATCTAGCTAATTAGTGCCCATCACTAAGTATAAATTCTCATTATTACTATCTAGCTAGAAAATGGAGCATATATTATTATTATTATTATTATTATTATTATTGTTTGAGCTAGATTCATAGAGGTTAATCTGATACTTTTAAATCGATTACTTTATTGTTTTTCATGTTGATTGCTCTCTACTTAAAATATTAATTAGCTTCTTTGTTATCTTGATCTTTTATGTTTGTGTATTGGTTATTATATTTAAATTAAATTTAAAAAAAAAGCACTTTAGCTTTGTGATATGGACTAAATTAAACTAATAACTATAGACTTTAAAAGTCAAGAAATTACATAAACATACATATATTAATTATTTATTGTCTCAGAGTTATCACTTGTCTCAATGCAGATCTTGTCTTGTCATACAATGATGCATACATTTTTTAATTCAATTTCTATTTGGGTACAAATAAATTAGACAAGTACTATAAGTAAGGCATGCTTTAGTACATTGAAATCTTTTAGGAAAATATTTAATTCGTTTAGTTAATTAGTTATATGGGACCGATGAGTGAACAAGTTCATGTCTTTACTAAATAACTTATTTTAGGATTTGAAATTTTCAAACTACCAAACAATCATGACTCATTTTTAAAAAATATATTTGTATTTGATTCCGTTGAATTTTAAAATTAAATTAAATTAATATTGTATAATAAAAAATAAGGGATTAGCAACCGAAAAATAATCGTCACTAATTTTTCACCCACATTTAGCGACAGACCCAAGTTTGCGACGACTGTTCCGGCGCTGAAATGGTCGCCTTACCTTCAAGTGTGACCCATTTTAACGACAACTAGTCTGTCTCTAAATCCGTCGCTACATTTAGTGACAAATACCTATATCCGTTCGCTACATGACTTGCGAGGAGCATATTTGCGATGAATTTTTTCTGTCACAGATCTGTCATGATCTATTTCCCTTAATGTGTAATTATATAGGCTTAGCCTTGCACATAGTTCAGAGTACAATTAAAATTGAAATTCTACTTGGCTGCAATAGAGAAGCAAATTTTTGTTCTATGTAACAATAGTTTTATAGAGCACTTTATTAGCCTTTTAAATTCTCTTATCAATTAGAAATACTAAACAAAATAATCCTGCAATTGCAGGGTTAGATTGCCATTACAAGAATTTACTTCCTAAAATTTAGGATGATTATATATTACTTAGCAAGCTCCAGTCATACTTTCCCACTTACAAACTCTGACATGCATTAATTAAACATCACAAACATATATAGGAACATTCTTCAAAAGCAAAAATTTAAAATCCATTCATATGATTTTTCTACTGCGGTAGTTCCCGCATAAAGATTTTCTCAGAAGATTTTGAATCACAGATATCCTAATAAGAAGACTCATTTCAAAAATACTGAACTAAATTTAAAAAGAGGAGAAAAGATCAAGAAACTACATTAATTAGTGCAATTTAAGTAGTCTCAAAAGGAACTTGTCCTGAGAAGAAATCAAAGAAGGGTTTGTCAGTAGAAGCTTCATCAACACCAATAGTAGTCTCAGATGAGCTTGACGGAGTAGTAGTATTAATAGATTCCTCAGTAGAATTATTTGAACCCAAAGAAAGCACAGTCACTTCTTTCTCTTGTAAATTCCCGGTTGGATGCAAAGGAAAGAGTGGCAAAGTTTCTTGATTCCTACAATTGGTTTGAACCACTACACTGTTGCAATTAAGAGGCAAAGAAGATCTATTTCCTGTAAAAGCATAAGTTGTTGCTTTCTCCGTCTTCTGATCAGTTCTTTGCCTCCTCTTGAGCCCATCACTAGGCAGTAGCACATTAGGGTACCGTGGATAAAACCCTAATTCGCTCTGCGGTAGATAGTATGAGCCAGAAACAGCTGAAAATAAAATTCCCACGTTAGATAATTAATGTAATAATTAAGGAAATCACACTTCATCCATGGAAGATGATTTTTTTCCTTTCTTGAAAATTTCTTTTTTGTTTATTTTGGTTCAAACAGATTTCCTACTGTTCTAGTTTGCAATCTTACATTTCTAAAGAGATATTTTTCTTGCCTAAATTTCATCTATTAATAAATTTAGAAGACAATACAATCATCAAGTGATTGTAAATGTAAAATAATAACTATGTGATGGATTGTAATAAGTATTACCTGTGAACTTATTTATACATTTTTTTTTCTAAATAGGTATTTTGAAAAAAAAAAAAGAAGAAGAATTTGATTTTCCAGAAATTTGGATCTTATTGAATATGGAAATTAGAGGGAAAAAAACTCCATATTGGATAAGTATTGATTAAGAAGTTGTCCATTGCAATCATGAAGGTATAATAATCTGGAGAACAAATCTATCTGAAAAGTGACAAATCGAATCTGAATATTATATCTAAATCTCTGGATAACAAACACTTTTGATAACAGTTTCTTCTCCTTAAATTTTATATTTTATTTTCACTTACACATAAATCGAGTCCATTTGCATGAAGAGATAGGTTGTAATGAAACAATATGGTAGAAATAGAATAAACAATAAAACAAATACAAATACACTAACAACGAAACCCAACAAAATATTGTTATATATATCCAGAAATTCAGAAATCCAATTAAAAAAATTAAATTAATTGAATAAAGAAACGAACCATTAGGAGGAGGTGGATTAAACATGGGCTGATGAGACTTATTATGAAGATAGCGACTGATATAAGCCAAATTCTCTTGTTTCTGCTTCTGTCTTTGTCTGGCCTTGTGATTTTGAAACCAGTAGAACACATTCTTCCCTTCTATATTACCAAAATCTTTAAGTCTGCTTGTTATTTGCTGTATCTGATCAGCAGTGGGAGTCCTTATGCCTTGCCTGTAAATGCCCTCAAGCATGCTTATTTGTTCCTTTGTCGGGTTCCACCTTGAGTTCACTTGATGGGCAGCTCCTCCTGAATTAGTACCCATTTCCATATCTTCACTCTCAATTGAAACAAACGATAAAATGGTTTGATCCGAAGAAAGCTACGCTGTTAGGGTTTATAAAGGCAGAGTCTTTAGAGAGAGGGGGAAAAGATTGGACCTTTGGGTTACTTTTTGCATGTGTTTTTAATTAAAATTATTCTGTTTTTATTATAGAGATAAAAGAGAGAGTTAAGCAAAATAGGGGGATAGAGCGAGAGAATTGGGTTTGACATGCGTATTGTTTTTGGTGCTGAAGATCTCTGAAAACATGGCGGGTAGCGGCTAAGAGGAGGCTAGCTATGGTTTTCGTCGTCTTCGTTCAAAAACGATGAGAAATAACTGAAAAGACAATTATGCCCATGTTATTATTTCCTATTGCTTTCTTTTTTTTAAAAAAAAAAAAACTAGAATCTGCTCAACTTATGCACGTTGGAATACGATTAGGTGATAAAATATTTTTTAAATAAAAATACTTTACCAACAATTTATAATATTTTGCACAAAAATGAAAAATAATACTCCTATATTTGACGTAGGAAAATGGTTTACTTGCATCTCGGGAATGACATGAGAAAATAGTGAGAGAGAAGGTAGATGAATGCATAGAAGGAAGGGAATTGAAGGGTAAAAAGGTCAAAAAAAAGACAGCCGGTTGGGTTGTAAGGTTGTAGGTAAGAGCATAGCATATATAGGCATTGGGAATTGAAGTATATATGAAGCTGAAACGTCTAGGTTTAGGTGACTCTGTTTTTGGTGTTGTTTATGATTGTGGTAAGATATGGATATATTAGGGTTTTCTATTTAATTTACTAATTTGTGGCCTTTTCTTCTTCTTGGTGAAGTCAAGTGACCAATCAAACCTTTGACATTGTTGTCATCAGGGGAATATGTTCCCAAATTACATTCTCATCATATATATATATATATTGCCCATTAGCTTTATTGATTTGTATTTGATTTGATTTTTTTTAATTTTACATTGTAATATTATATATTCTCATCTTTGCTTTATCCAAAATATAAATGTTGGTAATAAATGATAAAGAATGAGAAATTTTTATTTAATTCTCTATATCGATCCACAAACTCAATCAACAATAATATTTTTTATTTAAATTATTCATTATTTTACAGTCTATTAAATTGCAAATTAATTTGGATTTGTATTCTCTATAAATTTATTAAGGAGATAATATATTCCCTTTTCAAATATTTCATAATTTAAATTTGAAACTTCTAATCAATGAAGATTAATAACATGCTGATGTAAAATAAATTTTTTTTAACTTTAAACATGTTTAAATGTGTTAATGCTATGAATACTTATTCATATAAATATATAAGTATACAAGACATCTCTAAACTTAATTTGTTATTTGCTAACTTCATAAATTGAGATTAATTATAAAATAATTCGAACTAGACTAAAGCTTTTTGTGAGAGAAGTAGACTAGCTGAAGCTATTTAATTAATTTTATCGTTGAAATTTTAGTCCAAGCTTGTTGAATTAGAAAAAAAAATAATATGGAAAGATATACATAAGAATGCGCATCAATGAAAGATGATAAAATAATATATATTAAGTGTTAAATATTTAAGTTCATTATAAAATTAAGTGAAACTTAAAATCCGCTTTAAAACTATATAGTTGTGTTCTAAAAATATAGTATTCATTTTAAAATTAAATGACCGGTTTTAAAAATTATATAACAATGTCACTTAAAAGTGTTTAGAATTAGTGTTGGGTGTCAAAAAATATATATTTAAACATTTTCTGATTTAATTGAATAATTTTTTAAATTTTTTATAAATTGTTTTTTTTTTCAAATATATTCCTAAGAAAACTGCATCTATTTATTTACTTTTGTAAAAAAAAAAAAACAGTTTTTGAAACTTAAAAAAATATTTTTCTGAAAAGTATTTTTTTAAAACTCAATGCCAAACATAGCTTAAAAAATGAGTACTTGCTTAAATTTCTTTTAGATAAGAAATTAAGAAGGAATTATTTTATCATTATATTGTTTCTAAAAAATATAAAAAAAAAATATAGAATGAGAAGGAAAAAAAAGGATATGATTTCAAATGCAGACATACCTAGACTCCTTTTTTTTTTTTTGAGATAGATATGCTTAGACTTACTTTTATATGCAACTGCATGGTTTGATCATAAGCTATAAATGTCTCATCAAAACCACGAAACTGGAAAATGGGTTAGGGTTATTTCACTATCGTGCATGTATAAACTATAGGGTTATATCAGTATCATGCATATATAGACTATGTAATTAATAAATACCCCAACTATATATAGACTATGTAACTAATAAATACCTCAATTACATATTATTATCTTGACTTCTATATGAAGTACCATCACTAAATTATTGAATATTCATCAAATCAAACACCCACTTTATCATTAAATTAGTAATGGTCTTAATGATGCCACTCTTAAAAAATCTATGCATAGAGATTAGTTAATAACGAGTACTACTACTTACTAGTAGTAGTTGTTTTCATTTAATAAATTAATTAGGCTGCCACAAGAAGCCAAAGAAACTGTGGAACATGCCATTATATCTTGGTCGGACAAAATTTGACTTGCCAATAACGTTATTTAAATTATTAACCTCAACAGAAAATTCTCCCTTGATTTGGGTAGCAATGAATTTCCTTTTTTTTTCCTTTTAATTTGTTTTTCTGTGTCTTGTAATATTGGTTAAAAAAAATAGTGAAAGTAGCATTTGAAAATCCGCAGTTACACGGCAGTCAAGTCAGGTAGGGTGCAAAAGAGGGCATTATAGGATGGTGCAGTTCCTGCGTGATATAGGGAATTGCTGACTTCTATGATGTGCCATAATAAATTTCTAACATATAATAATACTTATCATTAAAAAAATAATAATAATATGTATATATATATTATTTAATAAAAGAGTTTTAGTTTTAACTCATTTTAAGAGAAAAGAAATATCTAATCTATTATAAGTAATATTTATATTTTTTTAATTAGTTGATATAAAATATTTTAATACATCTTTTTTACAGCTATAGCTGAATATATACGGACAATATAGAATATAAACTACAGAAAATATAATATTAAAAAATAATGTGAATATAACAATATATTGAATAAATAAACTTCCAACTTAATTCATTCCCGAACTTAGTTTTAGAAATGGAAAATATCCAAATCATGGATATATAATATTTTTATATATAATATTAAAAAATATACATATAGTCTAGGCTTATTAATGTGTAGACTAGAGAAGTAATATTGACAATTGAGGTGGCGCCACCTTTGATATATGGAGGCCTCGTGAAGCACGCTACAATCTACGCCACTCTCCGCCAATTCTCATTGATGCAATTTTTTTAACAATAAGGGAAAATAATTTGCTGCAATTTTCATCTCTAGCTCTTCTCTCTCCCTCTCTCTCTCTCTCTCTCTCTGTGCATTTGACAATTCTATTTGTCCTTGTCTGTTTGAACGTATGCGTTGGGCAATTTTTGGGCTGCCATCGATTTCAAGTTAAATTGCAATACAAAATAGTACTTGACCAAAAATAAAAAGAACTGACAAACCAAACAAAAAGCGTAGTAATTTTTAAGCGCAATTTATTTTTCAGACGAATTTTAACATTTCAATGTTTTATAATTAATAATATTGATTAAAGTTGTTATTGTAATTGTTTTTATATGTCATATTTATAGCGGGGATACTAAATTTAGTTGGGTAATTTTGATTATTGGTATGGAAAAATGGATGCATATGATCCACCACCAAAACAATATTAATTGTTATATATTATTGAAGTTGCTAATTGCCAGTCCATATGATACATTGAGATATTAGATATGGTAAGTAAAATTTCCAATTCAAGCGTCTATGAATGAGTTTTAGCTTAATATATAATACAGATCTAGTGATTATAAATTGTAAGGTTTCAAATTATTTGAATCGTAGTTGAATTTAAATAGGGTGCAAAACTGAGAGAAAATTAAAGAAAAAAAGGGCCAAATACAAAAGATAAAAGTATTTCGGGTGAAATATAAATATATAATCAAGTTAGGACTCACAATTATTATATAATTGTTTGACTGTAAAATTTAATTAAAGAAAATGATGCATTACAATTATCTAACAAGTTTCCCTGAGGCTACCTAGCTAAAAAAAATGTTGCATTTGGAAATGGGTAACTCAATAGAAAAATTAGTTGAAATTAGGAGTAATTTTTGTGCAAAGTTGCTTTCAAATTATAAATCAATTTACAATTTGGTAAGAATTCATTTTCTTAATTTTATTTATCTTCAATGGGAAGTTGACAAGGTCCCAGTTGGGCTGCACTTCTTCCATGCTGCCTAAGGGAATAAAATTTAGATACACAAAAAACACTTGCATATTTATGATCAGGCAAATCAAGGGCTGTTCTGATTTGACCCATTAGTGATAATTGATCTTGTCACCTAAGTGGCCCCTTTGTAACCCAATTTTTGAGTCACACGGGCCATCCTAATAATTTAGCTTAATTTGCGGCCCTCAATTGTAATCAATTTTGTTGACCTTTTTAATTAGTTATCATAGATTAGTAATGGGCTGGAAAAAAAAAAAAGAAAAAAAAGAAGATAAATCTTGCATTTAGCATCTTCTTTTACTCCCTTCTTTTTTCCCATTGCAAAATGCATAATTTAGATTTATAAAGAAAAATTAAATAGAGTTCAAATTCAAACAAAGGTAACAACTAACAAGTTAGAATGATTCAAAAAAAAAAAAAAAGTTTCAGGTTAGAATTTTATACATCGTTTTCCTTTTGTAAAATTTAAACTTTGACCCTATATTTTTCGATTTTCTTCAATGCGACTTCTACATTTTTATTTCAATGATTGGGCCTCTATAATATTATTTTATTAACAGTTGAATTGTATTTCAATAGCTTTTTTATAAAAAAAATAGATTAATTTGGTTGGTTTGTTATTAATAAATGAATTTTTTTATGTATCAGTTTAGATTGAGTACGATATGGATGGAAGTGTGTATAACTGAACAATATTTACAATCCAACTAGCATTAATCTATAAATTATTCATTTAAATTATATCATAATCAATTCAAATGATAAATTTTATGTTTTTCATAAATATAATGTGTGAAATAAAATAATATAAATTATAGTTAAATAATAAGTTAATTTTTCTTTAAAACTATGTAGACATATATGCTCCCTCTGTTTAAATTTAATATTTATACTTTCCATATTTATTTATTCTTAAAAGACAACTTAGTTTTCTTTCTAACAAAACATAATTATATATAAAAAAAATAGTTGGAGTATGTTTTATTATCTTAATTTCTTAATGATTACTTATATAAAAAAAATTTGGAGTATGTTTTATTATCTTAATTTCTTAATGAAGCCTATAATTAATATAGAGTATTATTAGTAAAAATATATATTTTAATCATATTAAATATTTTTTGATCTGTGTAACAATAAAAAATTTATTAAATTGAGAAAAAGAAAGCATAAATATTTTAATTAATTTTGTGTCAATTGATTTTTTATGTTTAGAAAATATGAAATATATATAATATTTGATGCTCAGTCCGACTTCAAATAATATTTGGAATTATAATAAATTCCAACTGGACAGAGTAATTGTTCATTTAAAGCAGACAAAATACCTGAAATTTTAAACAAAGTAAAAGTTATACTAATATTTATTCTGACAGTTTTGTGGTGCTTGTGGAACTCATTAGAGCCTATTAAAACTTTTGAGAAAAAGGAAATATTCTTTTTTTTTTCATTATGGATATAAAAATTATTAAATTTCGACTTTCCACATAATTAGCAAAAAAATTTAAAAAAAATGCAAAAATTAAATGGAAGACTGCAAATTTTTTAGAGAAAATGGAAAAGAAATAGTTGTTGTGGAATGGCCAATTCAGTTGGAATGCGTGCAGAACTCGTACATCAAATGTATAAAATTATAAAGAAAAAAGACATTTTCTGATTCTTCATATTATAAAAAAATTATTTAGGATATTAATTTTGAATTAATTTAATTTTTTAATTATCAATTTTTCCCTCTTAAATCATTATGAGTATTATATTAATTTAGTTTTTTTAATCTAATGAAACACATATTATCTAATTAGTATATTAAAAGAGTCAATCCAACAAATTTTCAAATAGCTCCTACTTATAAAAAATCTAACATATAATTACTGATAGTTAATTGAAATAATTTTCAGTTAAATAATTAAATTAATTCAATATTAATAATTAAAATAATAATTTTATAAATTTTTAATTAAATCATATAACTGCATAAATTTATAAAATTTAGGACGAAAATAGTTTTTTTTTTTTTACAAATTAATTATCTAATGAAGTGAGGCACAGCTAATAAGATGATAGATGAGGAGTTGTTTTGGCACTGTCCGCCCATCCAGTTAGACTCTTTGAATACCCGCATGGCTGATGAGTGATGATGCAATCTGCCACCTTTTCCATTATTTTAATTATTTTAATATTATTTATTTAATTTAAAGCCCACCCTTGAATAGTTGAATTCGACTATACAACAATAAATTTGGTGTTATATTTTTTTATAATTTAAAAAAAAATATACTTTTAATCTCTCGTATTACGGTATATATATATATTCATATCATTAAATTAAACTGCTACTGATTCAATATATTATTTTCATAAATCTACAGTTGTATAAAAATACATTTAAATTTAATGTCACAAAACAAATTAAAATATTGTCTGTTTTGCTTGTATTAGTTAATACAATTTTTACTCTATAATTTAAAATATTTAGTTGAATTTTAATTTTTAGCATATAAATAATCATATATTAAAAATAATATTGTTAAAGCAATTATAGTAATTATATTTTTATTTAAGATTTTTTGGTTCAACAATAGAGATAACTCATAGTTATAGTGAATAAATTATGAGCCCGTTTGCCGTGCATTTTTTTAGAAAAAAAAAATATTTTTAATTTTTCTGAGTTTAGCGGAAATATATTTGAAAAAATTAATTTATAAAAAATTAAAAATTAATCAATTAAATTAAAAAAATTTAAAATTATTTTTTAACACTAAACAGCAATCCAACACATTTTATATAAATGTTTGATAAAAAAAAATAGCTAGTAGTTGATGCTTGTAAGTTAGATAACCATCAAAGTCTAATACATTTTTATATATGTTATTCTCAATTAATATGTTAATTATACAACATATGTATTATATGATATTTAAAAATACAATATTCATTTAATACTTTTATAATTATGAATAATTTTTAAATATAAAAAATTAATTTAAACAAACAAGTATTTTGTAATCAATAAATTTAAAAAATGATAATGCAATCTAAATAGAAATAAAAATAAAAATAAAATAAACCATGAGAAAAAATTTGAAAATAAATCTAACCGAATAAAAATATATTAAACTAAAATCGGCTATCAATAATTATTTCCTAAATTTCATCTTGAATATATCAATTATGTATGAAACAATTGCAGCCAAATTAAACTTTTTATATATTATATTGTGATTTAATTAAAGATATAAAAATATATATTCTATAGTAAAACTAGATACCTTAATTATAAGAAAATAAATTGTAATTAATTTTATCATATTTTAGACTATCAATTATACAATTTTTCAGGATACACGTTTCATAAATAAAATCTTTCAATTTATTTCTCAATTTTCTAATAAAGACATCAAATCATTATCTTTGAATTGAATAATTAAAATTATCTAAGTTAGATGTTTATAATTATCCAAAAATAAAAGGATTTCAATCTCCTATACAGCACAAACTCTCTTGTTGGCATGGCAAGGAATTCCATGATTTTCAAATTTTACTAGTAGTAACTTCAGGCGATGCACATCTATAAAATTTAATGTGTATCATTAGTTTATTAAATAAAATTATATGATTAATAATAAATATTAAATTAATAAATGAAATGTTTTATATTTTGCCATAAATAGTAGTTAAGAAAAAAAAGGTATTGAATGAAGTAAATCATATGAGAAAAAAAAATTTAAAGTGATATTACATAAATGTTTGTTTTGAAAAATTAATATTGGCATTAACCATTAAACCTACAAAAATCAACAGAGATTAAGAAAATAGCATTACCTTTGATAGAGCAACATGAGATCAAACGACTTATTTACTTGTTCAATTTCTGCATCACAATATATATACATATATATATAATTCAATAGAAAGTAATTATATGTTTAAAATTTTTAAAATTCAATATAATTTGTTGGAATTTCACTTTTAAAAATTTTTAATTTAAAGTTTTAAAAATATTGTATTTTAAAAAATTGATTGGTGAAAACACTCCCTTGAAGCATTCATATATATATTATATATATATATATATATATATATATATATATATATATATATATATATATATATATTAAACTTGGAGATATATTACCGAAATATTATTGAACCATTAATTTAATTTACTAACATTTTAAAATGTTATTTTATATTTATTATTCTCATTATTTATATAGTATTATGATTAAATGGAACACACGGTTTTGCAAGCCCAAATGAGCTGCCTTTCCATCCAAATTGCTTGCACAAAAAAACACTGTATAAGATTTTGGCCATACCTCACTGATACCCCCAAAATCCAATTGTGGAAAAAGAATGCTCTCCTCTTCTCACTTATGTTTAATTGTCTCTTGGGTTTTGCTTTTATTTTTTTCACAATTTTAAGGTAAGTCTTTCTTCAAACGCTTCACTGATTCCCATCTCCTAGCTTGTGTTTTAGCAAAACATAATCTATGGCCCTCCCTCTTTCTTGCTTTGTTACTAGATTCCCTAGCTTCTGGTTTGAGAATGTAAGAGTTTAACTTGATTCCATTTTGGGTTATTGGGTAATTTCTTGAGGATTGGCCTTTTTGGTTTTTGGGTTTTTGTTCTAGCAGAAAAACAGGAGCTTCGAGCAATTTTGGGTATGTGAATTTTGTGACCAGGATGGCATCTTTTAATGGATTAGGATTTGGGTTAAGTTTAGTTTTTGGTTGTCTTCTTTTAGCACTTGTTGCAGAGCTTTACTATTTGCTATGGTGGAAGAAAAGAGTGACCAACAGAGAAGTTGAAGATGAGGAATATGGCAGCAAGTATGCAAAGGAGTTTTTTCATCTTATTTGCTGGAAGAAACCCAGCAATTCCACTCAACAAGGAGTGAGAAATCAAGAAACCCATTTTCAAGAACAAGATTTAGAATTAGGGGCAAGCAAAGATTTGCTGATAAAAGCTTTTAATAGTGGTGAAGAAAGCGTAGAATCAGAGCTCATGAGGCTTCACAATCTTTCAGGCCCGCCAAGATTTCTTTTCACAATCAAAGAAGAAACTAAGGAAGATTTGGAATCTGAAGATGGGAAATCTAGAGGTGATAGGAGTAGAAAAGGGTCTAGAACAAGAAGTTTAAGTGATCTTATTTTAGCTGTGGATACCCCATTTATTACTCCTTTAGCTTCTCCACGTTTGAAGTCTCCAATTTTAAATCCATTGGATTCTTATCACCACCATGGATTCAATCCTCTCTTTGAATCATCAATGGAAGCTGAGATAAACAGGCTCAGATCTTCTCCACCTCCAAAATTTAAGTTCTTGAGAGATGCAGAAGAAAAACTTCTTAGAAAATTCATGGAAGAAGCTGAGAAAAGGGTATCAAAGAATTGCATTTCTGTTCAAGATCCTGAGGTAAAAGCTGCTGAAAACAGTTCAAGAATGGTGACAGAAGAGACAGAAGGGTCATTCTTGGGGTTCATTGTAGGTAAAAATAAAGAAAAAGATAATCTTTTTCATCATTTACCACAATATCCTTCGAGTTCTTCTCAGGTACTTCCACTGGCTTCTTCACCTACAGCTTTCAGACCATTAGACAAGAAGCCTAATAGTGTCCATTAATTTTTATTTTTATTTTTATTTTTTTTAACTTTGAAAGGAAATGAGTTATTAATTTATTTTTAAAAAAATTTGAATGTTATTTATTTCATTTGTGGGTGTTGAAAGATAGACATGGCCATTTTTTTTGAACAAAATAGACATGGCCAATATGCAGCAGCAACATTACATATTTGTTAGGGATGGAGCCTTGAGAATTCCAAAGCAAACTGACAATTGTCTCTGCCACCATTATTGTTAAAAAATTTTAATTATATAAAGTGGTAATAATCCATGTTTAGCCATTGTCCATGTTTTCTACTCTTAACTCCCATTTGGAAGTATTGAAAATTCCCATTTTATTAAAAAAATAAAAAAATGAAATTCATTAGTAAGTATTGGAGTATTAAACTATTGGACATTGGTTGAGTAATATTTATATGTAAATGTCAAATTTTCAGGTGGAAGCTTTTGTGTTGTGAAGTATAAGTAAACAATAATAATATGATAGTATTAAAAAATGTCAATGTAAATTATTGAATGTTGAAATATGAAACATAAGAATGTAAAAATGTTTGCAGTTGCGCGTTTGGACACATAATGGTGTCCAGCTAATGCTTTTAGACATCTTGCTTCCAGTGCTTAATCTTGTCCGAAATTTACATGGAAAAGAGTTGAAAATTGGATTGCAGCAGAAACTTTTCTTTGAATCTTTTGCTTTTACTACTTTCTCCAATAAAGTTGTAAAAATTTTATTCTCTCATTTCCCATTTCTGTTCTCTTGTTAATTTTTTAAAATTTTATTGTAATATATGAAAACTAGAGAAAAGTGCGAAAAATTGATGTAATGTTGATAATCTGAGAGTGTAAACACTTGATCAAAATAAAATTCAATTGGAGTAATATTTTGATTTCAATTCGTTATGATTTATTTGTTATTTACCTAAATTTTTTGGTGTTTCCTTGTAGATGGGTTCGGTTCAAATGCTAATTCATTTGTAATTTGAATATTCGATCCGTGCACACTATTAAGATAAAATGATAATTAATTAAGAAAATAGTTTATTGGAAGGAAAAGAGGGGGAAAGTAGAGAAGGAGAGGGAAGGAAAGGTGAAGAGTTTTCTAAGCCTTTTACCTAAACAACAAGAAATGTCATTGTTATCACGCGATTCGGCCGAAAGTTGCCCCCACAAACAAACAGCTACAATCAATTTCCCTTTTACACTCCTAATCCTAATCCTTGCTATTATTATTATTTCTCTGAAGCATTAGAAAGATAGTGATGCTCTAACGTTTAGAAATTCAATTTGATCTAAAAAAATGCTCAATTTTTATTTATTAGTAGTTAGGCATACATTACTATTATATTGGGTAGCCACCCCATAACATGCCTCCATGTGAATGGAAATGCCCATATGTGGTCCTTTGTGGAAGTCAATTCATTGGGAATTTGGGACCCTCTTCCATAAAACCACCGTATTATTTCTGGGTTGAATTGGAATTTAAAAAAAAAATTATATATATTTATATATATTGGATTTTTGAATATTCTAGAACTAAACTAAAATGAAATCTAAGAAATAAATATATTTTGCGTTTAAGAATTAACATAAAAAAAAAAAATTGAACTCGGGTCTTATCGGGTCATGTTCCCACCCTAAGTAAATAGTATTTTTCCAATTTCCTTTTTCGTTTTAACTCCACGGAATGGGTATTTTTAGTATGAAAGAAGCCGTGGAAGGATAACTGATAGCTCATTTCAATGTCAATTTTGCTTTTCGGCTTCTCACAGATTCTGGGCTTTTGCCACACGCAGCGTCTCCCGTGCCACCTCTCCTTTTTACTTATTTGCCCCTGCCTTTTACCTTTTTGTCCTTTTTTTTCTTTATTTTATTCATTCACTGTTATATTATTAATTAATTTTCATTATAAAATATTTAATTTTATTAAATTATTTTAATATTAAGTATAAATTAACTTCTATAAACTATTAGTAAAAATCATTATTATCATTTAAAAAATCTTATTACTAAATGATTAGTAATTTGGTATTTAATTAAATAAATTGGACAAAATTGATTAAATTGATGTCAAATTAAATTAAATTAAATTAAATTTCAATTAATTAAATATTTTTTAAAATTTCAATTAGTTAAATTGAATAATATAGTTCATTTAATTAATTTAAAATTGAACATTAATTTTTAATGGATTAAAAGGAAATTTTTCAATTTATTAACTAAGATAAAACTGAATGTCAAGTGGTTAAATTAAAAAAAATGAAATCCATTTAATGTATTTAAAAATTTAAGCTTAATTAATCAATTTTAATTTAATAAAATGAAATGAAATTTATGCTATATTTAAACAATTTAAATTCATTTAATCAGTTAAGCCCCAATTTAATTAATTAAATACCATTTGAATTTAATTTGATTAAATTGTAGTTCTTTTGATTAATATAAGTTGTGATTTATTAAATTGAAGTTTAAAATCCTATTTGATTAAATTGAAATTGATTAATTGAATATAATTATAATAAATTGAAGTTTAATTGATTAAAATGAACATCAATTGATTAACTGAACTTCAATTGATTAAAAAAATAGATGAATTATTCCATCATCAATTGAAGTTCATTTAAATTCAATTTAATAAATTGAATTTCAATTTAATTAATTGAATCTAATTTAAGTTCATTGAATCAATTGGCTCTAATTTAATTATTTTTAATTCAATTAATCTCTAATTTAATTAATTGAACCCTCATTTAATCAAATTAAGTTAATTATTCAATTTCTACTTAGTCAATTCAAGTTCAACTTAGATTCAACTTAAGTTCAATTAATTAATTAAATCTTAATTAAATAATTTTAATTTAGTTAATTTAACTTCAATTTAAAATTTTGAACCCAAATTAATTAATTAAGTCCAATTCAAGTTTTATGAATCAATTGAATCCAAATTGAATCAATTAATCATTTCACCAATGTAATTAACTTAAACTAATTTAATTCAATTAGGTTAAGGTAATCAATTGAAATTCAATTCAAGTTCGGTTGATCCAATTTAAGTTCATAGAATCAATTGACTCTATTTTTAATTCAATTAATATCTAATTTAATTAATTGAACCCTAATTTAATCAAATTAAGTTAATTATTCCATTTCTACTTAGTTAATTCAAGTTCAATTTAGGTTCAACTTAATCGATTTAAGTTCAATTATTAAACCTTAATTCAACAATTTCAATTTAGTTAATTTAAATTCAATTTTAAATTTGAACCCCAAATTAATTAATTAGGCACAATTCAAGTTTTTATAAATCAATTGAACCAAATTGAATAAATTTAAATTCAATTAATCATTTGATCCCAGTTTAATTAATTGATACTAATTTAACTCAATTAGATTCAATTAATTAATTGAACTTCAATTACAATATATGAAGTTCAATTAAACAATTTTATCTTAATAAATGGAATCTCAATTTAATTAAATAAATATAGTTTAATTCAATTATTTAATTTTATTCAATTTAATCAAATTAGTTTAATTAATTAATTGAGACCTCAATTTAGTTCAATTAAGTTTAATCAATCAATTAATATTTAATAATAAAAGTTTAATTTAAGTTAAACTCAATTAATTGATTAAAATAAAATTAATTAATTAAAAATCAATTGATTAAATTGAGGTGCAACTAATTAATTAAACTCACATAGATCTAATTGAATTCAAATAGAAGTTCAATTGATTAATTGAACTTAAATTGATTAAATTTTAATTTATTTAATTAACTAAACTTATATTGATCTAATTAAATTTAAATTGAAATTTATTTAATTAAAATCAATTGAATTAAATTGGAGTTTAATTGATTAAATTAATGAAATTGAATTTAAAGCGAACTTTATTGATTAAATTAACAATGATTAGCTAAATTCAAAAATATAATTTGATTAAATTGAGATTTAATATATTAATTTAATCAATTAAAATTAAATTTAAGTTGAATTAATAAATTAATTATAATTGTATAAAAAATTAAAAATAAAATAAAATTTAACGTGTAAAAGAAAAAAATAAAATAAAGTGAAGAGAAGAAAGGAAAAAAATGTAAAAACACTATCAAAATTCAGCGTGTACCGTCCACGCAGTGAGGACGGTAGCAAATTCCTAGATGAAATAGTGGGGTTTGAAAATTCAAAAATGTAAAAAGTGGGACCAACCAGTTTTTGAATTTGCTCGGCCAATGTTTCAGGAATTTCCAAAATCAATCTTTACTCACTAGAGAAGAAAATGAAATCAAATGTTGTGGATTTTGAATTTTGTGTATTATAATGGGGAAAAGTTAGTTCTAAATTTTTATTATGGTGATTTGCAGTAGAAAGTTATCTTATTCAATTTAACATTTTTTTGGGCAACCCCAATTAAAAAAAATTAAAAAAACATAAAGAAAGAAGCATCTCTAATTGTAATCTTGCAAATCTGCAAGGCAGCAATCCTTTTGGAATATGTTCTTTTAGCTCTTTGTCCCATTCCTCTGGATATCCAAATATATTTATAGGAATAAAATTTGCAACTTATTGAGAAGATTACTATATTTTTTTTGTCAGACTATATGTATTTTTAATCAGACAATTAAAATTATATACTAAAATTAATGTTCGAGTATAATTTCAAAATCAGTAAAACACTTATTATTAAATTTTAATTAGTTGCATAATCAAACTTAAAATTTCATATTAAACTGAAAGTATTGAGAAGATTAGTTTAATTTCATTATTTGTTATTATTTTAAATATTAGTGAGGATTGAATCCGGACACCCACTAGAGTAATAATATCACCTTACACATTATTGTGTTAATGCTAAATGATGTCTATTGGACAAAATTTCATGTATAATTTAGCTTATTCTCAACGGCAATCAAAATGAGTTAGCAGAATAGAAGGTAGAGACTGTATTAGCCATCTCCTTTTTTTTTTTTTTTTTTTTTTTATTTTTTAATATGCTGTGCGATCGCTAATTTTTTTATCACGTGGGTCTTATAATATTAACAATAAAAATATATATCATTCGAAAGATAAAAAAAATGCAATATAAAAAAATATTTAACATTTCTTTACGGATTATCGAGCATTAGTGCAAATATATATTGAATTTCACAAACTTTCCATTTGGAATTAAAATTTAAACTTTTTTTTTCCATCTAATTTTTGAATGAAAATGAAATTATAATTAAATTCAAAAGGAATATTTCATTTTCAACTAAAGCTAGAGTAATATTTCATTTTGGATTAAATTAGACTTAAGTTATGAAATTTAATTATAATCACGTACCCAGCTCAGCTGCTCTATCCATAAACAGAAACGACCTAACTTTACCTATTATTTCTTCTTTGAGCTTTGGATTGTTTGGAAATGAGATTTCCCATTTGGAGGAAAAATTGATGATATAGAATTCTGAAAATTACAATAATTAATAACTATTTTTTCCTTTTGAAAAAGTTGAAAAAACAAGTTGGAAAATGTTCTAAAAGGTACCTGTAATAATAATATGCTGTTTCAGCCATCCTTTGATAATTGGAATAAAGCACTTGCTTTAGAATTCTTCTATTTCTTGAATTGTGTGTTTTATTTTTTTCCCAATTTTTCTTTATTTTCTTTGAAAATATGAAAAGTTTTTAAAATTTATAATTTTCCCAAATTGTATTTGCAAAATTAAATTGAGTGTTTTTAAAAAAAAAACTAAAAAGATGTTTTTTTTTGTGTTTAATAAACATATACTGAATAATTAAAAAACAATTAATTATAGTTTAAAAAAAAGAAGAAAATAAATCATAATTTAGCAGAAGAAGAAAATAAAGCGAATTTATTTATATAGGACATATAGAGTATTTCTTTCTCCAACATAATCATTAAATAACAGAAAATGGATATAAGATTTACTCAAGTTTCACAAACTTTTACTTAACCATATGGATATGTTGAATGAGGCCCAATATGGTAATTGGGCCTAACTTTATAAATGGATATGGACATGCTGAATTAGGGCCTAAAATTAATTGGTGGACTTTGTTTCTTTTCTATGGAATGAAATCTGAGCCCATAAAAAAATGGAGTTCCCGAATCTGGATTCCAGAAGCAACTGCTAAATCTCTGGTGAAATCAGGCTGGGAAGGGAACCGGTTTCGAGCGCTAAATCTCCCTCCTTGTCCATCCTTCTACGATTGAAGTCTCCGATTGAGTAAGTTGTCTAATTTTCTAATTTTATTTTTTTGAACTTCACTGTTTGGGTTTTGGTTGTTAGTTCAACTTGAACATTTGTATCTGGGTTTTTGTAATTTGAGGGATTTGCTATTGGATTACGCTGGAAAGATGGGTTCTTTGTTTTACTGAAGGAGATGGGGTTTTCTGTTTCTGTGATTATTCTATTTTATCTCAGCACTTGGTTTAGCAGCAGATTGCTTCCGGAATTGATTAAAAGTTAGTGGAGCGAGTTGTGTGAAAAATGGAGATTTTTTTTTGTTTCTTTCATTTCTAGCAATTGAGATGTTTATAATGAATAAATTATAGGATATAAATGATATAGCTTCATCTTTTCAATTGATAAAGGTTATGCTGGTTTTAAATTGAATATGGGCTTAAGTAAAAGAAAGGCAGCCACTTGAATGGGATACTAACCCTTTACTCCTGTGGAAGTAAATGAATTCTCTTAGGAGTTTCAGATTATCAAATTGAAGAATAGTTTTGTCTCCTTCAATTTTCTTTAATTGTTTTTTGGTCGACTAAATATTAGCCATTAAGACCAGGGAAGACGCTTTTAGAAGTGCAACTATGTTGTAGAACAAATGCTTTTGAGTTTTATTGGGAAGACAACCCTTCCATCAATTCTGTTTGGATTGTGGCAATAAAGAAGACCTTTTGGGAATGTTAATTTTTTGAATGCTTCTATCCAAATGGACCATCATGTAATATGCTGATCTATTGGAAGGTAGATTGAATTTCAATGTTTGTTATGTATTTCACAATCTTATATAAATTATATACTAATGATTGCTATGTGGTCCTTCACTCATGGTTTTACAATAGATGCTAGTATATGTGAACTTCATTATATCAATACCATGGGACTGAAATAGGAGCAAGCAGGTGCTTAACAGTTAACACTGAATGGTTGAGATTTGGCCAAAAAGCTTTGCAAAAATAGAATTTAAGCAATCTATGTTTCATGTTCTAGTGCGGTGCAGTCTTTTTGGACACCATAAAAGTGGATTTCTATGTTACCATACTTCAGACATTGTGATTATGCTTGTTACTGCCCATTCGGTTGAGAGATGTAATAATTCTTGGTTGTTTTATCTGATTGATCACTTAATCAGAAGCGATTGGATCAAGCATACTCTTATATTTTTTATGTTAATAATTAGATTTTTTCTACCTATTAATTAATTAATTAATTAATCAATATTATCTATTGCAATTATTTTTTACTCCTGTTTTCTTGACTTATAAACTTCTTTTGATACTTTCATTTGAAGGGTGTTTGCTTAACACCTTTTCTTGCATGTTTGACTGTAGAATAATGGGCCGGAAAGCTGGCACTCTGTACATTAACCCAAAGAAATTTGGGTCTCTCTCAAAACCTTGCATGAAAGAAATGATATCATTTCTCAATTGCTTATCTCTTAACAATATAAATGATGAGAAATGTGTTCGGCAAAAGGACCTTCTTAATGCTTGTATGGATGCTCAGGTGATGAGGAACTTCACAATATTTAATCGCCGTTGTAGTTGTAGGCTTTTCATTAATTTCTAGCAATTGTTTCAAGTTAACAGTTTCCTAAATATTTGATCACCTTTGTGCAGACTGGCAAGAACAGAAAGCCTTGGGGAAGCATTAATTACCACTTGCAGAGGCTTAATCGGGGAAGAAAGTAGGTTTAACTTGCGTGCCATTTTCTAAATTCATTTTTTGCATGGGATTTGCATGGCTCGGGTATCGAAGTGCATGATGGTTACACATACATATATTTTTTTGGATGCATTTTTCTGCATGCCTGATTGAAATTGTGGACAAACTTAATGTATTTTATTTTTTGTTGACCATCTCGAGGAACTTCACAATAATATGCAAGTCAAGAGTCTCATCTATTTTAGGCCTTAGGGTGTTGGTTGCGGAGAATCAATATTTCAGCCATATATTTTATCTGAACAACAGTTTTGGCATACTGCTTGGGTTTAAGAATTATAGATTCTCATGCTGTGTTATATACTTGTCCAGTAACATAACATCCTATCAAAGGTCATGAATATTGGAATATGGAAATGATGATTGAGTAATGTGTTGCATGTAAATATGTAAAAATTAAGTTTCTTATTGCTTGTAGCATTAGGACCCAAATCAGCTGGTGATTTTAAATGTTAAGTTTATCACCAGAGATTAGAATCACGAAACCTCACTCATTGGCTGGGAAGATTATATAACCAGGCCTGATGTTATTTTCTAGGTTCTCAGTTTGTAAAAATGAAATGAGTAGCTGAATGTGCTATTTAATCTGAATCTTGTTTTTTGTTTGATGTTGAGAAACTGATTCTAAACCATATCTACAGATCCACTTAAAATAAATGGCAATCAAAAGGGAAATTTTTAGTTACATATAATAAAGTTGGGTGATTTTCTTTACTCAAAAAATGTTAGGTGATTTTTGTATTATAAATTGAATTTAAAGGATATTTAAGTGAGTTAGTGATAAATTGAGAGAAGATGAATGAAATTAACTCAATTTTCTCATATATATTGCTTGTTTTTGCCCATTTTTTTCCTATGGCTTTTTATTATGTTATTGAATTTTAGGATTATATATATAATTTAAATAAAAATTGTTTGAAAGAAAAATTTGGCACGATTAATACAAAATTAAAAGAGTAGGAACTACGTAGTATCTTACATACAGTTAAGAACTGCGTAGTATCTTACATACAGTTTCGTCTTCTCCCCAGTACATCTATCACTTTGAACATTATATTATAGTATAGAGGAAAGATACATGCCTAGATTAGATATATCTTTAGGGGTAGCCATGGTTCATGAACTGGCGGTTCCAGTTTATGAATCACCTGTCTACGGTTCTGCCTAAGGTGTTAAAAAATAAAAAAGTAATTGAGTTTGTACTTAATTTTTTTTAATTATTAGTTAAATTGTCTACGTATCTTCTTGGGTTTAGAAAATTCAAAATCTATGAAGTTTTTTTATATTTTTTAAATATTATGAATCCCTTTTACATTTTAAATTTAATCGGAAGTTGAAGATGTCCTCACTATTCCATCGGTTGTGAAGTCATATAAATTATCATTCCTTTCTTTCACATATTTTCATTGTCTTAATTTTATTTTAGTTCAATTATCAACACATATTTAAATTTCTAGTGATTCGGAGGATAAATTAGATTGTCTCATCAATATATTTCTTTCCGCATTAAAACTTATTTTACAGTAACTATTCAGACTGGATTTGCTAAAATTTGTTTAGCAATTTGGGCTATGACCGGAAAAATATTTTGATGTCAAATTCACCATTCAATGACCGAAATTTTTTTACCTGTTTTGCTATTGACAAACTCAAATACAGTTGTTAGATAAATGTCAAGTTTAGATAAACCGGATGATTTTGTTTTTTTTTTTTAATTTTTTTTGCATCAAGAGAAGATTATCCCTAATAATTTTACTTAGTTTATTTTTTTAATTTTTTTTGCATCAAGAGAAGATTATCCCTATTAATTTTACTTAGTTCACTAGTAGCATATAAACATTTGTAGAAGGTAATTGATAAATAATATTGAACTCGATAAATAAATCCGAAATAATTTTATTAACTTCACTAATTATCATGTCAATATTAATTACTTCATCAACATTATTACAAGAATCTAAATCTAGTTATGAATAATAAACACTCAAATAATCATACAAGATTTCTATTTTACATATAGGATAAAAAATGTATGAGAGATGATTGATAATAGGAATATGTTTAAAATAATTTAATCATTTCATTTTCATCAAAACAATTGATTCATGTAAAATTGGATTACTTTTATATTCTTAATGTGCACCAACAATATTAAGGCATTAAATTAATAATAAACAAGATGTTAGATAATAAATACCACTCAAAACATATATTGCATCATTAAAATCTTTTAAAAGATCTAATTTTTTTTGACAAATATTCCAATGTTGAGAATAAAAATTAATTTATGATATATTATAAGAAATAAATGTGTACAATAATTTTTTATATCTATAAGACTCGTTGAATAATTCATAAATTGAATTTTAACGAATTGTAACATCTTTGAATTTTTTTGATATATTACAATTTTCTCTACAAAATCTACCTTAGTGGATGTGTCTATATATATGAAACTCTTTTTTTAATTGGAGTAATCTAAAAATTTTAAATTATTTTGAACACAAATTTAAAATATAATTCATACATCTAATATGAAAAAAATTACTGCTGATATTAGGTTGGCAAATTACTTGAAGATCATAAATTGACTTGCCATTTTTAAATTTAAATTGTGTGGAAAAAATTAGGAAAATAGTGAACAAAAAAAATTTGTAGAGAAAGATAGAATTAGAGGAAATAATTGAGATTTGAGAATTAGAAGAAAAATAAATTGTAAGAAAAAAAATAGAAAGTGTGAGTAGAGAGTGTATATGTATAAATTGGAAAGAGAAATAGAGATTGGCAGAAAACAAAAATTATAGAATGAGTGTAGTAGTGTGAAAAAAATTATAGAGATTGGTTGGTATTTATAGACAAAAAAGAAAAAAATTTAATTTCCAAAATACCATTTTTATTGTTATAAGGATTTTTTTTTGTCATTTTAATGTATTTATATTTAATTTTTTTAATTAAAAAAAAATTGGCTACCTGCTGCAGCGTGCAGCCCACCCCACGGTCGCCCACCCAGCAGCGGTCAGTTGTTTTATAATCAACGAAACTGTAGCTGCCGGTTCCGGTTCATTAAAAAGGGAATCGGTTCAAAATTTTTTTTTTTGTTGCGCTTGTGGATCTGTTCAGGTTCTGTTCTGAATTTGACCGGTTCCTATTCGGATTTGGCCGGACATATTTTGATCTTATTCATGGACTGAACCAGCCCGTGGCAATCCCTATCTATGTTAACCAAACCAATAAAAAAAAATGATATATAAATAAAATTACTCACATGATAAATTTGTTATTGATTTAGTCTTAAGTCCAATGTAAGCAAGTCACAGTAAGTCTAATCTAAACAAGTGAAATTCATAGCATATATAGTATCTGAATATTTTGAAAATTTCAGATTAAATGTCTCAATTTTTTTAAAAAAAAAAAATGCAATTCTGAGAATATATTAGCCTTTTAAATTTTAGGTTGAGCGGAATTATACCAGATAATTCTCTTTCTAATTTATAAGAGACTGAACTGAACAAGTGAATTAGAATCCTTTTTCTAATTTATAAGAGACTGAACAAGTGAATAAGGAAAGTCAATTTCTCTCTACACAGTGTTGATCTTCTGATACCTCCTTACCATTAATAAAGGAGGAGAGGAATTATTGAATAGGATTTATGGAACTTCTCTCATAGAAGAAGGTGAGAGGTTTATATATGTGGGATCTACATTTGTCAGAGCAGCTCTCCCTATCTCTCTCTAATACTTTCTATTAATACCATCACTCAGCATTGAAATATATGAATAATTGATCATACTCCAAACATTTCCATCTTCAAATCTCTATCTCAAATATTCGAAAGCTATGATCCTGATCTATACAGCTTTATCATAGTTTTTTCTTTCTCATAATAAAATTGTGTGATTATTGTAGCAAAAGCATTAAAATGCAAATTGATAGAAAGGAAAAATTAATTAAGTGCTACTACATAGGTAAAACTTGAGGAGAATATGGCGAAATTGGTCTAAGTTTTGCAGCATGAGAGAGAACACAAATCACAGAAACGGAGTTTGTGAGCTCGGTGGCAATTTCCCCAGCAGAAGTTATAAAAGCAGCAAAAATAAAAGGAAAAAAATAAATAAGTAGGCAGCTGACAGAATCAAGCATCAAATTTTATGTCAGTTTGCATGTGCAATTATTAAGTAAAGTACCTAAGATGATGCACTCTCTTAGATTACAACCCATTTCTGTTCAATCTCTTTGCACTGTGGGCACCACCTTTCTGATCCCAGTTTTCATTCCCTATATAAATATATATTTTCCCAATAATTCAATATCTTATAGATTATAAATTAATTTAAATTCACACCCATTAGGCTTATTAATAAAGTAAAATATTCTCTTTTAAATTTAATAAAATGCTACATAACTAGAATCAACTCCATACTTTCTCATTTTACACTTAAAATTAAATCTATAAATTAAATATACATCCAAATTCCCCTATAACTAAATCTTTCAATTTCTTGCATTCCTTTTATGTGATCGATAAGTTCATATTATCTCATGCATTTTGTCATAAAATTAATATATTTCTCGCAATTCAATTATTGAATACTGAATTGGAAAAAGATTGATCTGGACTTGTTAATATCGGCGGGATGTATGGACTAAAGATAAACGCTAATTATTATTTTTTTATTTTAAAAAAATTGACCTATTTATGAATTGGAATGAGATTCAAAGATTACCGAAATGAGTAAAACAGGGTCTTCAGAGAGAAGAGCTAAGGCTGCAAATTTTAGCTTTGCTTTACAACGAGAAATCTCCACACATGGGGGTGTGGCTATGGCTTGGCTTTTGGCATCAAAGTGAGCAAAAAAGGCGTAAGCTGTCAAAATAAAATTGGGTAAGGAATTAGATTCCATCACCACCACTAACTTTGGATTCTTATAATTTATTTGATCATCTTTCTCTACTAAATTAATGGAAAAACTTAAAAAAATAAATAAATCAGTAGCTGATTGCTCACCACGATGCATGCAAATTAAAGATTGAAAATTTTACCTTTATATTAGCAATTTTATGACGTCTTCCATGCACGTGATATGTGTGTGTATATATATATATATAAATATATATTCTATTTTAATTTTAATTAATTTTGATAAATTGCTATTCATTCAGAATTTTATTTGAAATTTGTATTCTAAAATTATCATATTCTAAAATTATCCCTCAAATTTGCAGAATAATTATGTGTACTTTTCCATCATTGAATGAAAATAGTCATTTTTTCTTGAGCTTCACTCTACCGAAATAAAGATTGTAATTATGCCCTCTTTTATGCATAGGTTCGTTTTAAAGAGTTTGACTTCGAGGAATTGAATTATTAACTGAATGTTGGGTCCCTATATTAATTAATTAATTAATTAATTAATTTTATTTTTAGATATATTCAGATTAAATTGGCTCTTCCTTTAAATCAATCTCGCTTAACATATTTGATGATTATAAGTAGTTTAATATGTGAACGCGTACACCAATTACTGAAATGAACTTATGCATTTTTTAATTAACCCATGTCAACCTTTTACAATTTGGAGAAATTTTTGCATAAAATGAATCTATATAGATCAAACCAATGAGAGTGTGGTATAAGTTATTTTGTTTACGTGATATTCTCTCGTTAGTTGTCTATATAAACTTGGTTTATGGAAAAAATTTACAGTATTTATTTTATACAAAAATGAATTTTCATTTTTTTAAATTGCTTTTGTGTTATACTTTGCTAAATTGAATTGATAAATCCACCACATAGCCTACTTATTTTTAATCATGTCTTTGTAATACATTGCATAATGGAAATGAATGATTTGAAATATTTCAGTCAAGTTTGCCCATATTCATCTAGAATACTTGGAAGATTTCTTCGCTATAAAAGCAGAATAGCATGTAACATACACCTAAAGAAAATTAAATATATCAAAATTAAATCTAACCATAAGTATCAATCATGTTCCCATCCTTTACTCCAATTATTTTCCCTAAATTATTAATTTAATAATTGAACACCAATATCGATTTTGAATACCGAACATTTATTTTCTTGTCGGATCTCTTTTTTTTTTTAAATCATAAATACATAAATTTGTGATCAATTATAACTTAAAATATATCAAAATCAGAAGTAAATTTGTACAAAATATAATAAATCAAATAATGGCATAAGAATCGAAAATGTGAAAACTTTTGATTTGTGTTTTTTTTTTTTTACAAATAACCTTAGCTCATCAGATTTTTTATTATTGATTTTTATATATCATAAAATGTGGTAAACATATTTTGCTTAAATACTGAATTCAATAATTGAAATTAAAAAGTAATAATGTGTAAATAAGGAAATAATAAATCAAATTAAGTGATTAATTATTAATGAGTAATGAGTAATAAGATAACAAATATAGGGCGGCGGTGTGAGAAGTAGTGCTTTTTTCTCACCGGCAAAAGTATACAATAGATAATCCAAACGACCCCGTATATAGATAATTTGGTTTGGTTAGGCAAAATGTTATTGTAAAATAGGACCCACAATTTGATCTGACGTGGCATAAAGAATTCCCGACCATCAGCATCTGATGATAAAGATTTGATGTTGACTTCCTATTTTGTCGTAATCTTACACACACATAAATACAATAAAATTTGGAATCAAATTTCATGGTCCTACTCAATGGGAGACATGTGCAGCATGTTTTAATTTATGCGTTTTTGTACTATAGAATTCTATCATCCTTCTTCATTTTGTTTTCTTGGATCACCTTAAGAATTCTTCAATTAGGAAACAAAAATAAAAATAATTTGTCAAAAAAGCAAACAAAATATCTATAATTACGATTACTGTACAGTAACCGAGCTTAGTTCTAAGTTTTTGGGGGGTCAAATTAAAAAACACTAAACGAAATAACATCATTTTTAATTGTTATTAAATAAGTTCAACTAAAAAAGTAAAAAAAGAAGAATTATAAATAACTTACAAATGAGCAAATAAAATACATCAACGATTAACAAATTAACAAATAAAATACATATAAAGTATTTATCATAATTTTTAATTATATTATATATATAAGAAAATTTCAAAATTTTGGTAGGACATGACTCTTCCATGCCCTCACTGAGTTCGGCCCCAGGTTAAATATATAATGAATTAGATATAAATAAGAAAATTTTTGGTGTTTATTAATCACTAATCAACAATTTATAAGTTAAAAGAAAAAAGTAATCAGCGTTTTTATGTTGCATTTTTCTCTAAATATCGGTGTGTATACATATAAAATCCACACACTTAATTTGAGAAGGTTGTTTTTATTTTTCCATTTTCTTTTTTGAATATATAATAAATTACAGATATTGAAAATGATTTAATGTCCCACATCTCATCGGATGTATGATTCATTTATACCAATAGGTTTGTAAGTCTTCTGATAAGACCCAGCTAGATGAGTCCCACAAATCCATTGATTGAACTATAGTTAATTCCTATTTTTCAAACTAATTCATTTCTGTGAAATGTGATTTAGTTTGTATTATATATAAAAGAAGAGATTTGTCATCTTTCCAACAAGTTGGAAAAACTAAAAAAATGTGTGGATTTATTAGCAAATAGCGAGACCAATAATTAAGTTGTTTTCAATTTGCGGCAGCAACTATATATATATATGATTATTTATTACTACAAACTTCAAACCAATATATATATATATATGATTACAATATCTTATTTTTTCCGTAACAAAATTGAAATTTGAGAATATAGAAAAAATCACTTTAATTCTTCAAGAAATACAACCAATGAATATAGTAAAGCCATCAAAAAATTGCTCATAGGTCTCCAAATAACAGAATGTACAATTTCAAATTATTTTGTACTTATAACATCCAAAAATGGAAATTCGAAACAGATTGTATATACGTAGTTCTAATATTCACTCTATTAAATGGTTAATTTTTAATTAACTTGATATAAATACTACCGTTTTGGTTGAAAAACCTCTTCCATTTCTACTAGGAATATAATTGTCAAGAGAAAAATTTTAATGCGTAGATTTTGATATTATGTGAAAAAAAGGGAAAATTGTAGAATATTATTGTTTTTTATATCTCTGAATAATGACTATTAGGTATATACACATAAAATATCGATATAGATATGCATAAGATCTTAATTAACATTTTATTTTATTAAAAAAAATCTTAGCACCAATAAATTTTAACTTAATGGTATTAACCTTGTAGTTAGAGCTGTGAAATTTGAGATCGTTGTACAAAAAAAAATCTTACCATTTTATTATTTTATAATTAAATATTTAGAAAACACGAATAAAGTAACTGTAATTCCAAAGTAATAGTATCCCTGACATTGAGGAGTAAGGAGTTGAGGTTTAAACGTAAAGAATTATGAAGAGATCTTAAATTTGAAAAATATGTGATACAAAATTTAAGACTAAAAGCACTAGAAATTTAACATATCCATAAGGGTGTAGATAATATGACATAAATATCTTCCAGCTTAACTACATACCTTGAGTTAGAACTATGAATATATAATTATCTTAAAATTTATAAAAAAATATTTTGTTATTTCTGAGATTTTACTCTGCATGAATAGTATTAATTTCAGTATATGATCATGATTGACAGATTAAAGATACATAGCTAGTTTTCTGTGTAGCGTATCTATGTCGAAATTTTCCACTTTAGCAAAAGCAATCTTTAGGACGATACAGAAAGAGTATCCTATGAAGTTAGCACATCATCAACTGCGTGTATGAATGAAGTTCTTACTTCTCACATCAACTTATAAATGGATCTGATTGTCAATCATTAAGGTTTCATGAAACCATTTACATATATCATTGGTCCAAACAACCCATGAGATCATGTGGTTCGTAATTAATAATTAAATTTTTTTTAAGGAGTTTAGTTGGGTTTCAATTCTAAATTTTGTAGCTTTGATCACTATACTAATATTGTTATAGGATAAATCCAATTGAAATGATTATTAGAGTTTTTCATACATCCTTATCCAATCACTCAATTATTTAAGTATTATTAAATTTATTTCTAAAATTGAGAATTTGAGTTTAAACACTATTATAGCCTTATAAACAAGAAGAAATTGAAATTAAATATTGATAGAGTTGTGAATTTGAATTTAATTACAACAATATGAATGAAAGAGAGGGGAAAAAAGAAACTTAAATATATGCTTTAAATATTAAGAAATAAGAATTATAAAGGTTGAGATGAGGAATTGATAAAAATTAAGGAGAGTTTTGACAAAAAGAAAATAATAAAAAATAATATATATATATATATATATATATATATATATATATATATATATATTTTTTTTTTTTTTTGAGAAAAGATATAAATTAAGGAGAGGACCACAGATACAAACGATTGCCAACTTGAGTCTTCCAAGGACTGGATAGTGTGATTTTTCGTGGGTGCTACTAGACAAGAATCCAAATTTCTTGCTTATCGGAAAACAAAAAAGTATAATTTACAGGAAAAAAGTTTAAAGTTATAAGGTGTTACTTTATTTATTTTCGAACAGATGGACCTTCCCCTTTTGAATTCTAGAGCTAATAAATTGAAATTTCAACTGTCAGATATATAGTGTCTCTCTCTGGCCTTAACCAAAAGAAGAGAAGGTCAGCTTCCGAGAAGAAGATAAAACACCGCCATTCCTCATTTTTCTATATTAGAATGCTTTGATTGAGTAATGCTAATTAAAAATCATTTAAACATAATAAGCTTAATGAAGAAGATATGTTCCCTTCCTTGTTGCCCATAAAAGAAAATTTTCCTTCCTAATAATCCCAATCCCTAACACAGAAAACATGTATGGAATAACTCACTAGCTGCTCAAATTCGAAGCCTTAATCAGGGAAAAGGGAAGGGAAAAAGGGGAAAGACAAAATCACATATTGGTGTTTCAATTTATAAATATGATATTCAATGATCTAATTAGAATATATTAGAATATATATATATATATATATATATATATATATATATATATATATATATATATATATATATATATATATAGTTGAAAGACAATTGGGATGGAATTTTTTTTTTTTTAAGATAAAAAGTTGATAAAGATGGATAAACTTAGGTCATCATTTGAAGTTTAATGTCTTGGTGCATGCAGTATACTAAATGACCATCATAAGTTGGAAAGTGGTATGATATTTATTTATGGAGCACTTGTACAGAACCCAACAAAGCTTCAATAGTAGCTAGTGATTGCATTTTCCTTTCTTTCCAATCACCTCTAATTATAAACATGCTGATATATATATACACATGAAAATTGAAAACAAATCAAACTTCATCGATTTGCTTGCATATTTAGCCTAACATTCCAGATATAATATGCAGGAGGAAGAAAATACAAAAAAAAAAAAGAAACCATCCTTGACACGCACAGTCTTTTGTCCCCTGCTGATGGTAGAGATATTTATTTTCTTTTTAATTCTTGAGGTTAAGCACTAAATATTAAAGACTAGAATATTGCTACTATAAAAGGTGAAATTGGATATTAAGAGTTTATTGTCCTTTAATTAGATATTTAAAAAAAAAAATAGAGACTTTTAGTTTAAGTCTAACGAGCTCTAGGATGCTATAGAATACTGCTAAAACATTCTAATTATTCCTAAAATTAATACTGGAACAGAATTATCTCCATATAGGGAAGGAGTATATAAATTGAATTCATTCCTATGTTCAAAAAGGAAAAAAAAACGTCAGAGAAAGAAGGTTGTAATTGTCTTTTTATACATATATTCTAAAGTGTAATAACACAAAATAATCTTCCAAATTTTTTGTGATTATCCATCAATTATACACATGATATATAATCAATCACAAAAATGGAAAATAAATCAAACCCAATTATTCTAGTAAGATCTACATAGATATATCGTTTGAGTAGTAATTTATTATTAATCTTAAAATTTAATTTAGAAATTAGTTGCCAAAAGAAAAAAAAAAGCGCACGTTTTTGCTTTGTAGAGCAATTATTAAGAGGCAGAGACACAACCCAGTCATTAGCCTAATGACGCTGTTAATTATATTTAACTTTTTATAGAATGATGGTTAATTATTATTAAGAGATGAGATAGAATTACAAGTATTTTTTTTCTTTAACTAAAGTGTCACATAGCATCTTTAAAATTTGAGAGAGATTTTTTTCTTCAATAAACCTCCCAACGAAGAATTTAAATTAGTTTCCTGCAAAATGATTTGGAGGAAAAAAAAAGAACGATGATTGGTTAGGGAAAGGTAGTGTATTATTACTTTAGACTATATATCATAACCATAATAGATAAACTAATTATAAATGTTTAATTACGTAGGAAGATCCCACCACCACAATTAATGGACAAATAGTGATAATTAGCCTTCTTTTATTTATGTTCATTTCTCTCTCTCTCTCTCTATTCCATGCCATGCATGAGTCACAAGACAATTATCTTTTTGATCACTAAAACGCAGTGCATAGCATCAACAAAGCATACAGGTGAAGTTTTGTCTACTCAAACCCTAATTTTATAATACAACAAAAAGAAATGAGAATGAGTGAATAAATTAAATAAATAAACAAGTAAATAAGCAAAAGCCTCTTCTTATCTTTCCTTCTCCTTCCTTTAATTCTGCTTTTTATTTTTTTCCCCCTCTCTTGCTTTCTTGGCTCTGGTATTCTCTTAGTGTGATTCTCCACCATATTTTCTTTCCTAAAGACCCATCAACCTTTATAAAAGAAAAAAAAAGATCGGAAAAAAGAAAAAAAAACTATGGTTTTCTCTTCGGTTCCAGTCTATTTAGATCCTCACAACTGGCAGCAGGTAAGTTTTTTTTTTCCTTTCAATTTTCATCCACATACAGCTTCTTTTATTAAAAGATGAGCATATCATAAAGATAATTATTCCTATTCCTTCTTTTTTTTTTGTGATCTTTTTCTTGAATATACTTGATATAATTTCTCCTCTAAATGTTAGCAATTCTTGCAGCAAAATAATCAGCAACAAGGAGCTACCAATGAAAATTCTCAGTTTCCACCACTTCCTCCACCACCTCCTCCTCATGTCGGAGGCGGCGGTGGCAGCGGAGCTGGTTCGATTAGACCCGGTTCGATGGCTGATCGAGCTAGGTTAGCAAAGATACCACAGCCAGAGACAGCCCTAAAGTGTCCAAGGTGTGAATCAACTAACACCAAGTTTTGCTACTTCAACAATTATAGCCTTTCTCAACCTCGCCACTTCTGCAAGACTTGTCGGCGATACTGGACCCGAGGTGGTGCTCTAAGAAACGTTCCAGTGGGAGGTGGTTGCCGGAGAAACAAGAAAAGCAAAAGCCAAAGAAGCTCAAAATCACCGGGAACCAGCGAAAGACAAATGGTTTCGAATTCAAGCTCAACAAGCATGGCAATTCCATCTGAAATTATGAGCCACTTGCCTCCACAAACAACTCAATTACCTTTCATGACATCTTTACATAATCTCACTCAATTCGGCGTAGCGAATCTTGGATTAAATTTCGGTGGAATTCAAGGCCATTTGGGAGCTACAGCGGGTACTAATGCGCAGACTGATATGGGATTTCATTTGGGAAGCAATACTAATGCAATTTTATCAAGCGGTGGAGTGCAACAATTCCCTTTCTTTGATTCTCCGGCCGCCGGATTATACCCATATCAAAGCGAAGGCGTTGAAGTATCGTCATCCACAATGGTAGGGGATAATAGCCTTCTTCGATCTATGAGTTCGAACTCTAGGGTTTCTCAGTTGGCGCCAGTGAAGTCGGAAGATAATAACACCCAAGGATTAAATTTATCAGCAAAGCCATTTCTTGGTATTTCGGAGAGTAATCACTACTGGACTACTGGAAATACTTGGACAGATTTATCAGGTCTTAATTCATCTTCCACTAGCCATCTCCTATGATATTCGTCGAAAAACAAAAAGAGAATTATCGATGGTGATCATATCTACATAAAGGTCCTCCTCTCTATATATACCACTATCTAGTTACCCATAATTGACACAAATTTAAGCCGAGTCCGCATGCACGTTTCTCTGAAGCAGTTTAACTTGCAAGTTTCAAATTAATGAGGAAATCATGATCGATCCGATGGAGAATCGAAGCAAGAAATGGTAGAAAGTCGATCAATTTAAATTTCTCTCTCTTTTTTTTCTTTTTCTTTTTCCCTTCAATGTGTGTTTGAGTTTGTGTGTGTGTTTTTCTTTCTGGTCTGTATTGTACTATGGCTTGTTTAAGATCAGTGTGTGTTTGTTATATGATCTGACAAGATGACCTTATATTTATCATTATAACTTATATTTGTCTTCTTCATGCATTATCATTTATTATCATTAAGCATAAAAGTGGAATGTTAATTCTGCAGAAGAACTAGGGTAAAAATCTTTTTTCAGAAGAAACGAGCTAAAGCTAACACTGATCTATATCTGATATGAACAAGAAAAGACTTATTATTATTTTTTATTTAATAACTTTAATGAAGCTATCTGCTGTTTGTGCTTACGTCGTGATCTAGGTATAATCAGTTTAATTGTTGATAATGTGAGCTTGCCATATTGAAGAAAAACTGAAAGAAGATGCTGAATTTGGATATAAATGCAATAAATTACATGAATAGTGCAGGTATCTCTTTTGTTTTCCATTCTCTTAACTTTTAGATCTGTTGATCTATAGTGTGATTGAATGCCACTTAAGTAAATTAATCAGTAACTATTTTTCTTATGTGGTATTTTACGATTGGTCCAATCTATAAAAAAAGAAAATCATAGACAAAATATAGACAAGATTTATTTGGAACTTCCTATATATTTTCCTTAATTAATCCTCTATATAAATGTGGAAAACTAGAATAAATTCGTGGAAAGCTTCTTCTTGTCTTACGTTCATTATATAGATGATATGTATGTGAGTGGTTGGTTGCTTAATTCTTGCTCAGTCTTTAACTACCAAAGAAAATTGGTAGTACCCAATGAACACAATCTGAGTCCGTGTACGTACTACGTAGAGAAAAAGAGAGAGAGAGAGAGAGAGAGAGAGAAGGTAACCCACTTTGATTTGGTAATAATTTTGTAATTATATATATACACACACAATAGAAGGGATCGATGTGTACTTATTGTCTGTGAGTCTTTAATTTGTTTGTTTTGTTTGGTAGGTGTGAAATTGTTTGAAATTTGAAGTTAGAGACACAAAGCACAAAATATATATTATTGAAAGAGGACAAAAATCCCACTCAAAACCATGGAGTTTTCTAAATTTGAAGGAAGCCACAAGTGAGAAATGTTCTAGAATTTCTTTGGAACATTAAGTATGAAAGTTTAAGAACCAGTCAAAAAGAAGTGGACAGTACCTTTTGAAACCCCTTTGTTTAGCTTCGTTTTTTCCCCCTCTATCTCTTACTCTCTATAACTTTGATTCCCTCAAACAGAAAATTAAATCGGACCAATCGGTTGTGAACTTAAAGTGAAATTGATTATAAACAAGTAAAGAAATATGTTTAAGAGGGAAAAAAAGATATATATATATATATTGTGTGTGTGTGTGTGTGTGTGTGTAACTAATGTAATGATTTAAATTTTATTAGTTTTTTTTTTCTCAAGAGTTTTTTGTGAAATTAAAATAAGTGTTTTTAATTTTTAATCTTTTTGTTTTGATTGAATTATAAATTTTGAAATCCTCTATTTTATGAAATACTATTCTTATTTCCATAAAAAAATTATAATTTTTTTTTTATCTTTTTTAGAACATTTTTTTTATATAATTATACATTGTAAGACTCAAATTTGTGGAATGATTTCTTTCAAATGCATACTTTTCACAATCCAAATTGAGAAAAGTTGTTGAGTTCATAATAGCTCTCAATTTTTTTTTCATCTATAGGGATAATTAGACTTATATAAGGCCTTTCTCATAATAATAATAATAATAATAATAATAATAATAATAATAATAATAATAATAATAATAATAATAATAATAATAATAATAATAATAAAAACTCATGAAATATTTTGTTATCAATATGAGTAAGCGTTTCATCAACCGGATATAAGAATTTTCTAAAATCTTGAACCAAATTGAAATTTATCTACGCTTGCTGCTCTTTTGAAACTCTGCTTTTCCTTCCTAATTAATAGTAGAATTTCAATTGTAGAGATAGGTTTAGCAGAACTCTCAGGTTGTTAAAAAAAAAATTTTTCCTTCTTTTCACGTGCAAAAGAAGAGAATTTGTAAGAGTGAAAATTGCATAAGGATATTATATCCTTAGAAAGAAATAGATTTAATAGTATTTTGCTAATTCTGGGGTCGCTCTATACTTTAAATAGCTAAAAGGTTTTGATAAATTAAAACTACTGAAAGCAATTAATGCCAACCAAAATGAAATGTTTGAAGGCTTATTATCACACGATTGAAGTATGAGGATTTTATTGACAACAATGCCTAAAATTGAAGCATTTTAGTTATGTACGTATGCTACAGACATTTGACAATTTATCTCTAAATTATTATGCAAGAAACAAAAAAGGAATAAAACTCTAATAACCATATTAGTAAGTCCAAAACCCAATGAATTAAGATTAAAATGATCTAATAGCTTTGGATGCATATTTGTAAATCCAAAACTAATTACCTCAAAGGATCTTTGGCAACACATCGTCCTAATTGAGTATTGAAATTCAGGGATTTAATAGGTTATGAAAAGGATATTAACATTACAAGAAGATTATGTAAAATGTATAGCAAAAATTAAATAAAAGTTATACATCTAACAAAGTCACTGGGTATAGTAGCATCAATATATTGAGAAAAATAACCTAATTTTGAAGGAAAATGACAATATTTATACTACATATGGGATAATAATAATAAAAATAAAGCTGGGTAGAGGATGTGAGAGTATTGTCAAGTATGAAAAAAAAGGCAAAGGAATCAGGGGATTTGCTTTTGAAAGGGCCAAGGCTGCATTGTAAGAAGGAATAAAGCTATAAAAACCAGAATAGACACACACACACACACACACACATATTCCACAAAAGCTCTTCTTTCTCTTTCTTTCTCTATAAATGAACAGCTTGGGTCATTAGCTATAGCTAGGAACGTATATATGTAAAGTTAGATTTTGATATAAAATAATATACACATAATAATTAGGGAAAAGCAAAGAAGAAGAGATGGAAGAGATAAAGAGAGCAATCAAAGGCCGGGCTCGGAATTCCACAACTTAGTTTCTTCAATTTCTGACGTTCAGAATTCATCTCTTTAATTCTTCCTTCTCTGCTTGTTTAATTTTTGCCTCCACTTTTTTACCCCATTTCTGTTCTTTCTTTTTCTCCTCTTTTTTTTTTTAAAAAAAGTTTTTGTTAATAAATTTAATCATATCCCTGACTCTGATCTCTTTGTACATGCACATTACTCACATTGTATAATGACCATATAGTAAAAGAAAAAAATAACTAAACACTTAACCCTAATCAAATTTTAATATTTATTACTTTTTCCGTTACACTTCAAATCCGTTTCAGTATTTTCACATAAATTAAAACAAAAATAATTGATCAGGTAATTTACTTCAATACCTTTTTATCAATTCTCTAACATTAATAAGAAGACAGATTCTATATATAATTTTATTAAATACAAATCAAATATTAAATATTTCATTTATTTCTAAATAGACATTTTTTAAAGTGAAAAAAAAGACTCAAAAATGAAAATTTAGAGTAAAACGGAGAGAGCAAAAAATAAAATAAAAAATTGAATATTTGAAAATTAATTTAAAAATTTGTGTGTGTATTATGCAATTAAAGTGATGAAGTTTTAAAGTAATATTCTAGCATTAATTGTCTTAGGATGCTTCCTAAACAATTAAATTGGGTAAATTTTACACACCATCTCTCAACTTATCACTAGTTTACATTGGTATTCTTCAATTTCAATTTATAATGCAAATATTCCTTAACTTTAATTTGTATAATAAAAATATTCTCATTACCTATTTTTTCATGTTTTATAAACTATTTTTAATTATTAAACGTCACGACATTGTATATATAAAATACACATGAACTCTTATTATTTTTTTTGTGTTTCTTGGAATTGCACTTAAATGATTTTTTTTAAGAGTTGTATCCCAGCACCTTTAAGTACAATTGTAAAAAATAAAAAATTCGTTTAAGTACAATTTAATAAAAAAATTCATTTAAGCACAATTGTATTATATATATATATATATATATATATATATATATATATATAAATAAAGTGATATAAAGTCTGGAAATCAAGAGTAATTTAAAAAACTTGTAGAAATAAATAATGATGATATTTTTGTTATATAAATTAAAGTTGGAGAATATTTAAATTACAAATTAAAAATTAAAAAGATATTATTGTACATTATATTAGTGATAAATTGAAGGATATATAGTATGCATGTGAAATATACTCCAATTAAACTTAACCAAATTAGGGTTATAACGCAAACTTTTTATATAAAAACTATTGCTATTCTTTTTTTATTTATTTATTTTTTTGACCAAATAATGCTATTATTACTAATTATGACAGCCTGAGTTTTACTTTTGAGTGATTCGTCAAATTGACGAATTTCTTTTTTATGGATTGATCATGTCCTTTTTCTTTCTTCGTCTTCCCCATTATGATGACGTGTTGTGTGGGCCCAGTGGGACCTTTGCCTCCAAAGATGCAGCCGTAAATATTGCTTTTGCTTTTTTCCCCTTCCTTCTACCTTTACTTTGAACCTATGTATATCTGGTCCTTCGTTTTAATTTCTTTCTTTCTTTCTTTCTTTCTTTTTTTAATTTATTTCTTTTTGTTTCATAATTAAGTTAATATTGTTGATCAATGATAAGTGAAAGGCAATCCAAATTCTCATCAAATTAACGATTATTTAAAATAAAAAATTCTTATACCAATTTCTCTCTTATAGTTATAGATAAACCTTTTACAAGTTAAAATAAAAAAAATCTAATAATTTTATCTAATATGAAATTAATTAGAATGCATTTTTTATTGTTAAGATTTTTGTTTTATTTCTTAAAAAATATAAAAAAATGTGTTTGGTTAAATTTTTTTATTTTTATCACTTTAAATGAAAGCATTTTCAAAATAAAAACAAAAATTTGGGATCATCAAAATATAGTTTCCCCTTTCCTATTTTTATTTTTTAAAATTAAAATATGTTAATAAGCAAAACACGCAGAGTAATCAAGCAACTATCAAACTATCTCCGGTCAACAGATCTCCTCCACACATCCAAGTCTAAGATCTTTGCTAAAAATCCATAACAGAATTCATTTCAAAATGAAGAAAATAAGAAAGAACACTGGAACAAAGCATGGTTATCACCTCTTCTTCATAAATAAAGTTTCGAGTTTGATTTTTGTGTACGGAGAAAATTTGTATGGAGAGAGTTCTACCTTATAATGAACTAACAATTAGTTTGAATCGGATTAGTCAAAATCTATGGACTTTGCCGATTGATAATGCACCGAAAAAAAAGCTAGAAAAATCAACTCAAACATAACAACTTGCATATAATTTAGCCACCCTAATAAGTGATCGAACAATTAAATTTACAAATTGATAATCCCAAATATATAATAGACTAAATAACAGATTCTTCAAAAGGGTACAGTCTTAAATGATACTTCCAACCTCTAAAAGGATCTCATTAGCGGAAGAAAAAGTATTATAAAGCTCTAAGCATATCCATCTCTAAATCCACATAGTTTATACTTGCATTATTAAGCAAAAAAGAGCCTTTCTCAATGCAAGTGTTTCGACTATAATGGGGGAAAATAAATTATTATAAATGTTAGGATGACTACTTCATCGGGTCCTTATCTTGTTAGTTAGACTGATATACTTCTCTTAAAGATGTGATAAGCTTTGTTGTAATTTATCTTCATCTCGTACTCCAGGTTTGCAATATATATTGTATCAATATACTCTATAAACACAACGATTACACAAATCAATTTCTTCATCTCATTGTTATATTTTACATGGTATCAAATCAATTTCTTCCCTTATTCAGTCTAATAAATTGGCGAGTTCTAGTAATAAATTGAGTCATTGGTCATGTTGCTTGTTGGAGAAATTATCTCTTAGTCCTTTAGCTTCAGTTGAACATAAAAGTTATAAACCTTTTGATATTATTCATTCTGATATTTGGGGGGGCACGTCCATCCAATCTTGTTTAGGGCTATCATTATTTTGTAATTTCTATGATGATTTTTCAAGATTCACTTGAATTTATTTTCTAAAATAAAAGAGTGAAGTTTATAATATTTTTCTTAATTTTGAAACCATGATTAAACAACAATTTGGAGCTCAAATCAAAACCTTTCACTCTGATTGGAGAGAAAATATCAAACATTAAACAAATATTTTCAACATCTTAACATAACTCGTCGAATTGCTTGTCCCTACACTCACGAGCAAAATGGTGCAACTGAACGAAAAATTAGACATTTAGTTGATACTTGTCTCACACTTTTGGTTCATGCTCAATTGTCGTACAAGTACCAAAAATTTTCATTAGAATATAGTTTCATGGTTATCAATGTTCTCCCTTCACAAGTCGTTTCTAAGCCGTCTCCATATCAAAATCTGTATAAAAAATTACCAAATTATCTAGCCTTTAAACGGTTTGGTTGTACTATATTTCCTTTGCTTTTTCCTTATAATAAACACAAATCTCGATTTTGCACAGCTCTCTGCATCTATTTGGGTCAAAGTCCAACACAGTGCTTTTCGTTGACTAGATGAATCCAATGGTTGAATATATCTTGCTCGGCATGCTCGCTTTCATGAATATATTTTTCACTCTTATCATGCAGACTCAACTCCACTACATCATTCCTCATTTGCTCCATGGCTCACGGTTCACTCTCACTTGGACTCTTTGAGGCCTTCTGGTAGTCTTCAACTCAATCTTCACTTCCCTCTCTTAGTTCCCCCCACTTCTTCATCTTATCCCACACATCAATCCACCCCAAAATCAGTCCTTAATTTTATCTCGCACAACCCCATCTCCCAATCTTCACTTTCCTGGTTTACCATAATTAGTAGTTGACCTGTCCAATTATCCTTACTTTGTTCCATCACCAACCGACCAACCCTCTCCCTCACTACAATGAGCACATACCTAGAATCTCCGCCCATCTAACATGTCCAAATGCCATGCATTTACTGCCCTTTCTAAGCCCAACTACTTTTTCATTGAACCTAAAACTGTCACCCAAGCTAAACACTATGAAGAATGGAGGGACACAATGTCCAGTGAACTTAATGCTCTTTTGAAAAATAGTACATGGACCCTTGTTCTATGATCAACAAACAAAAATATAATTAGAACAAATGGATATTTCGAATCAAACGTTGTGCTGATAGTTCAATAGACGCTATAAGGCATGATTAGTAGTAAAAAGGTAAGTCCAACAATCAAGCATTGATCATCAAGATACATTTTCCCTAGTGGTAAAATTCACAACCATTCGAGCTATCATTTCCATTGTCACTGTTAATAATTGGCCTATCCACCAATTGGATATCCTGAATGCATTTTCATATAGTGTTTTAGTTGCTGAAGTTTACATAGAGCAGCCGCAAGGTTTTCTCAATCAACAATATCGTTTCTTCTCATGACTGTTGGTTAAACAAGTTGTTATACAACCTTAAACATGCCCCTCGAGCCTGGTTTTATTAATTATCTTAGTTCATAAAAGGCACTAATTTCACTTCATCTAAAGTTGATTGTTTTTTATTTATCATCAACAAATTAAGGTACATTTTATTTTTGTCTTAATTTACATTGATGATATTATCTCACTTGCTTAGAAGCTTCCACAATGAATTGGTTCTTATCTCAACTCAAGTATGCCTTTCTTGTTCGCAATCTTAGTGATCTGCATTTTTTCCTCGGAATTGAGGTCAAACGTCCCAATGGAATTCTTTTCACTCAACAAAAATATATCGAGGACCTATTACAAGAGACTTGAATGCATGAATCCAAACCTTGTCAAACTCTGATGGTTATGTCTCCTAATTTAAGCAAGACAATACGCATTATTCTTTTTAATGATCATCAATATTGCCAACTCATTGGTGCTCTTCAGTATGTCACTCTTACACGTCCGGACATATCGTTCGCAGTCAACAAGTTGGCCTAGTTCATACACTATGCCACTGATGTTCAAAGCTTCAGATCTTCAACTTCCGTGTTTCTCTCATAGTGACTGGAAGGGCTGCCCTGATGATCGAAGATCCACAAATGGTTACTTGGTGTGACTTGGCCACAATCTCATCTCATGGAGCTTAAAAAAATAGCCCACTATTGCCCGCTCTTCTATAGAGAATGAATACAAATCTATTACCAATGCCACTGTCGAGCTCATGTGGATAAATTCCTTATTTGTTGAACTTAGTTTTCGACCAATTACTCCTACCACTCTTTGGTGTGAAAACATTGGGGCAATATAGTTAACTTCTAATCCAAATTTTCATGGCCACAGTAAGCATGTAAAATTGGATTACCACTTTGTTCACAAGCAACTTAACATGGTCTTATTAGTGTTAAATTTATTTCTAGTGCAGACCTTGCCACAAATTTTGTTGACAAAGTCCCTTGGTTGTTCACTCTCTCTTCATCTTCGAGACAAGCTTCGTCTACAGTCCTTTCCGAGCCCAGCTTGAGGGATTATCTTGTTAGTTATACTGATATACTTCTACTTTATTTTACAGATGTGATAAGCTTTGTTGTAATATATCTTCATCTTGTACACAGGTTTGCAATATATATTGCAGCAATATACTTTGTAAACACAACGACAAACAAATCAATTTCTTCGTCACATCTATATATTTTTTACAATAAAACCCTGCAAGACCAGTGATAAAATTTTCTCTATGATCACGGAAAGGGATGGCAACGGATAGAGTAGTTATAAAAATTGTCTTACCTGAATCCATTTAAAATTATAATGTTAATACTCATATCCATTTCAAACCCGATTAATATTTGAATCCGCTTAATTACCCATTTATAATTAAAAAAATTAAAAAAATAAAATTCAAACTAACTAAATAATTAAAAATTTAAAAATACACAAATAATCTACCATAAATCACTACAAAATAAAATATAAATCTAATTCAACACATTCAAATTAAAATAATTCATAAAAATGTTACAAAAATAATATTGAAACAATAAAATTAAATATTGTTTATTATAATAGAAAAATTACATTTCAAATCTCAAACTTCCATTACATTTATAACTCATCAATATATAAACATGCATAAAAAATTAATTAATTATATCATTACATTTAATAAATTACAATAGAATATATATATATATAATCGCGTTCATTGGATACCCGATGGGTCTCTACCATAGTCTACCTAAACTCATAATAATTTTAAATATTACTACTTAAACTCGTCTCTAAATCTTAATAAAAGTATCCATTAGAATTTAAAAAAGTCTGAATATATACATGTATTTTCAAAATCCGTACCCATTATCACTCCTAAATCCTAATCACATAGGATACCAAAACCAATCCTATTCTCATCCTGAAAAATAGCAGCATCTTTACTATTTTTATTTTTAATATGTTTATTTAACCCAAAGAATCTTCCATATTTAAAAACTTTTGGAATTTGAGTTCATTTATCTGTATTTAATTTTGGTAATAAAATATATATGATTTAATTTAATTTAATTTAATTTTATCAAGTTTAATCCTCTATATTTATCTCATCACGTTCATATATTTGAAATATAAAACTGTTTTATAAAGAAAATAACTAAAAATTAAAAATAAAATTTCATTTATAAAAGATTTTAAACAAAAATTATGCAACAATGACTTATAAGTGCTACATTTCTCACCTTTTTAGTCACTATAAATTAATTAAGTCTTTGCATTTGCAGTCCTTCAGCTCCACTTAAAGCTTCTATTGATTGGTTCAATTATATAATCGCAAACTCATCCTCTTCTTACATATCAAATTAATACAGTGATTACGTGAGATTTCGAATTGGAATTTCGGTAGGATTCGGTAAAAAAAGATATATTATGATTAAAAATTATAAAAAAAATGTAAAAAAAAATTATATTATTCATAACTTTTTGAATTTGATAGATATTCATAATTTTCATCAAGACATGACACACCTTATTCCTCTATATTTTTAAATGAAATACTCTGATATTAACACTAACGATTAAAGGGATTTTCACAGTTAAGTGTCATAAAAAGTTTCAATTTAGAATAATAAAATTTAGAAGAGCTTTAGCAAAATGATATGTATGCCAAGTTGTTTCAAAGAAAAGGGAAAGAGGGTGCAAATCTTTTGTTTATTTTCATCTTTTTTATTTTTTTGCTTTAATTTATTTTTTAACTTTAGCTTTGATTTAGCTGGACTGGCTTTAATTTTTCTGTGTCCACAAGAAAGTAAATTTGTATGGGCCCAAAATCTTGAATACTTAGAATTAATTTCAGACTTTCGTAACTTCCAATTCATTGCTTTTTCCTTTTAGTTTGAGTACCTCTGCATACATCAATGAGAACCTTTAGGTTTTCAGTTCAAATTTCGAAAGGTAGCCTTTTTTTATTTTTGTAAAATTAAAAATTATTTTTTTGATTTCAAGAAACGTAAAAAAAAAATCATGTAAAAACATTACAAAAATTTCAATATATTCAATTATAAGAAAATTCTTTCACATATAGCTTTAACGACATTAATATTTGAATACAAATATACGATTGCAACATTTGACATATATTTATTTTAAAGTTAATAATTGATAATAATGTGAATGATTTTTTAAATACTAATTTATAAAACCAAAACATCGAATAAAATTGAAAATGCAAGCAAATATAATGTTTAAATTATACGACACATATTTAACAAATGAATTACTCAATTTGTAATGAAATCGGTTTCAGATTTTAATATTAATAATTGTCAATGCACAAAGCTGAAGTATGACATTAAAATAATTCATGAAGTTGAGGATAAAAATCTCTCAAATCAATCTAACAATTTTGAAATGGATTTATGTCAACTCATTTTATTTGAAAATCATTTTCAATCCATTTGATCTTAAATCTTTTTCAAACCCTTTGCTTTTTATTTTTTTATAATTTTTGTTTTTTTTTTAATTTTTTCAGAATGTGGGTGACCCAACTGAAATTCTATCAAAATTTGAAATAAATCGAAAATGTCAACTCAAAAATAATTTTATCTGAAATGAACTATAATAAAAACTTTCAAGACTTTCCAGAGAACCCTAAATCCAACTTCAAAACTAGAAGAGTTGGTAAAAGAATTAAAGAGCAACTGTTACGTAAAAGTATATACAGATCATATAATTATAGAATTACTCAATTCATATAAATTTTATTGAATTAGAGGCACAGGACAAGTGGCGCCAATCAACTAATTACACCCAAAAAAAAAAGTGAAAATCCTTCAGGAAAAAGGAAGCTTCATTAACAGATAATACTTTGCATTACACAAACAATGGTACAAAAACCAGATTTGATTTGATGACATATCGGTATCACAATCATTATAACAACATCAGTCAGAATTGTATTGTATCGTCCATTAGTATTATAAATTTTAAAAAATAATTAGTAAAATTATCCAAATTTACAAAAAAAAAAAAAATTGAGCAACAAAATTTAATATGTAATATATTAAGTTAATAAAAATTTAAATAAATGTTATTTTCATTTAAAAAATATAAATTACATAATATTTTAATAATAATAGTATAATAAAATAGATAATATTTTGATTATAAAATAATATTTTGATTTATTTAAATGAAGTTAAACAACTTTATTATAAAATAATGTTTTGATTTGTTTGATAGATAAATATATATTTTATTGAATATGAGGGAAAAAACAATTTTTCTCTAAAAGAGAAAAATGATGAAAATTTTCTCCTACATTTATAAAAATACATATACTACAGGATTAAATAATCACTATATATCAGAAAAAGTGTTATCGAGGATCATTGATATTTTGTTGATGAACTTGCTCCATTCAACATATTAACTTCATAACCTTGAGCTTTGAGGATTGCTGTTTATTTCAATCTTATATGTTATAGGATAAATTTGTTTGAAATATGATTTACCTCAATAATTATATGGATATCTAAAGATTGACTTCATATTCATATTTTAAATTAATAATAATTTAATTTCAAGCAACCAAAATCAACATATTAAGTACAAAAGTAATTACATATGTTATAACTAATATAATCTCTCTTTAGAATTTAAGAAAAAATAATATATTCATTCAGGTAGTTCTAAAAAATTTTACATCTATATTTTAAATTAATAATATTTAAACAAATTTTAATTTTTTTGAATCGTTATGTAACATTTGTATTGGTGAATATCATTGTAGCATATCAGTACCGTATGGTATCAAAAACCTAAAAAAAAATTACGTAATGGGCAATAGTAACGTATCCATTTAAAACCATGTTCCCTAACTGTCAACTAAAAGTCTAGTATTAGCATCATAATATTATTATTGGTAACACTACTGCAGACATGTTGAAGATGTAATGTAATAAGTTCAAATTTTATTAGATTTTGAGGGCCAATTCATAGTTGATAGTGTAGGTGCTAGTGGGGGTCTGATTCTTCTATGGAAACAACCTTTTGATGTGTACATAAAGTCTTATTCTGTTGGACATATAGGCACAGTTGTTTGTTTTGAAGGTAAGTACTGGAGACTCGTTAGAATGTACGGTAATAGCTTATCTTCCCTAAGGCATATGACTTGGGAACTCCTTAGAAAACTCTATGACTTATATAAGCTAAGCCAATTGTCGTGGTTGCTTGGAGGGGACTTCAATGAGATTTTAAATGACGGAGAGAAAAGAAGAAGACGATTTCGAAGATTGTCAAATATGGACTTTGCTGAATGTATTGAATTATGCTCCTTAAAAGAACTTAAATTCAGAAGACCCTTGTTTACTTGGATCAATAACCATCAGAAAAGAGGATTTGGTTCAATGCCGCCTTGATAGATTTTTGGAGAATGAAAAATGGTTAGAATATTTTCCTAACAATTACTATGAGGTTTTGTACTTTTATCGCTCTAATCATCGTGTTCTCAAGTTAAGATTTTCTAGCTCAAGTGGGGATGCTTTGCAACCAAAAGGTAAGTTTTTTGGTCAGGTGAGGAGGAATGTGAGACCATTATCAAAGAGGTTTGGGAGGATTGCTCTATGGGGAACGATATCAATATGAAATAAAGCATTGACAGATGTAGCAAAGTCTTTTCTCAAAGGAGTTGGGGTAAATTAAAAAATTTGCCAATAAGAATTAAGCAGTTAAGAACTGAGATTGAAAAATTAAAAGGGGACTTGTGAACCTCTGATCATATGACAAAGGTGTGGCGTCTGGAAAAAGAATTAAAAATATTGCTTAACAAAGAAGAATTATATTGGCACCAAAGGTCTCGTATCAATTGGATGCATTATGGGAATAAAAACTCTAAACTTTTTTATCGAGTAGCATCTACCAGAAGGAGAATAAATCAGATTAATAGGATCAGAAATGAGGAAGGAGAATGGGTTACCTCTCAGGGCAGTATCATTTCATCTATCACTAACTATTTTTCTGCTCTTTTTTTATCCACTAATCCTAGTATGTTGGACATGAACCATGTTCTACAATATGTTCCAGAAACAGTATATGAAGAGAAGAATCGATGACTGTCTCATCTTCAACATGAGCTATTGCAAGGCACCGGGTCCAGATGGGATGCCAACCTTATTCTATCAGAAGTATTGGCACATAGTAGGGGATAAAATGACCAAGGAATGTCTTCCATGTGTTGAATGATGGGAAGGACATGGCTCATTGGAACAAGACCCTTATTACCCTTATTCCTAAGGTAAAACAACCTTAATCTATGCAACAACTCCATCCTATATGTCTTTGTGATACTAGATACAAAATCCTTTCTAAAGTTATAGTGAATAGAATGAGAGGTGTGATGCCTTTCATTATAGATGAAACTCAATGTGCTTTTGAACCTGGTAGATTGATTACAGATGATGTTTTATTTGCATTTGAATGTGTGCATTGGTTAAGGAATCTCAGAAAAGGTAGAAAGGGGTTGTTTTACTCTGAAGCTAGACATGAGCAAAGCTTATAATCGGGTTGAATGGTCTTTTATCGAACAATTTATGAATAAGATGGGATTTTGCACTAGGTGGACTCAATTGATTATGAGGTGTATATCTTTGGTTTCTTATTCTTTCTTAGTGAATGGTCACCAAAGTGGATTGATAAATCTCAATAGAGGTCTTAGACAAGAAGATCCTCTCTCACTATATCTCTTTTTTATTTGTGCCCAAAGTTTATCTTCCATGTTAGCTTCAGTTAGTCTATTGAATAAAGTTAGAATTTCGAGATATTGCCCCTATTACTCACTTACTCTTTGCAGATGACAATCTCATCTTTGGGTTCGTGTTAAAATGGGAATGTGAAGTCATTAGAAGTATTCTCACATACTATAAAAAGGTTTCAGGCCAGCTTATCAATTTTGACAAGTCTACTATTTCTTTCAATCCAAATACGAGGGATGAAGATAAACAATTGATAATGGAGTGTTTTGGAGTTAAGAAAGTTAATGGCCATAAAGTCTATCTTGGTCTACCCACGTTTTCACTTA